>JAVJGJ010000033.1:17461349-17546674 GCA_035590215.1 Microhierax caerulescens
CAGCCCGGGTTCCAGGTCGGGGGGGAGGGAGGGAGAAAGGAGCTGGCAGGCGGGCGGCGAGACCCTGCCAAATTTTGACCTCAGGCACCCAGTTCTAATGCCCGAACTGCGAACAAGTCTAGCCACTCTTGCCGTGCCAGGGCAGGAGGTGGGAGAGAGCAGAAATGAACAGTAAGGAGGACTGGACCCAACCAGCCCCGGTAAGCGGAACCAGGGTGGCTGTCTACCATCCGGGAAAAAAAATGCCAAACACAACTGGCCATCCTGCGCTTCTTGGTCTGGAACACCTCCTCGGGCTCCGCGTTGCCCGGTGAAATGGCAGGTTGCGTTGTGCTTGCCCAGAGCACGCAGTTGGAGGGCTAGGGCAGAACCATCGCTTTCCAGTTGGAACTGGGTGCCGATGATTAGGCACGGCACAACCATTGGGGTGTGCTTGGGTGTGGAGCTGCTGCTGTGGTTGGTTGGACGTGGTTGGACTTACTCTCTGTTTGATGATCTTGATGATCAGCTGTAGGGTCTTAAGTGCAAGAAGTGGAGGATCGGGCAGGTTGCACGTCGACAGTTTTTACTTTGTCATGGTCTTTCAAAGTCTTTAACAAAGCTCATAGTTTAGGGATGACGTTGCGCTACTAGGACTGTATTTTGCTGCGTGGGACACAGACCTCCACTGAAGTGAGCGGCACTTGCGCCTTCCTATGTTGTATTGAATTATCGGAAGTACATGATGATTTGAATAGTATCATTGACCTTTTTTGCGATATCTGTCATATTACTTTGCAACTGTAAGGATACTGTATGTCAGCTGTATTGCTGTTGCGACTCTGGAGTAGCCAGTGGGACTTCTGTGAAGAACAACTTTGACCCAAAAAAGTTAGCAATACGATTTTGTATTAGTCATTTCTGGGATGCATAGGGGTTCTTTATCTGCTGCTGTCCAGGTTTTCTTTGGATGATTGGATTAGTTCTAGAAAGAAATAAAACTAGTACCTCTTGGGCTAATAGTAGCCATGCTGTTTTAGCTCCTACTCATTTATAAATTCCACTTTTTTGTGATCTGTGTGTTACTATATGACAATGTTTGGCAGTTGGATGTGGGCTGTGCGTCGAGTACTACTGTGTGGCATACAAGAGATGTTACTCAAGTAGTAACCTGGCATGTAGCTGTTCTGTGAGAGAGCAGACTTATAACCCAGTTTGCAGCCAGTTTTAGGCCCAGTCACTTGGCAGGCATTTGCATGGATGAATGTGAATTGTTAGTGCTGTAGTTCAAAGCCTCTGAATCACTTCCTTTCTTTCTTAATCTGTTCAAACTACTTTTGCTTATCATTGTAAAATATGGAAGAATTGTATCCACCAGAACAGGTAGGTGGAAGAAGGATGGCTATTCATTTTTTGCTGTGTGAGGTGTTTGGAATATGGCCTTCTCATGAGGCCAGTCATGGTGTAAAATTTTCATTTGCATGTTGGACATGTTGGCAAAGAGTATGTGCAGGGCTTCGGTTATCAGTCGTCTGCATTTTGCCGCTCTACTGCAAAGTTCTCCATGACAGAGGTCAGAAGAAATGTCTAGAAAGCGGAAGAGTTTGTATGTCTAATAGGTAGCAAGTGTGTAGATGGTGGCAGCTTCATTTAGAACATGGCTCAGCATTGCTTTCCTGCTTTTTCCGGTCCCAGAAAACCAAGGTATCAAAGGGACCTGTTAGAAAGAAGCTCTTACAGCTCTCATGTCCCACACCAGTGAGCACGTGAGATAAAGTGCATTATACTTTCAGAGCTGACACCTTTGTTCTTACTTGGATACATTGTTCCTTTTTGTCCTCCTGAACAAGTAAAACATTATGCAGATGGCAGGATGACCATTAAACAGTTTCAGGATTTTAGCTTGAAATAGTTTGGGGCTGTTTGTGTAAATAAATAATTTGAGGCTTATTGTGACATTCCAAAGGTATACTACACTCATTCCCCTTTGACTCCATTAGTAATAACTGAGTCCTTCAAGGATTCTTACTGAATCAGTAAGAATCAGTAGATAAGACAATAATTACCTCTGCAATTTGGAGTGTTTAATACTGGCTGCAAAATTATTTTTGTTAAAGCAAATCGTGATCTAGGAGCCATGATAAAGCACATTTAAAAGTACAGTGTGTATTACCTACACTAACTACTCATGTTTTGGTGGCATTCAAGAAATTTAAGTGTAAAATTTTAAGTTTTGGAAATAGATGTGCATATTTACCCTGTCAGTTCCTTCACTGACAGTCATGTTATTTTATTTTAAAAGGCTTTTCAACCTTTTAAAGTCAATTAATTTATCTTTAGATTGAAGCAAAATAAGATCACAGACAAAATAACCACAGTGTTTGGTTAACTAGGTACCTTTTTCTATTTAGAAATGGCTTCTAATCATCTGAAATACCTCCTTTCTTTTAGGACTATGAAACAGGTACCAATCTATTCTAGAAGCAAAAGAATATCCATTGGGAATTCTGTGTTTACTGGTAGTCAGTTCTAGATTTGTGTATTAGAACCAAGAGACTTCACATCAAAAGAGTTACTTCCATTATATGATAGAAGGTTGGTGTTAGTTTTGAAGTAATTTTTTTTCTCTTTAACAGTAATGAACACTATATATTTTAGTGTAATTCTCAGCCTATATAAAATACTAGTTTGGCTTTGCTTGACTTCCATGTGCTTATGACTTCAAATTTTTCTGAGTGAGTGAAAGAGTCATGGAATATTCCTTTCTTTTTTTTTTTTTTTCTCATAAGAGGGAACCTGTTAAATATTAAAGAACTATGGTGCATATTCCTTAGAGATAACAAACTGAAAATAAAGGACTGGCAAAAGAGTGTTCACAATGGCCTTCAGTAAAGCAGCCCTATTTTGTTTTATACTCAAATATTCTGTTGGATGTGTCGATAGGAAATCCTCATTAATTTTGGTAACAAATATAAAGGGTAATGTATTTACTTGTAAATGCCAAGTTTGTGGATTCACATTAAAGTTGTTGTCTGCCATTTGAAGTAATATTTTGTATTTTCCATGCACAACTTAGTTCTCAAGTTATCTGAACCCAAATAGTTCTCTCACAAAGGTTCTGGTATTAAAAGTGTATGAGATGGCTTTAGAAGGGAGAAAAATTCAATATGAACAGTGTACCTAACTTTATTTTTCCTAGCACAGGGCATCCCATTGACTGCAATAAAATCCTCCTTTATTGATGAATATATGAATCAGTTATCAGTATTGCAGAGATGCTCATGAAGCTGACTGATGCTTTTTTTATTTAATATTTTGGGGGGTTATATACAATGAACACAATTAGACATTCAGGAACGATGATGTTGACATCTAAAGTCTTATTTTAACATTGTGTCAGATTATATTACAACACCTTAGGTAAGTGATCTAAAGATTATAGCTAAATCTCTGGAGGGGACTGTCACATGTGTGTAGTTCTGGATCACAATAATAAAATCAGTCTTTAAAACTCAGCAGTTTTTGCATTGAAGTGTTGCTCTTTGTGGAAAAGTGACATTTTAAAAAATGGCATCTTCTCACTGAAATGATACAATGCCCATGGATAGGAGGCTTGCTCACCATAGTGACAGGTTTCAATTAAATCTTAGTCTGTTTTATGCAGCTGTGTAAGAATGAGCTACAGTTTATTTTAGCTCACGTAATCTACCAGAAAGATAATGTATTTCTAGATGAGTTACAACATCTCCCATTTATACCTGCACTCAGGTACCAGCAAAGTCAAAACTTGAAGATAATAATGGCGCTGTTTGGCCTGCTGAATCCTTATTACATGTGGAGACATGCAAATGGGAGAGAACATCACTGAACATTTGGATGCTAGTTTTGGTTTGCAGATGCAGTTAAGAAAACCTTTGTTTTACAAAGCGAGGAAATGCATTTTTGAGCATTGTAGCTTTCCATCTTGCATCTCTTTCAATGAAGTCACTTTTTAGAAGAGACTTACTTAAACCTGCTTATTGAACTGGAAAGCAGAAATTATTTTTAAAGTATTTCACACATGTATCTTCTAAGACAGAGGTCACTTGCAAGAAGATGGTATGTCTAAGTAAACATTCCTATTTCTTAATTTAAATAAACCTCTATTGATATAACAGTTCCACGGTGAAGGAACAAAACTGATTTCACAAGCAGAAAATAGTGACTGGAAGGAGGATCTGGGGAATATAGAACAGATTTAAGCACCTACTCCTCCTGTAGCATGGCAAGGCATGGATGCAATGCTGATTCCAGTAATACTGGGCTTGTGCCCACCAGCTAAGCAGCTGGTCATCTGTAAGTAACATCTTCTTTATTTGTTTTTTTTTAGTGGAAAAGCTTTATTAACAGCTATTTTGAAGGATCAGCTACTTATCTGTAAATTGTCATTGATCTATTATCAAGATCGGTATTTAGAAGACACCTTATTTTGAGGATATTTGACCTGCAAGCATATTACCCTCAGTCAGTAGAATCTAGAAGTCTAGTTGCTTGATGAAAGGTTTCAGGACTCTATTCTAAATGAGGTGTGATTTGCCACACAGACAATATTCTTCAATCCTAAACTGGGCAATCATCTGGACAATAGATGAAACTGAGGTATAGACCAATATCAAAGGGTTAACCCGAGGTCCCTTCTGCCCAGGTCTTGCAGTTCTCTAGTTTAGAGATACTGAGTTTCAAAAGTGTAACTGGATAACTCTGGCAATATTCATTATCTTGCTAAGAAATTCCAGTGTCCAGCCGCATATGGAACATTACAATGCACATAATGACTGTCTTGTTTACCTATAATGTCACTCTGTTACCATGATTCCAACTTCCTCATTACATTGTAAACTGTTTGGCATTTTGGGGGATACTGAAAACCCATTGATTCTTATGGGTGTAACAGTTTTGTTACAATCTTGATTGTTTTATCTGGATCGAGTGCAGTTTTACCTCAAGGTACATGTCATAAGCATAGTCCTCCTTGGAAGGGCTACTAAAAATATACTCTGTATCACGCTTGAAAGCCTAAGGATTTGCAGTAAAGACTTTTCCACCACCAAAGACACTGAACTGAACATACTTCCCTTTATTGTCCAGGTTTAGTGTTCATGCCTATCCAAAGATTAAAATGACCTAAGTTTTTGTAATCCTTTCTGAATGACAAATACAGTGCTCCACTTTGGGCTGGTCTTTGATTCAAAATGAAAATCCAGCAATAAAGTTATTATTTAATAATTGTTTCTGAAAGCTACAATATTTGGAGAGAGACAGTTCAAATAATGGCAAAATTTAAATGTGGTCTAATATTGAAATAAATTGACTAATTATTTTTTTTAAATCAATGGAGTAATTGTGATGGCAAGCCATGTTGTAAATAGCATTTCTTTGTCCATTCATTTGACTTGTAGCAGTATTACAGTTTCTTGGCTCTGTACATTTACATCAGTGCAATCCCTTTTTGTTGTTCCTCCTTTCCCATATATTTTTCAGACAATTTCTGCAGAACATTTTATGACACTGGCAAAAAAATATTAATTAAATAGTTAACTGTTCCTTGAGTTTAGACTATCAGAATATAATATATCAAACAATTTAAAGTGACTTACTTGCAATGTAGGGGCAATTAGTAGTGAGGTATGTGAATGCTGGCTTGCTTTACATTCATGTGAGTAAGAATATTCTGTTTTTGACAAAAGGCAAATCATCCTTTTGGCGTGTTGAATAACAATGTCACACTCATTGTTATCAAAACTTTAGGCTGGTAATATTGCAAAGCTGAAGGGAAATACACTTCAATTGGTTTTCTTATATTACATAGAGAAAATGTAGATTCCAATACTATTTCAATACTATCTCATTATGAGTCATAATATAAAATATCGTTGCAAATCTGTTGGGTCTCTCAAAACTTTCACAATGTTTTGGATTTCACAATGTGTAGGAAAAAATTATTCTTGTTGCAGCTTACTAAAGAAGGGGAAATAGGTTGACTCCTGCAAAATTATACACAGTAGCATCATGATCAGTAATCTACAACAAAACACTAAACCAAAAACAGCATGAACACATCCATCAGAAAGACACTTTTCTTTGAAAATACCAGTTGCCCCACTTGGGCTCTGCTAGATTTCTCACAGACCAGCCAAAAAACTCACAGCCCATTCCTTTGGAAGGGCAAAACAGGAACAATGAGGATACTTTCTTCCATAAGACACTTCATTTATTTAGATTTTGTGGGGTTTATGTGAAATCATCTTACAATAAATGAAACCATTAACATGTGCTCTGCACCCAGTGGATTAAGAAGGGATACAAGGGACTACACACCACGAAGTCTGAGTTCCATTGGATGCAAATCAGTAGCACCTATAAAAATCTGTGAACATGTCTTGGTTTGGAGAAGGGTTAACATGAATTTTCAGAGGAAAGGCACATCTCACAGAACTCTTCGTCACTATCTGGATAAGAATGGCTCTGCCTGGTGTAAATGGATTTTCAAAAAACCTTCTTGAACGATCCCACAGGAGCAGCTGCTAATGAAACAAAGCAGTGGTCCAGAAGGTTGGGTTATCTCTTAGACTGCCTGGTTCACCACAAGGAAGCAGTGAAGGGTGGCTGTGATAGAATTTCCAAACATCAGTACTGGGACCTGGGTTGTCATCAATTATTTGAAAATAATCACATTTATTGCTGCTAACTTATAGATGATTATTAGCATTGTCAAGAGAAAGGTTGACAGTGAAGACCTGGATGACAGCAGCTGAAATTCATTGTTTATAAATGCAAGCTAATGATCAAAGGAAAAAGAATCCTGATTATGCATGCATAACAATGAGCCCTGAAGAAGCCGTTCCTATTCAGGAGAGATCTTGGAATCTTTATGGGAAGTTTTTGGGTGTGTCCATATCAGTATTTTATTTTGGATCAGTTGTGTGCTTTTGAAGTGAATCTCCCTGTGATCGCCATTTACCACAGCTCTGTTGGCATCACAGAACTGTCTTGGAGAGCAGTGACCACGCTCTCTTCAGATGAAACTAGACAAGAAAATGTGTTCCAGCTCCTAAAGGGTGTCTGGTCCATGGGACCAGATTACTGCTTATAAGAGGTAAACCTCAGGCAAACAGAATTTTGTGTGTTATTAAAAAAGCAATTGAGAATGAAACAGAAGATGATCATCATCATCATGTTGCTGGGGAATACAGTTGTGCTGCCACATCTGCAGTACTGCACCCATTTCAAGAAGAACACTGAGCTAGAAGTAATGCAGAGAAGGGCCAACAGGGTGTTGCATGGTATGGAATGGCTGTCAGTGAAGAGACACCTTATAATAACTTTCTGGCTGGCAGAAGGACTGATTGAGGAAGATATGAATGGTATGGAAAAGACAAATGGGAGATGATTAGTTAATTTGGCGCTGAATGCTATTGCTCATTGCGCAAGAAAAGGCATGCTGCAAACGAAATGATTAGGCAAATGAAGTACTTCTTCACAGTATTTAAATCTTGGAACTCACCACCATGGGATGTTGCAGAAGTCAGAACTGTAAATGGTTTCAAAGAATGGCAAAACAGCCTCTTGAAGGACAGATCCCTTTGTACCTTTCTGCACAAAAAAAAATCTTTAAACTACTAATCACCAGAACCTAGGAGTGTAGAGCAAGGGCAGCCCTTACTCTACAGATGCTGTTTACTAAGCACCCAGTACTAATTTCTACTAGAATATAGAACATGGTGAGCTAAATGGACCTTTAGTCTGACCTCGTATGGCAGTTCTTAGTTTTGTACTTACTACAGTCATTAAACAAACATAGGTATTGACTAAGATGTTGATACGGTCTGCAGGGATCACAAACATACTTGCCTTACAAGTTGTATTCTGGTATTCTAATTGCTAATCACTGTCAATTAGTATCCTTGCAAAGTAAAGGACAAATCAGAACAGTGGGTTCAGATTCCGACACACAAAGTCAGTTTTTGTTTCAGGGACGACACAATCTAGACTTCTAACAAGATGCAACAGGTGGTAGAAGCAAACAAAAGAGCAGAAGAAGGTGATAAAGTAACATTGGAACAAACACGCATAATAAAAACAAAGTTTTGGCTCATTGCCATAGTCCTGGCTAGTAACTGGGGTAAAAGGGATGAAGGTAAACTAGAAAACACTTGAGTAAATACATGGAATGAGGCAAATGATTAAGTGAGTAATATTAGAAAGTTATATTAATGTAATAAAATGTTTCTAATGAACAAACCCAGCTTTCTCCTACTTCTATGAGAAAAGCATTTCAGCATCTAAAAGGGTTTATCCACATCCTTTCTATATTTACATTTTTTTATGGTCTTCGTAGGCTTCCTTAATGGTGTACGGGGTTGTTAATACACATTTATCAATCTTGAAAGGCCTTTCCTGAATATACATTAAAAAGCCACTAACTAAAGCATCAAGTTGCCATCATGTTGGGTTTTTTTCCAGAAATTGTGTTTACTAAACAGTCTAATTTCTAACTGACCAGCTCAACTTGTCAATTCCTTTCACGCATACAAAATTTACTTTTTTTGATATCACCTTGCAGTCACTGCAATAAGCAGTGCTATTGTAAACTGTTCTCAGATGTCAGGTGAACTACAAAGGAGAAGGCTTTGCTAACGTAACTTACTAGTCTTAGTAATAGGAGAGATACTACAGAATAGAGGGTTTTAAAAGACCTTTTTTAAAGGTTTTTTGAAAAACAAAAACTTGTTTGTCTATGCTAATGGACTTTCCTTTAAATGTTATGCAGTTGAAATTTGCTCTAATAGTATTTTTGAAACCACTAAATTATTTCACTTTTTGCAGAAGGGAATGTTTTGTGAAATATAAAAGCACATTATCACATTAATACACCTGATGAGTTTGTCTTTCATAAATCTTTTTGTGATAGGTTTCAGGTGTTTTAGCACAGGAAATCTGACAGGAAAGGTGCAGGGGAATTGCTCCTAAATATGGTTCTCGTGGAAAGAAAATGCACGGTAGTGCTTGCTAGGCTCCTAAATGGAGCTTGAGACATAGACTGCAGAGATGTTGATCACAAAGTTTTCTGGTGATTAATGTTAAGGGAGGAATAGTGGACTCCAGTGCAAATGTGAGTGCGTGAATTTAGGATGACAGAGCATGAGAAGGCCTTCCTGGATGAGAATTGATTGAACTTATCTCTACCTAAGCAGAGGAAGTAGCAACCTTTTAGGTTCAGCAATGGTACAATGTTACAGTATAACTTCAAATTAAATCAGAGTGTGACTCAAGTATCAAAATCCGTACAAGGAGGATGACAGAAACTTTCTGGATCCCAAATTATGTACTAGGAATTATAGGGAAAACTGCATTTATGTACTAAAATGCCTTCACATGACTCAAGGGGAAATAGCTCAGAAGTTCTTGAAGGGGTAAAGAGTGGCTGACGATAAGCAATTAAAACTTGGTGATTTGACTGCAGTAACTGGAAGCAAGACTGTAATAGTGCACAAACTCAAGCTTGTCACAATCCAAAAAAATGAAAAGTTGAAAAGCAGCTTCCACTCCTGTGTAATTAAAGATTACCACTGGTTCATCGTTTTCATCTGTGCTGAAAAGGCAGAACCAATGTACTATAACAGTCAGAAAAGGAGATGGTGAGGCATCAGACAACAGATTAAAGCAGGAGTGCCAATGTGGCCTTGTCACCTCTCCCTGCTGACTGAGGCCTATGCAAGCAGTATGTTTTACAGCATTTATCAAGTGGATCAAGATAACAAGAATTCCAAGCTCCAAGGAAGACACCCTTCTTTTTTTTTTTTTTTTTTTTTTCATTGTACATATCAAGCTTTGGATTATTATTTTCATCCATCTTTCGTTATGGTGATAGAACATTGAAGAACAGCATGGCTCAGCACACGGACTGCTTGATATAGCTCATAATCTTGTATGAACTGTTCTTGCTGCCTCAGAAAGTTTCAAGGACTAGCTAAAAGAATTGGGGGAAGACTGCTGCTTCTTCCAATTGAATAACATGTCCCCTAGCTCTGTCATGAGCGCCACAAAAGATGCCGCATCTTTTTCCTGCATTGTTTGACCATCCTACACTTTGGCTTTTTGACATGACATTACTTACAGTATTTCTAGTGAGTGCCGGTGATACCACATTTCTCGCCCTTAGAAGTAGTATCAAGTATTGCAGTGTGTGCATGGTTACTGCTTACTGACAAGCTACAGTGGGCAGTGATTTGAATTGTTCTGCAGCTGTGCTGCTGTTATTTTTTGTGCTTCATCCACTCATATCAAATACCACTGACAACCTGCTCTGTTCAGAAGACAAAGGCAAGTCTCCTTTTAATGTGAACTGGACCTTCTATTTGTACCATGAAAGATGCAGTTTTCCTCTGCAGCTATTAACTGCTGCTCTTGTAGCCTATTTAGTATAAAGGGAAAAAAAGTCTTGCTTACTGGTCAATTAAGATGTGTAAACCACTCTTTTATTTAGGAGATGTAATCTGCATTACTGTTACATCTTAGAGTATCTGCCCTTTGATTTTCTATGGTCTGTTTCAAGATCTGTGTCCAAAGTACAGTTGACAAAGCAAGGACAGCATTCTATAATGCTGCTTAACCTGTAAGCCACAAGGCAGAATTCCTTAGGTAACTGAAATAATTCCTGTCTTAACATAATGCTTCTGTAAAATTTTTAGATTCCTTTATTAATTCTAGGGTTTTGTGCAGCTCAGAACAGCTCTAGCAGAACTGTCCCTAAACATCTTTCTTTCTTTGTGTCCAGCTGCTATTGCTCCTATTACCACCAAAAGGCAGCCATTCCAAGATCACAAGCATCTCCAGTAATCAAAAGTTGCAGTCTAGTGGCAGTTGGTCTTTCAAAGCGCAAGGTTACACGCTGAGGATGTTGTTTAAAACTGAGAATCACAAAGGTATGTTTTGGATGTGTATTTTAATGCATACACTTTTACAGGCATCGAAGGGATATCTGGGGATTGCCTACAGATATTTAGTATTTGATATATCACTTATTTAAGATTTGGAAAGTACTTGAGTAGTAAGCCTCAGGGTTAGCAGAGGAACTGCATGATAAGCCTTAGATCTCACAGAAGAACTGATAGCAAGACCTACCTTTTCATTCCCCCTCTGATTATACAGCAGTGTAATAGGGCTTTGCAGCAACAGATGCGTTGTAACTGGGGGAGACAGAGGCTAAACCGAGGCTGTTTTACAGTCACTTCTCTGGGTGTGGTTTTTTTTGCTTTTTAAGTGACTAGTCTGCAGCTCCATTTCTGAGAAGGTTACTTGAACCTCTGACTCAAACAGAGACATCTCTGAATGGGGTAAACCAGTAGCACTTCTGGGACAGAAACTGCAGACTGTTAGGAGCATGTTCCCCTTTGCAAACATGGTGGCAGCTGCTTTCGATCTGTGGTTTCTTGCTGCTATTGTGTGAGGGAATCACACTCTCTGAGTTTCAAGAGCCACAACAGAGGGTAAGTAAAGCTGTGGCTCATTTAGGACTGGGTGTTATTTTAATGAGCTTAATAAATCCTATATAGGACTGAGAGTTTCTTTAGAGTTGTCAGTCCTGCAAAGCGGCGCTCTCAGGCTGACCTTTAAGTCATATACACTATAGAGCTCTAAAAAACTGCACCAATTCTATGCTGCACCAATTTCAGTAACATCAGCATCCCTAGTGTAAGTAGCTCACCCGCTTTAGCAGCCTTTTTTGGCATCAAGTTGATCAGACTTCTCTGAACAGAGTTTAAATGACATGGTACTGCAAATGGCTCCCACTGCCCTGGGTCACCATGCTTGCAGATGTGCACAGAAGTCTGGGAGGTCCATACTGATATAGAAAAAAACCTGATTTGCTTTGTGAAATAAGAACCCACGGAAGCTAAGGAGTTGGTATTTTTGTCAACCAAACTCATCACATGATTAAAGCTGAAACGTTCATGAATGTTAATATTGTTCTTGTAAACCATGAATGGCAAGGATTCGTTTCATGTGCAGAAGGGATACTGACCTTCAAAGGGCAAAATTCATTGCAGCACCATTTATCTCACTTTTAGCAAAGCAGGGTGGAAGAAGATCTCCCAAGTTATTAATTCTACAGTTGTGGCTATCAACTCCTCATCAGCCACGTCATATAATCACTGTCATCAAAAGAAATGGATGTCTGTAACGCATTCAGTCTGACAATAAGTACTGTTCTCACCCTGTCCTCCTAAAGTTAAAGGTTGCTTCTGGAAACTATCTCTAACACCTATGTCCCATAGTGGTTAGAAATAAAAATGCACTGGAGGAAAGACTCAGTCAGCCAGCAAACTCTCAGGCCTTCTCTGCAGAAAAAACATTCACCATAGAAACCTAAAAATTACTCAGAGCGATGAACTGGCATCATTTTAAAAATACCATCACACCTATTTTCTGGCTACAGTACAGTTTTATTAATGGGCATATATTGTAAATTATATATTCTTGGACAGTCTATTTTGGAATCCTTAAACTATAAAAGTACTTCTATAAAATTATTCCGGTGCACTTAAGTTCCAAAAGCTGATAAATATGGTAGATATAACAAGAAAATTAAAAGCCCTAGGGCTAAATATTTTTATAAAAGTCATTTAAAAAATAGAACTTCAACTAACCAAGTTGACCTTGCTCATTACAGTCCTGGAGGTTTGGTTGTGCATAGCTATGATATAGCACTGCTTAAATAATGTATCAGAATCTACCAGTGGTGTAATGCTTTGTGACTTCTGTTAAGACAAAATCTATAGCTTTTGACTCAGATGATTAGGGTAATGTCTGATGTGCTAGGTTCTGCTGTCACTTGCAGGAACACAGTTTATGTATATTAAAAATATTAATGTTATCCTACTATTCGGTAAAGCTATCTTTCCCTTCCTTTTTTATGAAGCCTTTTGAAAAGGTTTTCAGATATCTAAAACCAAAGGATACCTGAGGGTCTGGCCCTTAAGTGAAAATAGTCACAACTTTCCGGAATGCTCCTAGTGCAGAAGGCTGCAGCTCTTTCAGGAAAATGAAGGCATCCTAGAACATGACAGGGTTGCTGTACCTTTCCTTATGATAGATCTACGCTGCTCATTTGTGTGTGTGTGTAGCTCAAGAAAGTAGTAAATCTCCCATGCGACATACAGATAAGGCAGTCACTTTACCAGCAGGGACACAGAATGTAAGCAATATGTACAGTGATTTCAAGATCATTCCTAATCCCAAACTGCTTGTTCCACTCGGAAGGCGCTAAGGCACTTCCTGTTGCTCAGCCCTGCTCCATGCTCTTCCCATCCCACCCCCTGGTGCTGCTAGTGGAATTTGCCAGGATGTTGCTGGCTTTGTCTTTGGAAAGTCATTTGGCAGCCCCACTGCCCATCTCCGGCTCCCTGGTGCCCGGCTGCCTGGAGAGTAAGACAGGTTGTCCACAGCTGAGTCCACGGAAAGCTTTGCTTCAAAATTAACCTCAGTATGTACAGCTTTCATGTAGGCTACAAAAGTATTACAAGGCCAGGGAAGTGTAGCTTATGTACTTAAATCAGTGAATGAAAATCTCACTCCTACTCAGCTGCCCTGGACCACTGAGCTCATGTACCACTAATGCAAACTACTGACTGAATTTACCCCATGGAGTTCCCTGATCTCTGAAATGCAGAACTGCGTTATTTTAGTAGAAATTGATTCACTAGTCATGAATTTCATTTGAGAAAATCATGTAATTTGGGGTTTACTGTCTGCTCGAAAGTGACAGCAGTTCTTTTACATACCCCAACAGTCTCAACAAATTATTTAGTAAGTTTGAGGTTGAGAAGAAAATACTGTTACTTCTTCATTTCCTACAAGGCAGTTTATGCTGGATCACTTGTGCCTAGTGAATGGTTTCTCAGATCAGCAAAGTCAACTCCTTTCTTGGTTTTGGGCACATGTATCCAAAAGGTACTAATCCTTTGGACAGAAAGACTTGAATGTACTTTACTATGGTAAAAACATATACAAACCAGTAAACTCCAAGTTTTTAAACTCTTCCTTTACATTCGATTAGCACTTTATATGTCTGCTTTCAGAACATTCCTGAATGTTCTGTTTTAATTTGCTTTATTAGTATTTTTTAATTCATAGCATGTGGTTTTAAAAAATGCAAACACTGAAAAATTAATTTTTTTAAAGGTAGAATATTAATTTTTTACAGCATGTGTAACTTTCATATATGACTTCTTTTTAAGGTTTTGTACTTGTATAGTATTATTACTCTAAATAAATTCAAATAAATACTTAGCACTTGAATTTTTAACAATCCATAGATGATGTTGTTGTCCTGTTTCAGAAAGGGCACAGATTTATGCAGATGTAAAGCAGTTTGTAGACAGATGTGGGTAATTATATAGTTGTATGCAGTGATCCAGTATAGCACAAGGAAAGACTGTTCTCTTTGTCCATATGACTGAACACAGGGGTGCAGATTTAAGACAATAAGTAGTAAACTTTTTGCATAGCAGGAATAAAACTGAGGCACAGAACTGAACACTGCACAACTTCCTTACATCTAGTTTTTCCTTCTGCTCTAGTCAAGATTGTGCCACCTTTAAGAGATACATTATTTTTCTAAGCAATAAAACAAAGAAAATAAGTGACTTATATTCATCTGGTGAATGCAGTTGTTATAGTCCTGCACTTCATAAAAATGATATGAAATAACCTGAAAATGATATGACATAACGTGAATTCAAACTTTAAACACAAGTGATGAACCCTAACACTTAGGATGAAGTTTTAGAATATGGCTTCTGTAGCAGCTACAAATTTTAGACAGAGCCATCACATTAGCACCCAAATTTTACAAAACTTAAATATGGAGACCATCTGTTCAGTTAGCTGCAATCTACTTTGCAGGATTTAAGGTTTGGAAAATGAAATTAGCTAACAGATATAAAAGGCACCAGTGGCTGGAAGTTTACCCTTCATAAAGTAGAAATGAGATGCACTTTTTAACATTAAGGTTATAGCACAGTGTTATTTATAGCACTGAGAAAGATTCACTAACAGCAACGGTGCACTTTCAGTGAATCACTTCCAATTAAGATACGATGATCTTGTAATAGGTGTGGTTTAAGTAAATCAGAATTTTGGGTGTGGTGTGGAACTGCTGAATGAAAAACATGTCTGTGTAACCCAAGACATGCTAGATGGATATAATTGTCCATTCTGGCCTTCCAGTCTGTGAATCTGAGCCTGTAAGTAATGTCATGAAAGACAAACAATCCTGGGCCATGATACTGGAAAGGAACATAGGTTCCTCATAAATGGAAGTGGCGCTGGTACTTCTTTGGGTGCCATGGTATATAAAACTTATTCTAGATCTGTATTCTAGTTTTATTCTATTTTTTTTTTCAAAATGTTATCAAGACACTAAAATGTTTTAGAGCCACAGAATAATCATTTGTCAAAAAAAAAGAAAACCTGGGTGACATTGAAAAAATTTTGTGGTATCCTATGTCATTAACTCTAGGAGGTCACTTTTAGTTTAATAGTTTTGTATTGTTCATTTTTAGACTATACTATGCAATAAACACCTAAAACGCTAGAAAGCTCAAGCGTAAACATGCAGTCTCTTTTACCATTATTGTTAGAACAACTGATGAACAGGATCTTACTAGCTTTTTATTTTAAACAGTGGCTAAAAATCTATAGTTTTGAGAAAGGCCTGGTGACCAACTGTTCAAGAATGAGTTCTAGTGTGTGAATAAGTGCATATCACTCATGTAGTAGCACTTTTCAGTACTTTTTACTGTTACAAATAACAAATTATTTCAGACTCTAATTCTTTAGAATTATAAATGTTCTCGCTGTACATGCAGTGTATTTAGATTATCATTGGATGCCATTCATTGAACAATGCCCACAATTACTTACCTAATTAGATCTCATGTTCGTGACTTATGGGTCCTGTAACTAGACAGGCATTAGACATGGGAAAGAACCTAGATCCTAAAATATTAACTCTAGGGTAGAAGAAAGCCTAAATAATGTCTTTGCTCTCTAAATATCTACCATAAAAAAACTGAATCCAAATAGCTTTTTATGTTGAAGAAAAAATGCAATTATGTTCCTTAGGCAATGCTGAAGTAGCTTATTGATTAATTTGGACAGGGCTCTCCATTGCCAATATGTATAGTATTATGAAGTGTTTAAAAAATAAGAAAGTACATCATCAAACAACGGAAAGTGGAAAATTTTAGACATTTTCATTATCTTGAATAAAACGTACTTGATATTATATGGCCATCAGAGGAATTTACTAAACACCTCAGAGTGCTCATCTGAGTAAGGAGAATTTCCAACAACAAGTAGGAGATGTACAGGTGGTTCATGTACTTTGTTCTCCCTTACTGTCACCTTCAGAAAACTCTCACCATTTAGAGAGAAACTGAAGAATGATCCATTCATTTTTCCCCAGTGGCTGTCATCTAACTAGCATATATCCTTACATGTGTTGTAAAATACTTGATTTCCTTTAGAAGTAATTCACAGGTGCGAACTTGCCTCTTAAAATCTGCACAGTTTGTAATTGTGTGCATTAAAGGAATCAGCAAGGCGCAAACTGTAGATACTGTAGCATACAGTACTGCATGTGTTGTATTTGCCCTGTACTGCACAGTGCCTATTCTGAATACCGCAAAGGGCAAGGTCTCTCCCACAATAATGTTGAATTTTTATACTGCAAAACTAACATATTTGTCTTTCGGGCGCACTAAGCAGTCATTAGCCTTTGCCTGACAGACACTCTATACTAGATTTTGGTATTAACATATTCCAACCATTTAATTGTAAGAACAAGTAAAACATTACAGCACACTACATATTAAAGGAAAGTGCTCACTGCTCCAAACTCTACCTGTTACACTGTTAAATAATAGTAATGATCATTAGTATCCATTTAGTAGGATAGACTTGCATGGTGCTTTGCAACTATGAAAATAACATTTCAGAGTAGTAATTGGAGAAGTACATACTCTCTAGGGAAATTCTCTGATTATTTAAAGGCAAACTGTCAGGTTTTTTAAATCCTTCTTCCACGACCACCTGAAGTTTCTTGTTTTTTTGGAATTAAACTAAACCCTTTAACCATGTGAATATCTTCTTGAAACCTTCAAAGCATCAGAACATAAAATACTTTCTTATTATTATTATTATCTAGAAGGCAAGTTCAATTGCATTCTAGATACCCTATTAATCCCTAAAAAGTTAATTTCCCTAAAAATAGTCCAAAAGGATGAGGTTTATGTTCCTTCATTAGGCTACAGCTGGCAAGCACAATAAAAGTAATATTTATGAGTATTTTTGTTGAAGTAGTAAGACTATAATACTCCTCCATCATGTGTGTTACTGTTTATTTCTATGTTATTTTTCCTATGTATGCCTTTGTACACAACTGCTTTTTGGGGAAAAAGAAAGGTTGAAGTGTGATCAGAAAATGCTTATGTAATTCCAGAGCCACCTAATCCAGGTGGATACTTTTTCCCAGCACAAGGAAATGTGTATTCAGCTTAGGAGTCCCTTACCCCGCCCAAGCATGTTAGGAACCTCTTGGTCTTGTCAGGACATCATACTGCAGAATCTGCTACAGAACTGCTAAATACAAGCAGCAGCTAGCACAAATACCAAATGTAGATATACAGCACAAGTTAATCTTGCAGGTTTTTCCTATTTTTATATTGCTCACTTGGCTTCAAAACACATTTGCTTCATCAAAATTTTCATTTTGGAGACTGCTGTACATAAAAAATATTTCAATGTACCTTTCCCATATTCAACACCAGGTCTGAAATCACTTTACAGACAGGGTGTTCTTTTCAGATAAGGCACATAAAAATGAAGAGAACAGCTGAGGTGGTGAGGAGGACTAGAAACAGAAACTCAGACTTTGAAGCCCCAAGCATCCTGTCCTGTAGACCATTCTGTTACTCTCTTAGCACAAACCTCCAGGATAGGTACAAGAACTACAAGTACATTTTCATTAGCATGTTTCCTCATATCTTTGTGGTAAATGTATGCTGAGTTAGCCCTCTTATCCCTGTCTTTAATTCTTTCCTATTGGATGAAGAGCAGCTCTATAGCCGCTATCATGGAGCGTACACCAACTGGTTCGTACCAGTTCATATCATGGTTTGAACCTCAACTTGGCACATTCCTTGGTCTGCTTATACCATAAATACTGAATGTTCACAGAAGCACTGAAAATACGCTGACTAATCACTTCACAATGTATCTCATATTAAGAAACATCCATTTGATGACTAAGAAAATCTTTTTAACCTTGGATTGGCTGACCTTGGTTATCCAACCCCTCTCTCCCTTGTACATCTCAGAGAGTAGATTTCTCTTGCCCTGTGACCTGAAAGTCAAGAAGCCCTGACGGTTATCAGGTCAAGGAAAGGAGGCAATTCAGAACTGCTTGTGGGAAGCTCCCTTCCAGCTGCCTGGCAAATCTAAACTCAGCTTAATTCAGTCAGTTCATACACCCACTTCCACAGATTGCATAGAACTCAGTTTTCCAAATGGAGCTGCTTTTGCAAGTGGGAAAGAATTAATAAAGATTTTTTAGTAAATATTTTAGGCAACAGTTATGCATCGTAGAATCATAGAATAATGGAGGTTGGAAGGGACTTTTGGAGATCACCTGATCCAACCCCTGGCTTAAAGCAGCACCAATTTAATTAGGTTAGTCAAGGTTTTGTTAAGTCAGGTTCTGAGTGTCTCCAAGGGTAGATATTCCACAGCCTCCCTGGACACTTGTTCCAGCATTTGACTACATGTATAGTTTGTGCTAGGGATGATAGCGAGGACATCAGAGATTATTATGGAATCCTTAGAACCAGAAGAGTAATTAGGTGAGAGATTGATAAAGGTCTCTATCAACTTATTAGCTATTTGTTAAAAACTCCTGTTTGTAATTTCATAAACCATTTGCCAGTGGGATCTTAGTATTAAATGTGACTCAGAGGTTTCTTATCCTAAAGTGCAAATTTAAGATTCCATTCGTAAAGTATCTGGAAAGCAGCATGGGTGCTGGAGCACCAATGTGTGTTGGTCTCTGCACTAACCCTCAATTAATAACAAGCAGACAGCTGCAGCCTTCCACAGCTTCAGTTTGTGACTGGCATAGTGCCATGGAGGGAACATACACTACCCTAATCCCAGTAAGACAAATGTAGGGAATAAATCTCAGAAACCCTACATTTATTAAAATATAGTGCCTCATCCTACAGAGTCACATGGATCAAAGCCCTTTGCCACATCATTGCTGTAAATGCATCCAGGAGCAGCTGAGGTATTAACACAACCGCCAAGTTAGGAATCTGACTAACAAATACATGGAAAATTTCCTCAGTAATATATTCACTACTTACATATTCAATACTGCTTCAAGTACAGACATTTCTAAATGGTTCCTCAGCTTCATCAGAGTTCCAGTCTCGGCCTCATGCTTGATATGTCTGCATCACCTATCCAACAGAAAGAGAAGATAGCCATCAGCATGGAGATGTGGCACATGCTTCCACAATAACCCTTGGAGTGATCTGGCAGGCATTCTTAGCAGGATGGCAAGATCTGTACCTCTCCACCAGAGAAACCCCAGTGTGTTCCTTGGGAACCCCCTGAAAGGAGTAATGGATTCCAGTGGATAGCAACCCCTACAACTGGAAGTACTGCCAACACTTGGCTGAAAGCCTATCATCAGGAATAATGGCAATCTAAAAGAACACGGGATTCAACAATTAACACTTCCTTAACTTGTGTGAGTTACCAAGTTGAAACAGGACTTACTGAGGTCAAGGAATGGTGACCATCTGTTGCCAAAGTCAGCTTTCAAGAGGACTTAGAGCCTGAGGACAGCAGAAGGGTAACCTGTGGTTGTCCCCTCGGCAGCAGGCTGTTCTGATAGCAGCTCCCAGGGGACTCTGCCATTGCCAGCGGAGTTTCATGGTAGCCTGCGGCTGGAGCCTGCCACGCAGTGTGGTGTAGTCAGTCTGACTCACTGCAGCCATTTGTACAAGCACAAATGTGTTAGTGCCTTTCATCCACACTTTAAGCAAACGTCCTCCTCACACACAATCCATCTAATTACTCCAAAACACAGTCTTATGTTAAATCAATGAATATGCTTTTATGCCTTTGCATCCATGGTTTAGAGCACTGTCCCCACTTTTTAAATGCAGATTTCTAACTGGCTGCACTCTCAGATACCTGATTTAAAATGCATCCGTCTAATGAAGGCTTACAGCTTGCTTAACTGCTTTTACTACTGTCTTTAAGAGAGTTTGTTCCTTCCAGGCACCAGTAGTAAATTGGTTTTATACTGGACAGAATTTGGATCTCAAACACAAATCTGCAGTGGAAAACAATGCAGTAACTGAGGCCAGAATCTGGGCTACTGACCCTGCTCATCTGAATGCTATTTTTGAGGGGATAATGATGTATTATTCTTCCTTTTGAACAATTATTCCTTCACAGATAATTTTTGAAATTTCATGTGCCATTTTTCTCTGATGTTGCACTGGTATCCTGGATACTTCCTTATAAAAGTCTGTGCTCCTATCATGCCATTATAGTTGCCTAAAGCATGTTTCTTTATTCCTTTTTTCTGCTCTACCTTTCTTTTTGGCTCGTTCCTATATTCTGCCATCACATTAGCTTCATTTGTGTAACCAAGAAAATGAAGAATTCTACTGAATTCTGAAAGAAACCTTTGTGTTTCATGACTTCTCTTATTATCCCACTACTTTACAAACTGCTACTTCAGCTTTTCACTTAAAGTGTCACCCCTCAACCTTCTATATTGTAAGAAGTTACCTATTTTTAGCCCTTTCCTTCTAAAACCTTTCCCTGCATGGTATTATTCACAAATTTGACTGTTACTACCTTTGCTATATGGATGCTCCAAACCAATTGCCTCCTATTCTAGTTTGGATAGAAAGCATGAAATGGATATAGGATTTATCCTTCTGACATTTCCTTATCCCTGTCCAGGCATTAATGTAACATGAGAGTTCTTCATTTTCTTCTCCCTCCTCTCAGTGTTGGGGGAGAGATTACCATCCTTCTTCACGTTCAGGCGTGTAAGCTGGGAATTCTTTCTGACTTGCTGCTCTGTCAAATGTGTATTGATCATTTCAAAAATACTTTCATCTCCCTGTGTTACAGTAGCTAGAAAACACGGAGATTCTTCACATACCATACCCAAAAATCGCTATTCCACATCCTTTATCTTGGAGTAACTACTTAATACATGCTGTAATTGTCCATTTGTCCTGTTTTCTAATACAGAGCCTTACTTTTATCAAGCTGTCATTTCAATACAGGGCAGGCTCCTTGAAAATACCTGCAAAGCTATTACATTGTCCTTTTGCAAAGATCCCTGTAAAATTGAGTTCAAAGACTTTGTTAAGGAGAGCTGTTGTACAATGGCCACTTAGGCTGACCATTAGCGCCTTGTTAGCCCCCTGAGTGTGCTGTATCCTCCTGGATCTCCCTGGCACATAAGCTTTGCAAAGCCAGCGAGCTGCCCTCCGACAATTCTCAGTTGTCACGCTAAGTTGGTAAAGCCTCTCTGAACAGCTGAAAGCTCATGCTTACATAGAAATCCTAAGTCCTCAGCACCCAGGGAAACCACCAAGTGACGAACAGCTCCCCAAAACCTAGGCTTGCACTCTTTCTGTTCAAGTTTACCACTTCGCAGTAAAAGGGGTAAGAAAATATTTTTCTACCTACCGCACAAGAACATGTGGTTTATTTTATGACAGTTGTACCAGTAGCATTTGTAAAGCAATGAGTCACTGAGTGGTAGTACAGCAGAGTAATTCAAATATTTATTTATACTGTATTATAGCTGAACCTTTGTATTTTTTTAATGTGGAATCTTCACTTCTGGCTAAGCTTTGGGATGGATGTAAAAGTGTTGAACTGAAGTCCTGGCCTTGAGTTGAATCCGAATGAGGCCCATATGGTGGAGAAAAAGACTGAGGGAAGTGTACAACAGAACACAAAATAAGCTAGAACTGAACAAGGTAAACAGGAACAAACTGTAAATGAACGTAAAAGAAAACAGCAGGTTTTTTCCTAACGATTTCAGGTGCAGCTTTTATGTAAATTAGTAATTGCTTCCCACATTTCTGGACTTGCTTTAATGTTGGTGAAAATCACCTTTAGTGATAGTCATATTTTTATTTATTAACTACTGCTTACACATTTCATATCTGTTTGGAAACATGAGTATTTTTAACAAATTCCAGGCAGTTTTACTGAAAGAACTGATATGTTCTCATAAACATTGGTTTGCTTAGAAGCCTCTTCAAGTCCTGCTCCCGTTCCTATAAACTGCTTTTAAAATAAGAGTAAAAAACCTTATGGTTTAAGTCCCAGGGACTCCCACTTTGATTTTACTTGCATCTAAGTAAATGGGGAATAACTCTGCTGACTTGCAGTACTGTGAAGGATGCATAGGCAGAATCAGGCCCTTAACAGGTTGTGCTGAACTTTTCTGATAAACATACACATTTCCCCTACACATTCTTTCAGTTAGTATAAAATACAGACAGTATAAAATTCACATTCAGACTGGAGAATCCCATTGAACTGAGCAGAGAAACACGTGAGGAAGAAGTCCATGGTATTAGAAAGCTGAGAGCCATACACATGTCCAAAACAGCCAGCTCTTTGTAGAGCTTAGCAAAATATTTTGTCTCCTTGAATTTACATTTCTTGTTCATCTTTTAGTCTTCTGTGCTTGTCACAGAAATAGACTGTACAAGTACAGTTCTGCTTAAAGCAAACTTCATGCATGTGTCAATTCTCTTAGATGAGCAGCATACACTAACTGTGTTTTTAAATCTCGCTTATGATAGTAAATAGGAATAGCATTTATTTTTTACTTTCTTGGTCGACAAACCAAGGAAATTTCTGTTGTTTCTAAATTTAAACTGTGCATTATAATGTACAAAACAAATCTAGCAGTATAGTAAAATCTACTAGCTGTACTTTAGTAGTGAAATAAAAGTAAGCATTCATCATCAAATTCAAATGTTTGAGAGTATTCTAACCGATTCATTCTGAATTAAGTGGCACTAGCAAGTTTGTAGAGGGTGTGTTGAGAACTGACCACTTTTTAACATAAAGGACACCAAGAATTCGGTATGCCCTGCTTCTTGCTTTCCTTTCCTTATGGAATATCAACATGGAAATACAATAATGAACTGGTTTATTTTACAAAAGAAACCACAAATTTGATAAATGAAATGCATCATTATGCTTTAAAATAAATAGACCCCACCCCATGGTCTTTGGATTTCCACAGAAGTTGTATGTGTTGATTAATGTTTGTAAGTGAAAGAGTTAAACCATGTACGGAGGAACAGCCCTAAAGAGATCGCTCCCACTCTTTTGATGACAGGGGTGCACACTTGGACTGCAAAGGGAAAAATCCTGCACTTTTCTGTATAAAGAACATTGTCAAGATTACTTTAACCCACTGCTAAAGAATACCTTTATTTTTTAGTGCACAGTTCTTGCACCTTTGAAAACTGCCTTGCTTTTCAAGTGAAAACCTAAAATATTTTTTACAAAATGATTACACTGAAGAATGAACAGCTGTTTGCTGTGCAACCTATCAGCAATGAGCCCCGGGAAGAAATATGTTCTGTAGTATGAACATATCCAATATGAAAGTGTTTATATGATGTCATTGCCTACAATGATGGGGACTATATATGTTGACCAAGAAGTCCCTTCCCCCTATGTCATCTTGTCAATTTTCCTTTTCCAGCCCTTTCCCAAGGGACAGTATCAGTCTATACAAAAATGCCCTTCTTCCAGTGCAAGATTCTTGTGTATATTATTATTCCAATTTGCTCCAAAACCCACAATGATTGTGGCGCTTCCACCACAGGTATTGTTTACGTACACATACTTAAATATCCTAATAAAAGTTAGTTATTTAGATTATATCTTTAAATTGATAGCAGGAAAGGGAAATGGCTTTAACAGAGATTTGAGCACTGAGTTCTGACCAGGAGAAAGCTGCTGTAAACAAAATGGGAGAAGGGCACAAAACCAGGTTCTGTCTGTAGAATCAACAACAGGGACAGATGGCATCAAGGGGAGAACACAGCCCTCATGTGGAACCAGGCAGTTGATGTGGCGTCAGGGCAGTTTTCAGCTAGTAAGGAACAACAGAGACCAGACCAGAATTCCAGGTTCAATGAGACTGAATTTCAGAGAAAGGTGGGACTTCCAAGAAAAATGGTGTAAGGTCACTAGAGATATGAGTCTACATGGAAGCTGTGGCTGGCTCTTCTTCTGCAGGCTTTCAGCTAGGGCTTCATTTGATCTAGACTGCTAATAAAGGCAAGCTCCTTCTTCCAGAAGACCCTTTACACAAAGGGGAAATCATGTTGCTTGCCTAAGCACCTCAACTGAATTCCTTCAGTTGCTTTAAAACACCTGAATGCCAGAGAAGGTAACTAGCAGTGTGTACTCACGCAGGCAAAATGCTGCGTCCGGAAAAGTCTCAGGAATGTTTTAGCAGTAGTTTCTAATTGCCGCATCACTACTGTAACATACAACTAACTTGCAGTGGTTTCTGGGTTTCTATATAAACCTGGACCGTGGAGTCACGTAGCAGGAAGCCTCTATCTACAGCGTTGCTGCCTATCAGGAGAGGAAGATCAAAGATCCAGCCTTACATACAGTGAGCAGCAGGAGCTTTTACAGCGTGCAGTTGTTCTGTTGTAAGTCTTCCTATGGATGTGTTGGAGGACATACACCTAATGCAGTGGTTTGCAACCATGCGTAATATGAGGCTTGATGGGCTTTTTCCAGTGAAAATGCAGAACTTTGGGGATTTCCCTAGCAAGTTTAACACCTCTTTTGATTCTAAGAAGGTTGTAGAAAATCAAAAATCCATATGCTTAAGAAGAGAAAAAAGGAACTGAATAAAAAACAGTGTCTTCTTGACATTAATGGGGTGTTCACTGAAATTCCTGGGAAGATGTCATTTGTTGTTTTCCCTGTGAATAATTCAGATGAGGAATGTCTTCTCTTTCATTTTTATTACTGTCTAGCCCTTTCACTTTCATTTTGACCTTCCAGGTAACTGCACAAATTTACTGCTGGGGGAGGGGGGTGTTCAATAGCTGGCACATTGATTGGCCCTGCGTTTTAAACTGTGGGTCAGATGATGAGGAGAGACCCAGCATCCGTTCCAGTATTATTTTTCTAATGTGAATACTGACTGCTTCACAAGATACAGTGCCATATTTTTCATACAGCTGGAACAAATGCTCCAATTACCAGATTTTGAGAATTTAAATACAAATAGAAGAGGAACACAAATAACTTAGAAATGCAAGCAAGCAAGAGTTTTGCAACTAATGAGTCACATTATTTCTAAGCAGAGGTAACAAAAAGGAGGAAGTTAGGGCAGTCATGAATTTTTAAAAGACAGGCACGTTGAATCAGATGGCCTTTATCTCTTTCAAAAATCTTACTGCCTTTCTTTCCATGGCACTTCCTTCAAATACCCTTCCAACACCCTGAGGCACAACATGGGACAAAGGCCTCCAATGAAAAAAACACATAAAACAGTGCAAGTCCTGTAATTTATAGTAATGAAAAGCAGTTTTTCTAGTGTATGTCATGAAATCAGTCTGCTGCCCTGTACAATACACTAACAGAGACCATGTGAGCATCACAGATTACAATTTAAATTGTTTACATAGGTGCACATGGCAAGAAGAGGAGATGACATATACTTATTTTGGAAATCACGAAGTAGATAGGCACTCCTCCAAACCTTTCTGGAGGTTAACTGATCTCCTGGAAGCTGTCTTCTAGGAACGTAAGGATTTTTATTTATGCTCTTTAGAACTGTGAACTGTAAGGTGAGTATATGCTGTTCTGACTTTACAGTTATACCTGTAGAAAAAATTCAATAGGAATTACCCTCTTTTAACTTAGCCTACGGGGGTGGTTGTTTGGTGTTTTGGTGCGTTTTGTAGGTTTTTTTAATAAGTGGACAGTAACACTGCACTGTTAAATGAGTGACTTTGACCCTGAATCTTCTGTGGAGGAAGATGTGTGTTGTACTCTGCATATATAAGCACAACACTAAGTTTATTAAGCTCTACATATTTGTACTGTAATTGATTAGTATATGTTTTTATTTCACATTGTTTAGAATACAATTCTTTTTTTTTTTAAAAAAAAGGCTTTTATTATGATTTTCATCCTAGTTGGTGCAGCTGTGTATAGAGCTAGGCTTAAGGCTAGTTGGAAGATAAAAACTGTGTTTGTTGCAAGTGCATTTGCACAGATGCCACGGTCTCATTCTATTGGTTCTCTTCAAATACATTTATATGGTGATATATCAGCACCTCAACTCATCCAAAATTAGCCAAGAAGGGCATATAGAAAGAATGTAGAAAAAAGGCAAGTAGTGGTGTATGTCAATCCTAACACTCTCTTAACTGTTGATACACAAAGTTTGCAGTCATTTCACTTTTAATAAATTTAATTACTTAGCTTTCCAAACTAAATATAGTGAATTCAAGGATGTGGCAAACTGTATCTACCAAGGCCACTTTTGGAAGATGTCATTCAGTTCTTGTTAAAGGCAGAACTGAGGGTGCAAATGGAAAATCAGACATTGAAACTATAGATATTTTCTGCATATTCTCAGAACTGTGTTTAGCTTATTCTAGGGAAGGAATGAAAGTATTATTTCTGTTAATCACTAGCTGTCACAGAAATATTTCTAATTAAGAAAGCTCATATGAATCTGTGTAACCTTAAGTAAATGCGAAAGATTATTACTTTATATACTACCCGTTAAAACAAATATACATCATTAAAAAAACAAAGTAGTGATGTTTGTTATTACTGTGGACTGTGAACAGAAGGAAACTGGGACAGACAGTACCAGGTGTGGGTAAAACCCGGATATTTATGCCTACACTGAAGCACTTCACTGTATGTGGTGAAGGAGCACAGTGGCACTTTGCGGGGAATAAATATCAGTGAAGAACTTAAAGCCCCGAGAAAGAAAAGGGACCATGTTGAGAGGTCAAGTACATTCGATGCTACCCTCAAATGCATTCAGTAATGAACAATGAGGCAGTAATGAGGACGAGGCAAATATCTACTCAGACTTTTTATGCATCATTAGTCAAGACAGTGGGTATGATGGCTGAACCAAAATACTCAAGGAAAACAACTAATTTTGGATCAAGCCACATTTTTTTCATTTTCTCCTCAGCAAAACAATAAATTGAAAAGAGGGTTGACCAGAAACAAAACATTTTGTCTTCAGCTTATTTAGTCCCTCTTCGTTTTAGTTTTGCTATGTAAGTTTGAAGTGAAACACTGACAGTTTTGTTTTGAAAATCCTGTAATGAAATGCTTAGTCTCTCTTAAATATATTTCCTTTCTGAATGTTTTTTCTAAAACCATTTATGAAATTTGACCCAATTTAATAAATACTTTTATTCTCTCTTCATGATGTGTTGAACTGGTTAATCACATTCTCCATTGCCAGTATTTTGTTTCCCGGGAATAAAGACCACTCATGTTTTTATCCTCTTCATTGAAATGCGTAATGCCTCATCACCAAAATATTTGAATGTTTTCAATATTAAAAAAACGGTCTCCACTAAACCTCTTCCCTTCACTTTTCCTTCCTGTAGTAGAGCAAAAATGCAAAAATGAGAAGTCAGTATAGTTAAATTTAAAGATATGTACATGAGTGAAAAAAAGGTGAGGTTGAAGAGATGGTTTTTGTATGCGGTTCCGAGAATGGCAAAGTATTTGTCCTTCCTCAGGTTCTTCCTTCAGTGAGCAGGTGGGGGAATGCAACTGGTGTAATCCCTCAAAAGAAAGACAAATTACTCCGAGGTAGCATCAGCCTGACACAGTCTGTGTTCCAAGTCCAAATTCCTGAATGAAAAAGGAAGGGGAAGGCATGTATTGTTTAGCTACTACAGACGGAATAGCACTAAACCAAATTCTCTACAGTAATGATAGCTGTGGTCTACTGAGTTTAGCAGCAATTTATTTGTTTCCCCATACATATATATATGTGTGTGTGTGTGTGTGTGTGTGTATTTGTATATTTTTCTCCTTGGTATAGTGAGCTGCAGTAATTAAAGCAACAAATCCACCAACAATCCACAGGCCACTACAGAATTCCACGGTTCAAATGTACAGTCTTTCTGGCTAGCCCCAGATAGGATGAGAAGTATTTTAAAGCCAGAGATAATCTGGATAGCTGCTCTCTATAAAGTCAACAAAATCATAAGTCCATTAGTTTGACATTTGAAAGCCACACTTCCCAACTGAAGATTTAAAAAAAAAAAAAAAGCTGGTTGATTTTTTTGTTTGTTTGTTTTTTGGTGAGGACTTTTCCCTCTTTTTAGACAAATGATTTCAAACTTGCCTGGACTGAGCTGCAGTTAATTGTTTTGCCATGCTGAGCAATCCTGAAGGGGACTGTGCTAAATTCAGAGTAAAGAGGATGCCTTGTTTTGCTTCTGTGGTGGTTCTATGCAGATATTTGATAAGACAAAGCACAGGAACGAGCTGTTTGGGATGCTGCAGTCGAGTGCCCTGGAGATGGAGTAAAGCTGTCCACATCTTAGCACAGTTCCCACGTAAATGAATTGAGATAGAAGTATAATGTTTAGTTGCTAATTACATTTAGACTCCTTTGGGGAACCCACCAAGATTCCTATGAATGTACAGTTCCAGCCAGTGAACAGACAGAATTAATCCATTGGTTTGCTCTAACAGGGGACCTAAAAAGAACAATTACTTACACTGCTGTGATTGCCCTTCTTCAAGGTTAAATTCTCCATACAGATTCCACTGTTGTTCACATCAGATGATTTTTATTTGAAGAGCCCTGAAAGCTATTACATTAGCTATCCACTTATTTATTTTTGCTAAATTAACAATAGTGCTTTTGGTTAATGATAACGATTTTTTTTTTTTTCATTGGTGGCATCTTTATCCTTTATAAGCCACATTTAAAAAATATAAAAATATTAAAAGAATCGGAAAGTAAAACTTGGGAGAGACTTCAAAAGGTTTTCTCATCATAACCCGATTTTCCAGCAACGATTTTTGATGGCAAATGTTTGTCTAACAAAACCTGTTTGTTCTAAAAAGCCTCCATATCTGCCACACATTTCCTATTCTAATGCTTAATTCTTACTGCCTTTACAACATTTTTGAAAATGACTTGATCTGATTTTCACTTGATGCAATTTAAACTCATGATGTGTGTCCCCTGATTGTGCTTGGGTTTTCATACGCCCTCTCCTTCTAGTTGAGACATTGCCAGTGCTGAGACAGCACAAAGATTTCTTCAGTTGTACCGTCCATTTTCCACAACAGCATGATACTGTTAATGCTCATTCAGTTGGTAGTCCCAATACAATCTCTTATCCCTTGGTGCAGAAACGTGCCTTAAACTGACATTTTCTGGCATAGGTTCATCAAATTCATTACTTCTGTGTAAGAATCCTGCCTTTATGCCTTTCATTTCCTTTTTTTTTAATTAGTGCACTTGCAATTTTTGTGTATTTACTCAAATACCGCATTCATATACATATACAAATATACATATTTGTAAGCTGGAAGTAGCAAAATGGATGTACACTAATGCAGGTAAGATCTTTGCTGTAAAATATTGTCATTTGTTATAGTGAGTTCTCTGGTCAAGAGAGTTTCCAGACATGAAGAAATGTGGGGATGTTTATAGGGACACCAAGTGTGGATTGAGGAGAATGATCGGGAACTGACGATCTAGCAAAAGATGCAATATTTAATTCTTTCAGACAAGACATAGCTGAGGAATGCAACAGTAAAAATCTCATTTTGCAACCTGATTCTCAAAAAAATCACGCATTCATTCACAATCTTCAGAGTCTCTTGTTACTTCACACTATGGCTATTGCAGGTTCCCCGATTAGACGTGACCAGGTGTTTATGTCTCTTCCTAATGTTTTCAGAAGGGGAAATGGCCTTGCTGTCAAAATACCGCTGGGGCTAATGCGTTCCTCTCCTGTACTGCCAGGTCTGTTCATGGGAATTCTTTGTCGAACAGACACATGTAGCACTGATTCCTAAACGTTATGTCAAGCAGTTTATACACACATCAAGTAGGTTCTCATCAGCAGTCAGCATGGTCTATGTAGCATCCAACGGGAACTGCATCCTATGAAAATGAGGTAAATTTAAATCTGTAAAATAGATTGCTACATTTTGGCTAGCTTGGTTAGGCTTTCCATGTCAGTTCTTATTTTAGGCATTGTATTTTAGGAGAATCTTACTAATATTAAGGTGCCTTTACAGTGTCAGGGAGGCCTTCCTAGCTGTAAATGAAGAACATAATTTTCATGACCAAACTATTTTTCTTTCTAATACAGTATTTTTGTTTTTTCTTTTAGGTAGAGAGGATTGTAGACAAAAGGAAGAACAAGAAGGGCAAATGGGAGTATCTCATCAGGTGGAAAGGCTACGGAAGCAATGAAGACACCTGGGAACCTGAACATCATCTATTACATTGTGAGGAATTTATTGATGAGTTCAATGGACTACATGTTACTAGAGAAAAGCGATCAAGACATGGGAAACAGGCCAGCGCTCCAAAATTTTTGCGGGAAAGCCGAGGGACATCTGTTGAGAAAATGTCACATAGACCTTCTGAATCTGGGAAGTCTAAAGGGTCAACACACAAAAGAAAGAGAATTAATCCATCGCTTCAAAAACAGAAAAGAGGATATGCAGCAAAGCCAGCATCTGCTAATGACAGGGCTGCTAAAACTGTGACTTACCGAACTACTCCCAGCGGTTTACAGATCATGCCACTGAAAAAGCCACATAATGGTCTGCAGAATGGAGATGGCAGTCATGAAAAAGATTCTAGGCATTTTGGGAATGGCTCACAACAGCAAAACGTGGATTTAAATGATCACGAAGGAGAACAAAATTTGCCCAGTGTGTTGGAAGTTAGTAATGATTCACCTGTTGTGAATGGAATTGGTATGTGATTTAAACAGCTACGGTCTTTCGGGGGTGGAGGGGCATGTTTAATTGCAGCAACTGCAAATAGAGAGTCCGCTCACGGAAAAATCATTGTCACACTCCACAAGTGATATGGAGAGAGCGTGAGGTTTCACACTCTTTCCCAATGTATTATACCATTTTTTTATCGGTTGGCTGCCCTCCTTCCATTTCCCAAGGAGTGACACGAAGCAGTGGGGTTTGTTACCTGCCTTTGCAGTATAAAGTCCTTGTGGGGAAATGATGACAAGGCACCAAGTAGGAATGACAACTGAGATATGTATAATACTGCAACTTTGATATTGTGTATGACCAAGTCACAAATCACTTCTCAGTTATTGTGGGCTCAGACCCAGTGGTCTAGAAAGATCAGGATGATTTTAAAAGCAAAATCCATACTGCTGTTGCTAGAGTATCCTAGTGGAATGGCTGAATACCATTCCAGTGCCTCAGTATTAATGCTTGTCAAATTAAGGAGTACTCAGAACTGCCAGGTCCTTGTCTCTGACTGTGACTGGATACATCAGTAGTCACAAGACATACTTTATGGGAAGTTACAAACAGCCTCAAAATAAACAAGAAGAAATAGTAGAAATATCTTTCTAATCCTCACAGTTACCCAATTGCTTAGTTCTCAAAGAATAAAGGTTTATGTTCTTTATAGATGCTGTTCGGCTTAATGCAACTAAGTAGCTCTTCATTATCTATGTGTGTCCAGTTCTTTGGGGTTTGGGGGTCTTTTTCCAACTCTGCCAAATTTAAAGCCTCATTGGTGCTTTGTGGCAGTAATTTCAGGAGTTAACAATAAGATGCACATTTTATTTGATCAGGTTTTTGGGTTTGGGGTTTTGGTTGGGCTTTTTTTTTTTTTTTTTTTTGACCTTTACTTTCATTTAGTAAGTTCTTGTCCCTATATGAAGGGATAAAGTGGAAGATACCCTGTCAATCATTAGGGAGCCCTAGCTTTTTTAGCCTTTCTACCATGTGGAAGGCTTTCCAGATTCCTAGTAGTTTTCCGTATCCTCTTGTGCCTTTGGCGTGTGAGGTTTTTTTTAATACCTTTTAAAAACAGCAGGAGCTGTTCCAAATGGTTTCCTACTGCTTACTGATATAGTGGCGATACAACCTTTTGAGTACTACTTTTTTTTCTGCTGTTACACACTGCATAAAGGTTTGCATTGAGGATACACAGTTGCTCTCAGGGTTTTTTTCCTTGCTGGTTACAGTTAATTTAGAACACAGCTTTATGTATGATTCTTTTCATTATGCATTTAATCTGCTTTACTGTTGCCAATTCACCTTTTTCTCATGACTCAGTGAAGCTCTTCAAAATTTTGTTCTGGTTTTTACTCTACATATTTTGTATTCCCTTCAAATTTTCCTCTCATACTTCTCTTCCCAGTTCATTAATACGTACATTAAATAAACTAATCCTTCTGCAGGTCCTTGGGGCAGCCAACTACTAATCATTTGACATGATGAAAAGTAACCATTTGTTCCAATTATTTATTTTTATTAGCCACTTTCTATAGCCCATGATAGCACTCATTTCCTTAACAGCTTCTTGTGAATTGCTCTGCCAAAAACTTTTCAAAAAGTCACTATAAATCGTATCACCTTGCTTTCTGTTTTCCACCCTACTGGCAACATAGCAAACGCTACTTGATTTGGGAAGTAGAACTGACCTTGCCCAGTCTAGTTGGTTACATTCTATAACTAACGGGATCTTTCAATCCAGGCATCAAATATCTTCTTCCAGACTCCCAAACCTGCAAAATGTGTGGTCAGCTTTAAATGCCTACGTAGCCCTGCTGATGTCAATGACACCTCAAACTGAGAGTGCAGGCTTTTGTATTTTGATGAGTTTGAGCTCATACAGGAGTGCTGACAAAGTTACCTGCTTCTTTAAAAAGACTTGCATATCTAGTTACAGATGTGTATAAAGTTATTTTTCTTTGCTTTCTTATTGTTTCTAATGAAGTTTTTTTTATCGTTTGTTTTATGTTATTTGTTGGGGAATTTCTGATACAAAATGCATCTTTAAAATGCATTAATTCCCATATTTTAGAATCTCTTTTTTTAAAACAAAAAACAAAGGGCCACAAAGAACTGCAAAGTCAAATAAGTCGTTCATTTCTCCTTACAAGAGCTAATGAATGGCATCCATCAGCCCCCGTTTGAATAATCCCTGTAAGAGAGCTCTATTTCAGTAGAAAGCTGCTTTGCCTAAGCACCCAGGTGTTCTGCCATGTACAGAGGGCTCCTGGTCTAACAGCTGATGTCTGCAGCTCCTTGAAAAAGTTCCTTTATGACTGTTTTTGCATTCTCCAAATCCACCGCTTCTGTATTTTGCTGTCCTTTCTCCCTTGCATTCTGACCTCCCTGTAAGCAAAAGCAGGCAATCTTTAAATCTCTACCTGGTGCTCATCTGAAAAACCCATAGTCAGCAGCACTCCCAAGGTCAGAAATCCCTCCGGTCTTGCTTTGTGATACCCAGCACATTCACAGTGGAGAAACCACAAAGAGGAGAGATGAGGCTACCAAAGTAAGAGCAGACAGAAACTGATGAAGAAGGGTCAAAATAAAAATACTAGCTGTTTTTCTAATATTGCCCTACAAGTTTGAGAGAAGTCACGTTTTCTGATACAGGATTTTGCATCATTTGAAATGTCAAATTGAAGAAACTCACACTACTCTTCAGCAAGTCCAACAATGTACTGACCTCCGTCAGTATTCACACTCACAGGGAAGCAGCACAGAAAATGCCAATGTGATTCTGTCGTGTGTCCTGTTAGTATCACAAACTCATTTTAATTGGGATAGATGTCACATGAAAACTGGTCTGAAATTTCACAAATTCCAAATAAAGAAAGTTTCAGGGGGAAAAAAAAACCCCAACAATTTATTGTATAACAGAAGTTTTGCTCCAAACATCTTGCGTTTCAAAACTTTCTCCAAATCTGAGCCAGGGTCCCAAGGCTTTGTCCCTTGAGACCAGGAGCAATGTGGCAGTCTGCTTGGCAGCACTCCCACGTTTAGCTTCGAGGCAGCCAGCTATGCCAGAGGTTTCAGGCAGTCTGCCACAGAGTCTGCGAGTCGAAAGCGCGGCATGCCCCATCAGCGCTCGCAGGGCTCCGGGGCACTATATGTAGAACACAGAGGGAACACGGAGGACCTGGGTTTGGCTCCCAGAAGCTGTGGCTCCCGGGCAGCCCCATGCAGAATCCAGTGAAGCAGGCATTTCTGTCAGTTGAGATTGAGTCAGAGATTGCCTGTACGGCATCCGAATGAATGTCAGGCTCATTTCACAGTGAAGCGTAAGGGTGCACCGAACATATGTGTAGAAAGTTTAAGTTGGGCTTGAGATGAAGCCTAGATTCAGAAAACTCAAAAATTCCTCACAATTTGAAAACTCATTTATAGGCCCAGCTCTGCTGCCAGTGTTGGCCTGTGGTTGAAGGCCTTCAAAACCCATCAACTTGAACCACTATTCTTTCCTATCCTAATAATGTTTAGCTACCAGCATACTGAACCAAGCAATATAATTAGTAACTTACAAACTATAATCAAAAAGTATCTTAATTTGTTTGTCTGTGGCATGCCATTTCTATTGAAACAAATAATAGCTACTTGAAAATTAGGTTTTGATGACTCCTTGAATGGAGTTCCACCAGCCTGTGTTTGGTTTTGTGTAGACATCCACTTGGGTACCAGCGTTTCCTAATCAACCTATAGATAAAACTCTCACCAGTAAGCTATTTACCCCAGAAGGATGGCAGTGTACCTACAGATGTACGCACAAAATCATATATGCACCCCTGTGGAGGCCTGGAGCCTTGCTGAAGTTGGGACAGACCTTTCCCACCAAAACCTCTCTTCTACCTTCCACACATCCTGTCATAAGGAGGGTAGAGTCATCTTCACTGACAGTTATTTAAGGGTCTGCAAACTGGAAAATGTTGAAAAAGTCTGTGGGACAACATCCAGTGATGCTCTCAGGAGTTAACAGTACCATTCTTTCTGATTATATGTATTGTCTTCTATTACCACATTTCTCTTTCTCTCCAGATATTGTAATTGAGAGTGATTGTTTTGTCAAGTTTCTTGACAGCATCAAAAAACATTCTCTTTTAATTTTCTCTTTCCTTTTTCTACATCACACTATTTCTGTACCATCTGCTGAAGAATTTTTGCTTGTCACGTATCACTAACCACTGTTTTTCTCCATTAGGAAAATCTTTGTAGTTTCATGGTGCCCTTAATTTAAATACTCTCCGTGAACTTAGTCACTGCTTCCTCTTGTTTTTTTAGCTTGTTCTGTTTTATTTATTCTGGAGCAATACTGGCAGTAAAAGACAACCAAATATGCTTGCTTTCTCAGTTTGGATAAAAACTCTTTGCTTTTAGATATCTTACAGATGCTCCTTCAGTGAAGAAGTCTGAAATTATTAGTAAATTATCAACAGATCACTGCTTTTAAGTATGTACAGTATTAACCATTACCCACAAGAAAGACGGAAAGGAGACAGAAAAAGGCTATGGGGAAGACTGAGGAATGCCAAGCTGTTTTACCAGGAAGAGTAAGGGAGCATGGTTTATTTCACCTAGAAAAATTAAAGCCCTAGCTCCATGATCCTTTTCGTTCAGCTTAAATGCATGCTGCTCACAAAAGGAACAGTCCCACTCTCCTTCCCAGGATATCCTGATTGTTATTCCCATCCCTTCCCCTGCACCAGTTTTAGTACTCTTGGGGCTACAAGGCAAACCTGATGTTTGAAAATTAGCAGTTGGGCTGGGTGAGTTTCCAGCCAGAAGAGTTCATCTGGTCAGTTGACTACCTACATGCTAGTACCAGCACAAGGATCACTAGGTAGAGTGGTGGCACAGAGCCACTGAAACTGTGATGAAATGCTAAGACAAGATGTATCTGAAAATAACCGTAGCTTGAGGTGCCCTCTTGTATTGGGTAGCAGCAGTGGAAGGAGATGGGGACATCTGAGTCCTCTAAAGCGTTGAGTGATCTGAGGCTCATTGCGATCTTTTCTGTCTTTCCTTTCCTACTCTCTGACTGCCTCATCTTTTTAGACTATAAATTTCTAATGTTTTCTGCAGTGCCTACTATAATGGAGCCCCAGTCTCAGACTCAATCTGGAATCTTAAAGCACTTTCTGGTACCAACAGCAGCAGCAGTAACATCATTGCATGTTGTCCCCTTTGACAGTAGTGGAGTGCTAGAGAAGACCCAGGGACAGGCAACTAAAACGCAGAAGATTACAAGAATAAAAGAGGCTTCAGTTTGGAGAAGGGGAGGCTGAAGGGGAGTATGATCAAAGTTTACAAAATCATCAAGGCCTCAGATAAAGTGAATGCAGAACTGTCGTTCACTAACCCCCTCAACAACAGAACTAGAGACCACTCACTGAAACTGGTAGAACATCAGATAAAAGCACAGATGAAAGAAAATTCTTCTCTGTGTAGTGGCTACACGACTTCTCAAACTCATACCACAGGAAGCTGTGGAGACAGGCAGCATCAACAGGCTCAAAAGGGGATTAGAGAAAGCCTTGAAAAGGTCCACAAGCAAATACCGAAGGAAACAGGAAGGTTGAAGCCTCTTATATTCCTATACAACGCTTAGGGATGATACCAGGGCAGAGGACTGCAGAAAGTGGCCAAGTTTGCATTTTCTCCTTAAGTAGCATCCTTTACTGCCATTCTTGGTGAATGGTTAATAGATGCACCAGTGGTCTGGGAATATCTCAAGTTCCCTTAAAAAATATTGAAAGTGCTGATTAAAAACAAGGTGATAATTAAACTCCCACTAAGGAAGAAGTATTTTCTCCCCTTCTGCTTTCTTTTCGTACTTAGACTGAGCATCAAATACTCACTACTAAGCCAATAAACCACATTTAGGTACTGTAAGTTTACGTAGTTAACTTGTGACATCCTTAATTTGTTTCACATGCAGCAAGATTGCTTTGAGAATGTCTTTTTTTTCCTACATCACATTCTTCATTTTGATATATTAAGGCAGTGTTACCCTTGTGTGCATTAAGCAGATGCTAACTACTAACCCTCATGCAGAGAGAATCTGGGTGCTTTGGTGGCTCCAGAGCAAAGCTTCAGTAGCTCCATTACATCCATGCAGCAGGCATGCAAAATTGGCCTGGTTTCACATGAGTGTTGTCTTTAGATTTTGCTGATCATTTTTTCCAGTTTATCAGATTAAACAAGATTACAGGGCTGTGCTGTATATACTGAAACAACAATTTACCCACTATATGTTGTTCTGTTAGTCATCCATTCTTGGAAATGGCACTTTTCTGTTTCTGTTTCTCTTATATGTAATTTAGATCTTTCCTCTGGTTAAATGTATGTCTGCTGGCATGCAGGTAGTTAAAATATAGTGGTAAGATCTTTAGTTTCTTACATCATGTATTTAATTTACATCCTGAATACATCACTCAAACAAAGAGGAATACAACAAAAACATAAACAAAATTATTACTATGAGGCTTTTTGTTGAGCTTGATAATTTGTGTAAATTAATCTTCTACTATTCTCTTAGCATCTGTATTTAAAATAGATGAGGTATAATCTTCAACACTAGGTTGATAATCAGTACAGGTAGTCTGACACTTCTTCCATTCAATGTTCATTTGTGCCTCTGATTTTGTAAACTTTTTGCAGTTTTTTGTGAGACTGAACTCTTTACATCTTAGTAGTTTATTGCTGGGTCAAGCAACGCAGTAAGGACTGAATAGATAAAAATGCAATATTTAAAAGTCTGTCTCAGTCAAATGAGTAATTTGTTTCAGTGTATTATTCCCAATGACACTAGTTTTCCATTAGTAATTTCTTAAGTTGATTTTTTGTTTGTAAGAATACATGTCAAAATATATGCAGTTGCACAACCTTATTCATAATTTTTAAAATCCAAGCACATGGTGATTTCTGCACTTGTAGATAAATCTTTGTCAAGAAAACAAATTTCAAATTCTGCTGGCTTCAAATTACTTTTTTTCAAATTGATGATCTAATGTAATTTGTCAGTGTTTGCATTGCACCAGTTGAATCCTCCATTCAGTATAATGCAGGTGATGCTTTAGATGTTATCTCTTAATTTAACATAAAAAGAAGTTTCTGATTGACTGAAATAGCAGACTTTTTAACAAACACGCATTTCTGTGTGTAGATATATGTGTGTACACATGCACATATTACATGCTGAGGCCAAATGACACACCAGTTAAATACTATTAAGCAGTCTCTATATCTTAACATTACATATCATAACTGCAGGGTATATACAGGCATTTCACACACTATGAACAATCCTACAGGTCACTTCCAGCTGTGGGGTATCAGAAAATTCAGTTACCAGCATAAACAATTAAGTAGAAACTTAGCTAATCCAAAATGAAGGTAAGTGATTTTGGTTTGGAGAGTAATCTGTTATGAATTCACCATTCAATTCTGTTCCACCAGAGCATTTTTAATTGGATAGTGGTCATTTAACTAGACAATTTAAATCTATATTCTAATAGTCATGTCATCTGCCCTTTAAAAATTCCTGGCTATTTGATACCAGAAGCTGGAACAGGTCAGCTTTGGCAGGAGTAAAGAACAGAACAAACAAAGGTGTTCTCATTCAGCTCTTTCTTGGCCTTTCTTAAATACGCCGTATTTTGGGCTCGTGTCTATTTAAACAAAAAAACAGATTTGGAAACTATTCCAATGAACAGAGTGACTTTAATCTCTGTTCCTCAGGAGCCTGTCTCTGCTTTACTTTTAATGGTAATTGTGTGAAACATCTGTAATTAGAAAAGGAGTATTGCATAAAAATCTTGTACAGATATTTCCACCATTCTGGCTCAGCATTGTTACCAATCCTAATAGGTTGCCTATTACAGAGGAACTGTAAATATAAACAAAGTAATAGTTTACAGTTCATACCCAGTGTAAGTCAGAATAAACTGTCTTTTAAAACTGACATACTGTTAGTCTCATTTGTTTTTAAGGAGGAACTGTATCATGTCAGTTCCCTTTCTTTCCTATGCTGGATAGCCTCCAAAGTGGCATCAACATCACTATTTCCTATGTACAAAGTCCAATATTAATATCATACCTGTTCATCAAAATTACTTACTTTTATAAACAGTAGTTACTGTTACTGTAAAACATAATGCGCAGACGCTTGGGATCAGAGCAGGGGACAGCTAACTGCTAGTTCTAACACAGCCACAAGGATATGTGGAAGAAAATGCCAGTTGTGGCAGCTTAGTAAGAACTCTCCTGACTTACTGTCACATAGAGATGTGCACCAGGTGTGTAGTCTCGTTGACCTTGGAATCTGGTCATGACTTTCTGGTCACCATAAAAGAAAATGTAACTTCGAAAGATGGGATTTGGAATAAACCTGTCATGTCAAGTTTTTCCGAAGCTGAATTAGAACCTTCCTATGAATTCAAGAATCACCCCAAATTCATGTGAAAGACTGTGGTGCAGTTTTCATCTTCAAAGCAGAACGGAATCCCATTAGGAGTACCAGTCCTATGTGCTACAGTTCATTGGATCTAGAGGTTGTCTGATCAAAGAAGAAAAAGTACTGCATGTTGGAATATAGAATAGTAAGGATGGCTTGAGGCCAAATTTGACTAGCCAGGCATATTTCTGATTTACCAAATTTATCACGTAGAGGCTATTGTAAATACTGAGCTAAGTTTAAGCTAATAGAAAGTATCACTCCATTTCTTTGAAGGCATAGACATAATTGTGCTTTGATTCTTTCCATCTGAAAGGTTCTTCTCTGGCCAATGGAAGCTTGAATCTACACAGCACTGTGAAAAGGAAACTGGATGGAGAGAAAGATTATGTCTTCGATAAGAGACTGAGATACAGCGTGCGTCAAAACGAAAGTAACTGCCGGTTCAGGGACATTGTAGTCCGGAAAGAAGATGGTTTCACACATATTTTGCTGTCGAGTCAGACTTCAGATAACAATGCACTGACCCCAGAGGTAAGCATGTAGACATAAAAGCCAAAGAAAGCCATCCTAATGTGTGGGTTATCTTGGAAACACTACACTTGAACTGGATTTTATGTATTTTTTTTCCTAATTGATTTTCTTAGAAAAGAAATACAGAGTTCAGATATATCTAACTTTTTCACACTTGGGATTCCTGTCAAAAAGAATGCAATAGAAATTAATTTTTAATTTACATGTCTGAAACTGAAAATTAGAAGTAAAGAAAGGAATGGCAGAATTGGTATTTCCAGCATGGATTGTGTGAGTCAGTTTTTCACATGTTAAAGTTACTGATATTACTATCCTTAGGAGAAATCTGGTCCCTTTCATTTTATTAATTTAAACAGTGCTCCAGTTGTTGCATATGGAGAATTTCAGGCTATATCCTGAGACAGTAATCCTAAAAGTACATCTTGATCCCTAATTGCTTTTTCTCTGAATCACTTTATGAGTCCTTATTTATGAAATCTTAACCAATTAGGGACTCTGTTCTCAGCTGAATTGCTTAGCTGTGCAACACATAAATTATATTGATGAATTCCTTTGTTCCAAACATCATACACTTGAGGTCAGACTTGGACTTGTAGCTTGTACTACTCCAGTACATATATGAGTCACTGGAAGGGCTGAGAGCTTTTCCTTCCATTCTCTGTGATCCCAGCGTAGTGGACAGCAATACCCTGGTATACCTTTCCCATGTCAGAACAAAAGGGGTGTCAATAAATGCCTGCATCAGGATGCATGTCCTGGAGAGCAGAGAACATGCCTGAGCCCTGTTCCACATGGGCACTAATGGCCTGATGGAAAGAGGCTACCATAGACCAGAGAGGAAGCACCAGGAGCTGCCTCCCAGCACCAATTTTGCCTGAGCTGCCTCCCAGCACCAATTTTGCCTGTCAGAGCACCCTGCAGGCAGAGTTCTGCCACGAGCTGCCCACAGTGTGGCAGGTCTCTGCCTTTTTCTGCCCTCCAGACACGCCAGTGCAGCTCTGTCTTACACAGTAACTTCAACATAAGAATATATGGAATATCAGTTTGAGCACCATCTGAGGGAAAAGTAGATTGTAGCTTTGAGGAACTATTTAATTCAATAAGAAACTGTGTAACTTTGAAATTAATTACATGTAATGAGCTTCAGATAAAACCACAGTCAGGTATGATGGGCCCTAAATTTGACTCCCCTTCCCAAATGCACACCTACACATGGATATTAATACACAGAATGACACTAAATAGTGAAAAATGATGGTACATACATTTATCACTCCTAGGTTTAAAACTATATAATATTTAACAGGACTGTCTTGTAAACTAACACAGAACACCAAACACCTGCTTTTAATACCAATTCCTTTAAACACATTCAATTACATTAAACCCATCATTCCATCCATGTATTAATTACCACTAATTGACACTGCAGGTAATTTAACTGAAGAGCTCAAGGGCCTGAAAAAGTATAAAATCAAGGACTTACTATGCTCAGGGTGAACAGACATACCTTTACGTTGCTGGCTGTGCTGTTCCACATCAGCAGTGTTCAAATGCTCTAACCAGTGAATTAATTCAGGTTCCTCAGGTCAGCCAAACCAATCTGTTTCATTCTTTGAAAATTTCCAATATGCTGGGAACACACCTCTGTGGAAGAATAAATGATAAGCATATAATAGTTCTTTTCTTGCATCACCAGTATAGACTATTTCTAGAACCTTTACTGAAGCTTATTCAAAAACCAAGAAATACATTTTAGAAAACCACATTACTGACCAGGATCTGGATGGTCAGGAATTAATCAAGGTAATGAGTTCTCCACACTGAGATTGTCTGTTTAAAACTCATCCAGGCTGAGAGCAATTGAAAGCTCTTGCCCTCCGAAGGCTGCTTGCTGGCAAACGTGAAACAACTTCTTTGGCCTCAGTCCAGGCTGCTGCCCATGATCATTCACACCACAAAATCCAGCACCTCCAATATTGGCAATTCCACATCCTTGCTGGCAATTACAGCAAAAATCCAAGGAACTGAAAGGCCTGTGTTGAATGCCTTGTTCCTGCAGTTTGTCAGCCATAGCCATAGGTGAGACAAACTGATAGAGTATTTTAGGGACATTTACAACTTTGTCAGTTTTGACACCTTTTATCACCAGTGAATAGAAAGTACAAATACGAAATTCCTACAGAATGAAGAAAGCGTGTTTCATTTTGTCAGAAGAAATGCTAACTTCGAGCTCTATTAAACATTGAGTAAATTATGTCTGCCAAATAGTAAATGATTAATTTATTCAGAACAAGTCTACTTGGTGTGGTTAAAATAGTGGTCTGGTTATTCTCAGCCATCTATGCTAGGAAAAAAATGAAAGGTGTGTGCTGCCTGCCACCATTACAAAATTAAGTTTATACAAAATCACTCTCACCCCTAAACAGCCCTTTGTGCTTTATCTTAATCTTCAGATAAAATTTAATAGTTTAGTTCAACCATTGGCCTCTGCTATTTATGCCAGTTTAATTAACATAACAAAGAACTTATTTATACCAAAAAGAAAAAGAAACATTTGAGAAGTCTACCTGAATCTTCTATGTTTTTTGGTAGCCACATCACACCTGTGGGTTTATGCAGGTGATTTTGGCATGAAATGTGCCGATGCTCCTTCCAGCACCATTTGCACTGATTGAATTTGGCTGAGTGCCAGTGTAGTAATGGAGGGTTTTCTACAAAAATGTTCAGGGCACTATAGAAATTCTTTCTTACGTTTTACAAGACCTCATAAAACTTCCAAGCCAGTGTCACTAAACGGCACAGCTTGTTTTTATTCCAGTGGCTTAGGCTTGCTACTTTTAAAATTCATTTTAAAAATAGATAGGTAAAATATTTCATCATTGTAAATTCCATTAGGGCATTTTCTCTCATGGGTCCTTTGCTGCTTCTGAAGTTCGTTCTCCAATGATGATGTTGCTGTTTTAACTCAGAACATTTCAAGGACCCAAATTCTGTTTTAAACTTAAGATTAAATGGATCCATCCACTGGTTTTACTTTATATTATTAATGGAGCTAGGAATTAATATTACTCTGAAATAAAAGCAAAACATAACCTGAACAGCTAATGTTTCCATTGAGGACTGATACAACTACTTCAAGTACACTTCTTACACAAAAGAACCAGGTTTCAAATTTCCAGCCGTGAGAATTACAGGGTTTGAAGTTCTGCCAGGTGCATTTTGGAGCACTGGGTTGCTTTCAGTTTTTCTACTTACAACTTTGCCTAACTTAAAGAGAGAGAGAAAAAAAAAGAGGCAGATACAAGTTTACTGCTATCTATACTTTTGCTCTCGTACAAAGACAAACCATGGGTCTTGGCCAGCTCTGCCTGAAGCCAGCCTTATAGGTTCCCAAGTCCTTTCTTTATCAAACAGAATCTGCGTGCACCGAGTCAGTTAGTAACAAAAAGCACATTTATGTAAAAATGTGCAAGTGTGGAAGACATTCTAAGAACAACTGAATGGCTTTAAAATTTTGTTTTACTGTAATATTTACAGATTATTTACCTTTAAGAATATCAACAGAGATTCAGAGAAGTTAACCTTTTAAACTACTATTTCTATTTATGTGAACAAGTGACTTCTGTTCAAGATACTTTGTGTAATTACTGTGATAAATTCCCAGCTCTCTGACTTCCCCAGAATGTAAGCAATATTAAAAGCAAAGGGCACCAAATGCCTTTTAAAATTTCCTACATCCAGTGAAAGGCATTAAAATAAGCTCTTAGAAGTTTAATGAAGTTTTAAAACATTTTATGTGTATTTTGCAGTATAAGGTGTCCTGTTAAAGAATTAACCAGCTTATTTTCTTGACAGGATTAGAAAAATAAGCAACTTTGGAGCAAGTGATAATTTTATTATATATTTGGGGTTCAATAAAACAGTAAGTGAAGCATTAGGCCTGGTCTAAATTTCTAATTTGATTGACTATCATGAGCTAAATAACCGGCCCATTCTGTTTTGTAAATGCTTCCTCAGAAATTTTAGTCAAACGCACTGGAATAGAAATACTGTCCCCACAACTGAAAATTAACTAAAAGACCATGAAAAAGCTAATTTAAAAAAGTGTGGAACTGGAGAATACTGCAGTGGAGCCCTGCAAATAGTAATATTAGATCTGGTCCACTAGAGAAAGTAAAATTTAATCGGACCAATGCCACAGTTGTACCAAAATGAGGGAAGGTTTAAGGGTTGTGGAAGAGAGAAAAAAATATGGAATCTGACAAAGAAATGTAACTAAAGACACATAGTATCTCTGTATTTGCAAACGGAATTCACTACTGCATTAAATGGAAATTTGTGCTTAAAACCAGACAGCAGCTCTGAACCAAAATTATATCTACTTTACGGTACTGCAGTTTAATACAGTTCTGCAACCCTACAGACAAAGCATCTTTTTAATTTTTATTTTATTGTTAGTAGCTTTTAGTAGTTAGTAGTAAGCATATAAACATCTGTACAGAAATACCCATACCCAGATAATCAATGAGGAAAGGTGTGATGCCAAGACATTTGGAAGCAACAGTGGACAGCAGGTTGGCTACAACTATGCTGAGTGACAAGGTGACCAAGTGAATTTTGGTCTGTACCAGCAAAAGAATCATAGCATAGAACAAGAGAGTGAGAATTGACTTTGCTGGCATTGGTGTACGCCAACGAGCCTCTGAGTACCTTATGATGATAAAGTTAATTCACAAATACTAAAAAAAAATAACTCTTTGGAACCTGAAAACACCGATACATTATCATTTCATGGTTTCCGATACTGTTTTGTTTTGCTAGAAACCAGTGGAGCAGTGGAACTAAATTTCCACTCCTGCTCAAAAATACTATCTGAAATACTGTCAAAGCCTTCCCATTTTCAACCATAGCTGAGAAATGAATTCCTAATAACAGACTTTTAATGACACCCTCTCCAAAACATTGAAAAATCAGTGATAGCAGAATCTTGTTTTTTCCTACAAGTAGTATAACCTCTGCTTAAAAGTTTGGTGTGCTTTTCGATGGCTTTAGCCATCCAGATCAGTGAGGAGTAAGATAAAAAAGAGACAGGTTTGTCATGGTAATGGTGTGTTTGAAGGGTAGCAGTGGTAACATGAAAGAGATGGTACATACGCAGATATCACTGGAGAAAGGGGAATGGTAAAGAAACTTGCAGAATGGAGTGTCATACCATGGCATCATATTTAAAGCAACACTCCTCATATTGTATGACTGGTATTCCCTGATCTTATTTATACATCCCCCCTAAGAAAAAGCAGATTTTGAGAACATTTAAAATAAACTAAGAGGACAATCTTGTATCCACGTGGAACTAAGAAAATCAAAATACTGTATCTTTTTCTTATTCTAACATCCACCACCTTCAGAAGTTTCTTTTTTAACTTTGAAGAGAGGCTTTAGGGGTTTATTTCCTTTGTTTCCCCTTTACAAAATGTGCAGGTTTGCTATGTTTTTACCGAGGACAGAGACAGCCTCTGAGACTCTGAGAATAAACAGTACTCTGAAAATCACTGATGACATTTTTGTACCTGCAGAAGAATTTCAAATATACTTCCAAATTCTGCTGCTTTTAATTACTTCACTTCCACCCACTGTCACATACTCGGTATTACAGGCGTTCTGAAGTGCACTTGTAAAAGTGAAGCATCAAAAAGTTCACCACCTGCTTTCTCATGTCTTGGTCTCAGCAGCCAGTGACAACCATTTTTTATGCAAACACATAAGGAAAGCACACAGGTAGCATTGCACTGCATGGTTTGAATATACAAGCTCAAGCTTGGTCTCACAAACCACAGGATTTTGAATATAAGGCTACCTAGAATGGTATAAACAAAACTTCTGTATTTAGGGACATTTCTTAAATAGGGCACTTCAGAGATCTGAAGAGTTTTTGGAAACAGAAAGTAGTGAACAAAAATAATCACAAGTTAAAAATCTTGGGTTTCTCTCATGTCAAGACCATATTTAATCCCCCAACCACATTTTGCCATCTTTTACCTAAATTTACACTAACAGCAAATCTTTCAGTACAACAGAGAAAAATGTGACTCAACAGGACCCTGTCTGTAGGAAATACTTTGACACATGAGTATGTTTAAGTATAGGAGGTGTCACACCAGATGAAATCACAGCCCTTGAAGTGAGGAACAAATCACTAAAGAGAAGAAGGGAAGCTGAAATGGCTGAAATGAATTACAGCTTACGATCTACACTGAATTGTGACCAAACAAGAAGTTACCCATCAGGAATTAACGAAATAATATTTCCTTTTAAAAATCATTAGGAAAACAATTCTCTGCTCAGGTGAAAGGCATTTTTCTTATAATACCAGCAGCTCAATTCTATACAGATTTTGATTAAGTTTGATTTATGGTGCAATTAATAGATTGATCCAGTTGTAAATGAGAGTCAAAATGTCTCTTTCAAGTGGCTTTTTTGCTCTAGCATTTGTAGACTTTAACGATATCACTGACCATGGAAAAATGAATACTATGTTTGTCATGTTGATGTATATGATGTCCTCTTGTCCTGCTTTGCTCTGGTTGAAGTCATATAAACCGAAGTAGTTGAAGAACTGAAAACTGGGGTTTGTAGATTTTGCTTACAATCTGTTGAGGTTAATAGGCTGTTGTTGTGATAACTGTGTTACTGAGGATGCAGTGATGTACACTGAATATACACGATGAAAATAAAAAAGTGATATTTGAAATTATTAAATTGAAACCAAAAATTATATGCTGGCTAGAATTGCCCATAGAACAGCCGACTCCTAAAAACCTTTTGAATTAGTAAGCATCCACAAAGCACTTCCAAATATAAAATATTTTGTAAACTCTCAATGTTACCATTCTAAGTATATTAAAATTATATAAATACATATAATTGATGTAAGTATTAATAGTGCCCAAAATTTAAGTCTCTCAAAATCAATAAGGTTTGTAAAACTAGGGAAATGATATTGCAACGGCATGCATGTCGAATTGTTTACTTTTCTTTATCCACAGATCATGAAGGAAGTTCGGAGAGCATTGTGCAATGCATCAGCTGATGACAGTAAACTCTTACTTCTCAGCGCAGTGGGAAGTGTATTCTGTAGTGGCCTAGATTACTCATATTTAATTGGCAGGTTATCCAATGACAGAAGAAAGGAAAGCACTAGGATTGCAGAAGCTATAAGGTGACCCAAGCTTACCTATGATCTCTAAATTATGAAATGCAGTGTGTGATTATAAAGATATTTATCAGGTCCAAAAATGTTGTATATTTAAGTGTTGATTGCATTCTAATTACAGTCCTACAAATTTATTTAGTAAGAAGAACCTTGGACCTTTCCTTATTAGAAAAGAAAGCACATTTATTCCAATGCTAATATTCATAGGGATTTATTTTATTCCAATTCTCTGTATTTAATATTTCAAATCATTCCTCCAAATTCAAATACAACTTTGTTGTTGTTTTTCCAAATTAGCTATTGCTTCATGTTCTACAGTGGTTCCTGAAAGGCAGATATTTTACTTTTTTTAATGTTCATCATTTTAATGAATTTCAGTACAAATGGGAATCCATGGCTTACTCATATTATGTTGAAATAGCAGTCTGCCACTGTATTTCAGAACTTTATTAAAAGGGTCTCCACTCTTTTTCTTAAATTTAAATTACTTAATATATATGTAAATGTAGTTTTATTTTCATAACTAAAATGTGACTTTCCTTGTGTATATCACATTACCTTAATAGAAATCCAGGGTTTATGACATGCAGTCTACAAATCAATCTGCACAATACATCACCAAATATTTCCATTATCCACAAGGTATACTTTATACATATTTGGCACATTTTCCAGTATAAATCAACATTATCCCATTAAAACCAATGGTATTTCACCGGTCTGTACCAGGAGAGGGTTTGGTCCCTTCCCCCCCAATTCCTAAAAATAAGGATTATTCTTCTGAGATCTTTAAAATTTTATGTAACAATTCTATGAACAAATATTAAAGAATTTGTTTTACAACAGATCTATATTTTTGATATATTAATATAACATAGGATCAGGTTTCCTTATTTGTATTAATCACCAATTATCTTTGTTACAACTACGCAGATTAGTTTGGATTCTCAGTTTAATACTTCTGAAACTCTCAAAGTAGTAATTATTTTGAAAGAATTTAAAATGCACTTCTTAAACATAATAAATTATGACGTGTTTTTAAGACCTTAGCTATGCTTGAGTATCATGTAGTGATATTTAAAAAAAAAAAACAACCACCTTTGAAGGACACATCCTAATTTATTATATTTTTTTAATGTAAGGGATTTTTAATAATGTGGAATCAAAAAAAATGACAGAAGAAAATCAATATCCTTCTTTGAAAACTCGTGCACACTCACACTCCATTAGAAGATACAAATTTAATATTATTCATGTAAATATTATGTAGATAGGTATTGTTACATATGTATACATTTATCTACACACATTTAATACACAGGTGTACTTACCAATTCAATATTTAAATGAGTATAAGGCTATGACACTCAGTTTTTCCATCCTTGGGCTCACAGAGCACTCTTGAAATACTGGTACAATGTACTGCTCCTTGTCAAGAATGTCGGCTTCAGGCCCACTGGAAATAAGATTTTTATTGTACTTCTGGAAACAATACTCTACGTTTTCCATTTAGCACTCTCTGTGCTTTCTGTGAACAAAGGACTCAACTCATGGAAAATATACTGTAATAAGAGAAGACAAAAATGTACACTTTTTCAGTGGTTAAGATGTCCTGAAACACATTAACAGATCTCTGCTTCCACTGCTTTACATCGTTAGACTTGTATCAAAATGAAATTAAAACTTCGATTACCCTGTCTTTCCACTTTCTGAAATGTGGATCTCGTATACTGAGCACAAGTTAAAACTGAAGTTTAAATATCCATCAAGTCTCATCTCATGTGAATGATTTATTCTTTTGGCCCCTGTCCTCATCCGCTGCCTTTGGGGCTTGCAGCTAACAGATGGGTGGTGCTGTAGCTTCTCTCCAGGTACTGGACATAGATCCATCAGCCTGAGCTGCCATCATCCAGATGTGTGTCCAGCATTGCACTCCTGGAGCAGGGAAAGGGCAGACAGACTGCACTGCAGCTGTGCACGTGGCCTACGGAGCCCTGCAATCAAGAAACTCAGTGGAAGTGTCGTGGAAACTCAGTCTCACAGCATCGGATACATAAAATTCTGGATGTGCTCAGAAGAAAACAAAGAAGGATGACTCGACTTGCTCAACTTCTTTATAGTCTTTGATGTACTTAAAAGCCCCAACTGCAGCAAGAACTCTGCAAGAACGCAGAGGTATCTGAGCATCCCAAAGTGTATCTGGTGGTCAGCTTCCCAGATATCCTCTAGCAAAAGAAGCAGCCTCTTGCATGTGACACTTTTTCCTATCTCTGAGTTCTGGCTGTACTTTGCAACAATAGTTACAATTTTAAGTCCTTTTCAAAGACTGCCTTGAATTGGAACAAGGAGCTTCTAGTCCAGAAACTGCATGTGTGAGAAATTCAAAGAAACAGAAACATGACAGGTTCCAGGTACAAAGACAACTCACTGAAACAAGTAACGTACCGAACAGGGAACACAGCTAAGTGCTGGACACTGCAGGTTCTGTAGACCAAATGCAGACATTTGTTCCCCTCGTAAGCTCCCAAAATTGTAGCCTTCCACTCCATCTGTAGGTGGCATGTTCCATACCCATCCATTGTACCGTCCTCTGTGCTCCCCATCCTTTCCTCATGACAGAGACTCATGGTGTCTTCTCAGTGTTCTGTTCCACTCTCCCCCCATCTCCAGGTCCTCCCTTCCCTCCTCACTCATGAAGGCTTCATGTTTCTTTGAACACCTCCCCTCCATTAATGTGTTCTGCCTTGTTCTTCCTCTCCATCACCTAACCGTTTCCTCTCCACATCCCTAATTGATTTTCCATATTCACTTCCAGTCCCATTTATCACCACATGCTTCCTGCTTTTCTCCATAATGCTGTTTCCTTCTGCCTCCACATGGCCCTCAGATCTGCTGCCACCATTTATCCATACTTTGTTCTTTTTACCTATCATTCATCACGTCCCCGTTCCCATCTGTAGTTCTACTTGGAAAGCTTAATTGCTTAACTACGAACGTTCTCAAAATTCTGGAATTAATCAGGTGCAGTAATCCACAGTCATTAATCAACCATAAACAACTGGAGAAATAATGAGATAAGGGAACATGCTTCTGCAAACAAAAATGAACCACAATTCTCTTTAACCCTGCTATGCTCTAGAAAGAAATTGAGTTGAACAGACAAATACAATGTTACTTACTTCACTCTCTTTGTCTGGCTGCTGATCTTCCGGTTTATTACTCAATGTGTGAACAGAACTGCATCAATTCCCACGAGCCTCTTAATTTCCCATGGTCAAAACTCAACTCATTACTAGACAGCCTAAAAACCAGAACCCATTCATTGAACATTTAATGCTGGGTCACCTCAGACTCTTCGTTTTCATTTAAAATATAGCCAATGCCCTTGCACTTCAGTCCAATAAAATACTTCTCTTCAGGATGTTCTCCATTTCTTGCCAAGTCGGCACTCTAACCTGCAAGGCACACACCTCCTGTTCTCAGATACAGAAGTCTGGCTCTTTTTGACCTCAGTGGGAGACCTGCAGCTCATCAAAGGGCACATTCGACAGCATGTTCTTTTCTAAACTCTGTCAGCAAAGACGCACTCTGGATCTAATAAATACCTAGTGCAGGAACAGAATCTCTTACTTTGTTTTGAATTTGATTTATACATGTCTCTTTTTGAAAGTAATCAAGCATTTCGTTTGCCTCCATATACCTGCTGTGCACTGAGCTGCTGGAGCCCATAATTTGCCCAAAATTACACTCATGCTTTTTCCTAATTGGTGTATAGGCAGTTCTGTTCAACAGATGTCTTTCCACAGTTGCTGGTAGGTAACTTATTTAAAATATCTTCTCATTGCACCGAATTTATCATGTTCTAATTCATTCATCCATCCAGATGAATCCAATCACATTTGCTTCCCTGTTGTTTCCCATGGCTTCACGTTTACTGTTATGGGCACCCAAGGGCATTTACTTTGTTACATCTTTGCCGAAGACATTGCAATGAAGACCCAACAGATCACTCACGTTAAGTCTTGCCCTTTTCAAACATTTCTCTCTCCCTCTGACTCCCCTTTGTAGGTCTTGTTCCTTCCGCTGGTGTGCCATAAATGTTTGCTATCTCCCAATCCATTGATGGGACTTGCAGTAACCTCTGACGCAGGATCTTAAGAGAACTTCTTGGAACAAAATAAATATCCAGCAATCCACCTGTGAGCTTCCCGTCCGTCACGCCAGAATATGTTCATCAAATTAGCCAAACCAGATCATCAGAATCCATAGCAGCCATTGTGGAGCAAACTGAGAAGTGCTATGTGTACAGTGAGCTACTGGTCCAGAAGTAAAACCAAACCTAACAAACCATTCTGCAAAAAGTACAAGAATCAGTGCATTCCAATTAATCAGTTCATATACAACATATACAAAACTATTTAATAACCCAGCTACTTGGAGAGATTAAATGACTAAATATGAGCAAAATTTTCCATGTGCAAACTAGAAAGCATCTTGCAATTCTGACCTCATAAAACTAGGCCATGGCATTTATTGTGTTCATCTGTGGTTCTAATTTTTTTCAGATTAAGTACTTTAAGCTTGGGTATCTAGCTAAATGTTTCTTCTGTATTCAAGATCTTTCTTTTATTTTTTATTTTAGGGATTTTGTAAAAGCTTTTATTCAGTTTAAGAAGCCAATTGTGGTTGCTATCAACGGCCCTGCTCTTGGGTTAGGAGCTTCTATTTTACCACTATGTGATATCGTTTGGGCAAGTGAGAAGGCATGGTTTCAGACACCATATGCAACAATCCGACTCACTCCAGCTGGCTGCTCATCATACACATTCCCACAAATTCTGGGTGTTGCACTGGTAAGGTTTTCCACCTCAAACTGCTGAAGAACCTTTCTTAAACTCATGCTCTTCTTTCTCTCTTTCAAAAGTAAAACAGAAAACAACTGTTTCTCTTAATTGCCATGGATGGAAATGAAATCTGTGGAATAATCATCTAATCCCATCTAATTTTTTAATCACAAAATGACCTCAGAATTCAATATATTACACCTGCTATACACCAGAAAGATTGAACACAGGTTGAAAAAAGCCAACATTGTCAAGGTCATGCTAGAAAAGGGAAGAAATGCATTAGCAGAATAATGTTGCAGAGTGCTTGTCTGTATTGTGTTAGGATTGTGCAGTAATTGAGCAAGATACTGCTCTCTAAAGACAATCCATAATAATTCCAGTAAGGTTGCTTAGTTTTGGCCAGTATAACAAAGCAGAAATTGCCCCACAAAATATTTCATACTAGGTTCCATGACTCTTGGCACAGTATCACTGACAGTTACTCTTGTAAAATCAGCAATACAGATTCATCATGCATGCCAGCACATTTCTCTTAAATGAAATCCATGCTGTGCTCTGGCCACCTGCACAATCCTTAAATAGCTACTGAAACTCCTTTTAAAGTGTTTTGCAGCATGGAAAGATACAAGAGACCATTTGTAAATTTAATTTTGAAAATAGCAGTCAACTATGGAAATTTTTTAAGGTAATTATAACCCAAGATCACAAGTAATCTTTTGGTTTCACAGGCAAATGAAATGTTGTTCTGTGGGAGAAAGCTGACAGCACAGGAAGCCTGCAGCAGAGGACTAGTGTCACAAGTATTTTGGCCAACAACATTTAGCCAAGAAGTGATGCTACGAGTGAAAGAAATGGCATCCTGCAGTGCAGTGGTAAGAAATCAAACTCCTTTGTAATTAAATTACATTTCACAGAGGTAAGGTGCGTTCCCAAGGCTCATCGCATGGTGGGTCCTCAGTTTTCACAACCATACCTGTGAGGGAAGGCTAACCACAGAAAATCTAGGTAGAGATCAGTGAGCTCGTGGAGTTTCTTGTTTTTCAGGGGCAGGGAGGGTTATTTTCTTTCCCCACCTTTACAAGTATTCAACATGAGTGGAACCTTCTTGTCCCAGATTTTGAAAGGTGGTTTAAGCACCGGTTTCTCTCATGAAGGTGGAAGAATCTGAAGCTATATAACTGTGCTGGGAAATCTCTGCGGGGCCAGTAAGAAAATATATTTGCCTTTCCATTGTCCTCGCCTACCCTGTTGCAGCTGAGTCTGACTTCTTTTTTTGCACCTGCATAGTTCCTGATTCTGCAACATGTTCTGCACAGTGCACCAGAAGGGTAGGATAGTGCCAGCTAACCTCTACTGTGAAGGAGAGGTGAGATCCAGACACAGAGGGATTTGAACACAGTCTGGTCACAGTGTATTAGAACTTTCCTTTTGTGTACCTAAGAGTTGAAAGAAAATCCTTTCCTATTTTAACTTCCTTTTTTTTTTTTCCCCTTCAGGCAGATATACTGCCATTCTGGGCACATCCTCATTTTAAAAAAATGCAGTGAAGAAAGTGATAGTGGCTGCAGTAAAACTGCACTAACTAAAGTGAAAATTGTTGCAGTTTCTTGCTATACTTCCTATACCTGAAACTGTCTTAGCATCCCCCAGTTTCATTCAAAAGATCCTTTGTAAAAGAGAAGGTAGAGACACAGGAGATTTTTAATTAAATGAAGTGTAGATTAGATCTCACAGAAGACATTCAGAATGAAACTCTGTAAATGCAGCATAAGCTTATTTGATCATGCTGATATAAAGTGTATTATATGAGTTGGGAAAACCTCTGGGCCTTACTGTGAATTCTTCCTCCCCTGTTGTTGGCTGTCAATGAAATTTTCTCTTGAGAACTGTTAGAAAAAGTGGTGATGACTTGTGGACAAAGATGAGAGTTAAAACTGTCAAAGACTAGATTTACTCTCTGAGATCTAAATGGAAATCAGGCTGAAGTCACAACAGCAATGAATATGATGAGCTCATCCAAGTTCACTGGAGATACCTGTTCACAAACGGACCAAAAAACCACACAGGCCCCACAATTTGCAATTAACACCATTTACTTGAGTTAAAGAGAAATACTGCTTTGGAATAGCAGTGTTGTAACCTAAAAGTTACAACAGGTGTAAAACCTGTAACCCAGACAGGAACTGGGCTTAATGTGTTGACAAAGCTAAGTAGTGAGTATGTGTCTCCCCTACCATAAGCACTATATTAGTTTACATTAAATCTTCTGCCCTCAGAAAATCAGTAATGTATGAATTATTAATGGTTTTGTTTGACTAGTTGGGTCCTTGTGAGATACATAGTGGTGTTACATATTTCAAAAAGAATTTTAAAGGATGCGATCTCAAAGTGTTTAAAAATGTGTCTAGGAAAAACGAACTGAACTATGGGAGCAACCATGGACCTTCTGTTCATGCCTTTAAGAACCTGCAGCACTTACTAAGGGCTTGAGATTGGGCAAAAACCATTGCAAAAACCTTAGGCGATTTGTTATGACTACTTGTGTAGGCTAAGCAGATCTAATTCCAGAGCACAGTCAGAGGGTGCTTGTTTTGCTTAACACCTTTTATAAAAATGTACATAAATAAACTTTTAAAGATATTTGCAGTAAAGGCCCCTTCCTATTAATTTCTGTTTTGATAAAGAAATGATGCATGAGGGGAAAATTGTTAAAGAGGATGGACATCCACATTTGGGTTTCTAGCCTCTGTAATCTTCAAGACTATCTTCCAGAAAACAGGCAGCCACTATGTCATGCCTCACACATTTTCATTTCAAGAGATCACATTTTCAACAGGGGGAAGTTCAGCTTCTTTTAGTGCTTCATGACAGACTGTCAATAAACTAAGGTACTTCAGAATCCCTCATTTCTTTTAAAAATGTTGGCACTAACACATAAACCTCAGAAATCCCCAACTCTGAAGGATGTTGACTATCAGCAAGTGGAGTTATGGCTGTAATTCGATTCTAATTTCTGTGCTTAGAGTGAGTTAGATGGCAAAACAGAGTTAGTACTGTAAAAATGCTGTTCACGCCATTATCTGTAGTAATTCTTTCAGATTCAAAATAAAATACCGAGTGATATTTTGACTTTAGGTATTGGAAGAGTCCAAATGTCTTGTGCGGAGCTTCCTGAAATCCGGACTTGAAGATGTGAATGAGAAGGAGTGTCAGATGTTAAAACAGCTGTGGAGTTCTTCCAAAGGACTGGATTCATTGTTCAGCTACTTGCAAGACAAAATTTATGAAGTCTGATGTCTTGGCCTAACTTAAAGAGAAAATGCTCCACTTGTGAACCGAGTCAAACATCACCTGTGTTTGAAAAGCAGAGGCAATGCATCAGTGAGGAGTTTGTGACGGTGTATCCTAATACATATGGTTGTGTCAATTTCCTTGTGAGCTACACAGCTGCTTGTAGCTGGTTTGATTTTGTGTAACCGAGAAGTAGGCAGGCTTGTTCAGTGCACATAATCTCTACAGAGGGCTGCATCTTTCACATTGCTCATCCAGATAAAAGTATACATTCCATGTGCTGAGAAGCACCACTGAGGCCCAATAAGGCATACCATCTGTAATGATTTATTTTGTCTGTCCTTCTTAACTTATTCTTGCTGTTACAACACATCTGGGCTGACACAGAGGGCTCAATCTAAAAACTGGGTCAGTACAATATTTTGTAGACCCAAACACCATGCTTTAGAAATATTTTAATTATTTTTTTCTAAGTTCTAACAGTGTAATGGAAAAATCTGATAATTTATATGTATAATATGTAAAGTTAGCTTTACAAAAACTACTAGGATTTTTTTTCTTTGTTGAATTTATTTAACTTATTTATTTTGTGTTCATATTCAGCTGTTTATTGATCACAGATCTTATTTTCATACTTCCCTTGACTGAATTAATGGCATCACATGAGAATGCAAACACATTTTTAGCAGCAAAATGTGTAGAAAAATAAAGAATATATAGAAAACATACAGAATGCTGTAGACAGTAAAAGAAGCAGCCCTGTGCATGCTCCTCTGTGTAAAATTGTATGAAATAGATTTATTTGCCAGGGTTAAGGGAAAAAAAGTGGATTCTGAAACAGTGAGTCCCCCTTAAGTCTCTCTTCACTTTCTGCCTTCTTGAGGAGCACTGAAGGGCTTGCCAACAAGATGCTTTATTTAAGTTTACTATATTCCTGTTAGCCAGATATCAGTAACAGGGTGAGTGGTGCCGTTATGTGGCATCGTACTGTTTTTCAGGTTTAAACATCCCCTTTTGGTCTGAAGTCTAAAAGCAAATCCTTATGAGCCTTAGTCTAGTTGCCCGATTCCTCAGGTGTGAGATAATTTCTGCTCTGGAGGCCTTTGGGTGTGGGCCAACAGTTTATACAAGGTGCTAGGTATTGGACTAAGTGGAGGGAGAGGTTTTGTTTTGCTTTTCCCAGCTCTCCACATCTGGCCACCCCACCATCTGTTACAAGAACTTACGGCTATCCATAAAAGCAGTCCACAATAAACGACAAAAATCCAATCTGCTATTTTAGAATGTGATCCCAGTACTTTTCAGTGACACTGATTTCAGAACACTGGATCTTTCCTGAGTTCTTTCTTGCTAGTAAGGCAATTAATATGGAAATAACACAAGCATGCTCTGTGACTTCACCTGCCATTTAGTATGCCCAAATTAAAACCTCTTGAAGCAGAAGCTTTGCACATTTGTTTGCTTTGTAATTTGTGTACTTGCTCTCAATCCTTGAGCTCAGTGACTTGCTTCTTGGTTTAAACCTCTGCAAACGAGGCTGCTAGGTGTTCTCCCTCCTAGTCTTTCCATGAAGAGTTTCAACAAAGCCTTTGTGAAGTTAACAAACAGGTGATTATAGTAAACAGTAGCCTTCAACACATTCATGTAACATTTCTTTTTCCACAAATAATTAGAACAGCTGTTCTATGGCCTAATTGTACCACTGAATTTTAAGGGAATCATTACCCTAGAGGCAGAGGTTCTCATGGAAATTCTTCATTAAAAAGACAAAATCTGGCTTCTAATTAGCCTGTTTTAAATGTTTTCAAAAAAACGTTACCAAAACAAGTAACTTATTTTTAAAGAGCTCTTTCGATAACTATTTGAAGTGATAGATGCACCACTTGTTTTATACTAAGACTTGCTTACTTCCACAACCTGCCAGCCGTGCCACAGAGCGCATGCGCAAAGACTTGGTTGGCTCAAGGCCACAGGACCCCCTGCTATGCCAGTATGTGCATGTGAGTCGCTTGTATGGCAGTCCCATTAAAAGGAGAGGGATTATTCAAGTGAAAACCACTCACATGCATACGTGTTTGCACAATCAGGCCTCCAGCATATGACTTCAGAAAAAAAAAAAAGCAATGGAAAGTACCGTGATTCCTCAGTTTCCTTTATTTCCTTTATTCCCGTCCAGAGAGCCATAACTCCTAGTCATGTGTTAATAAGATATTAGGAAGTTTATTTCAATACTGTGCTTGGGTTTTGTAGATTAATATAGAAAATTGCTCAGCAATGTGAAGGTATGCTTTCCATATGAGATTTTCAAACAGAGAAGAATCGTAAGTTGTTAGACCTCTAAACTGCATCATTTCATCTGAATTTTCAGATATCTGTATCTTAGCATTTTTTATGACAAAGGAATGGTTGAAATACATTTTCTATAATTATTTTTCCATTAAAGCAAGCACTAACCATAGTTAACATTTTTAATGATTCATATCTATACAGTTACAGTCTAGTTTTCATGGAATCTATTTTCCCTTCAAAAAAGAGTAATAACAATGTCAAAAGCTTCTTTTCCAGTATTTAAAGATCAGAATCAATTTTCTCTTGTGTTTCTGTCCTTGCTAGGTATTCAGATATCTAGATGTACTGTACATATTAGTCTGGGTACCTTTACTAATATTCACAGTATTTAAGAGTATAAATGCAATTTGTTGTTAAGTATGTTATTTTATCCGTGTAAATTGTTTTGTACAATCTTTAAAAATCTACAGTTTTGCATTTGTAGATATTAAAGGTAAGCAATTTATTTTGTGTTGTCCTGCATGTATATTTTTGCTGTAGATAAGTGTTGCTTAGTTTACTATTTCAGTACATTTCTGTTTAAATGAATAAGCTTACAAACTTTAATACAGTATATATTTTCAGAATATAAACTTTTATATTTCTGTCGTAGGTTAGGGTATGCGTTTTAGGCAATCTTTTTCACTACTATTAACTGTTCTTTTAATCTATAATATAATGGTTTTGTGCCAATAGTTTTTCATTAGAATAAAATGCTCTTTTAATGTTAGGGATGAACAGACAATTTTGGTTGGGGTTTGTTTTATTTTGGTGGGTTTTTTTATTATTTTGCCAGCCTGTACAGTTTTAAATGTAATTTATAAGTGTATTGCATTTGTGAATAAGCCTTACCATTAGGTACAAGAAATCTTTAAAGCTACATAATTGCCTATGTAGTACTAAGGACTTCCCCAAATAATTGCTGTAAGAAAGTTAGCAAATCAGAGTACAGGGCCTTAAGTTTTTCTTGTGAAAAGGATAATACGGGTTGTTTCTTTTGAACAACATAGGTAGACTTGTCAGCATGGGCTTTGTTATATATAAACTGTGCATTTGTGCTCCCAACCACAGTAGTTTAATCTCAGGCTTTGTGTGGCTGGGTCTATAAAAGTCAAATCTGGCTAAAGCCAGCACTCTTTAGGAGACACTAAAGAAGTTTACATAAGAGACTTATAGACAATCTTATCATAGTACATTTGGGTACTCTGTATCCTAGATGTGTTCTCTGTGTCTGCCCAATTAACCGTATGTTTTAAGCCATATTAAATCTCTTTACTGCTATTTTAAATACTACAATGAAAGTCATTCACTAGCTTGCTTACTCACAGACAGAATTTCAATTTTTAGTGAATAAAAATATTATGCCTTCCATAAAAACAAAGGACCAAAGAATTGCATTATTCTAACAAAACATTAGTTCCTTCGCCAGTGAATTAGTTTGACATTTGTACTGGAGATCAAATAGTCTCTTTCTGCTACAAACACTGCATTCTCATCCATGTCAAGTGTAAGGGGAAAAGAGGTATCCACTGACCTATTGGGAAAGGAGTGATGTTCAGCTAGGATGGCATGTCTATTGGTAAGGCTTATTACCAAACCTCTGAGATGAAGCAAAGAACCAAAAATTCACAAATTATGTCAATGTAAATTTATTTTCAGAACTTGCACAAATAATTAATTGTAGAACTTTGCAAATTAGGCCCTTAAGTTATTTTGTCAGAATGCCATGGAACAGACTAAAACAGTTTCTAATATTTGTAATGATGAGTACATATTATATTATAAGGGTACAGGCACCCCTATATCACAGTGTTGTAAATATTTTCTGAAACTGGTACAGTACTGAGGGACTTGTATCTTCTGATATATCAAATATTGACTGTCTAGATCAAATTGTACACAATTTATTTGTTGATGGTCCTGTAACTAGTGTATGGACACATTTCTGGGTGCCTTAGAAGTTGTATTTTTCATGTGTGTTAATATGCAGTATTTATACATTGTGAGAAGCTGCTTTGAATAAAAACATCGAAACTTCATTTCAATGCATTGATTTTCAGTTTTACATAATCAGAATGAATGCGATAACTAGTAGCCACAGACCCTTGTATGATATATGGTAAAGCTAATTCATTGACTCAGGCATACAGCAGGCTTTTAAAAGAGAAATTAAACTTCAAACTGGTTTTGTTTTCAAATGGCAAAGAACAGGGCACTAAAAGACAATGCAGTAAGAACTCTGAAATTATTCATCATGATACATCCCATTTATCATCTCATTATCAAATCCAAGAAAACTACCGAGAACTGTCTTATAAATACACTTCTAGGACACCTTCTCCACCGTTACCACTTCCACTATTTGATATATGCATGTCACCTAAAGCATATCTGCCCAGAACCAACTACTGCATACAGCATTTTGGCTCCACGTAAGGGAATTTGATTTTTAAATGCTATTTGCCAGGGAGGCCAAGATTCAGCCCAGAACCCCCTTGGTACAGTGTGAAGCTGGATCACCCTGAGGTCCTGCATGGTTATAGGTGGCAACCCTTCCATCGGGTCTCTTGTCTACAAGGTGATCATTTGGCTGTAGCATCCATGAATGCTGTTTCCAGACATGTATCCACGATTAGAAGAGTAACTGTAAATTAATTTTCCTGGGGCAGAAAAGTAAGGATATTTTTCCAGGGATCCAGTGTAACCCAAACCACCTATACAACAAGGTCTCAAAAAACAACCTACGCTTCATTCAAAGGACAACAGTTATTTCTAGCAGTTATATTGGTTAGTTTTAAACTGACAGACACTGTTTGTAAAAACTGTGGTTAGCTGTTTAGAGCAGAGGATTGAGCACTTTAGTCTTGCTTCACCATCAACAAATCCAATGATTTATTACAGTGACTCTTGTCAGGAATCAACTTATCGTAGCCTGCACTGGACAGTAAGCAATGTGCATATGATAAACAGAGTATGATACCTTTCTTGTCTAACAGTTTTATTGATAAGTTTTGGTCTTAACATAAATTGCCAACATGTGAATTTTACTTCAAATAACTCATTTTTAAAGGAAAGCAAAAATTCTTTAAAATTGAAAAATTCACCCAAATATTTTGTCAAGTGAAGGTTTTTTAAAGCAAGATAAATGTTAGTCCTTGTTGCTGTAAATTCATATATGAACAAACTACATGGAAGAGGAATCCATTAAGTAGATATAAAGAGGATCTACAAAGTTAAGCAGACAAAAGGCTAGTCTATGAATTGCATGTTTAAAAGAATGGGCAAGTATTAATACCACTTAGAATATAAAAAGTATTCAAACAGATCAAAGCCCTACATAGACTAACACATGCCATTCCTCATTTTGAGTTTTGAATAATAGAAACAATATTGCATATGGAAAGAACAAGGAAAGGTTCTGAAACAAATGAACAGCAAATGAAAGCACGTGAGAAAACCAGGACACCATTTCAAAGACTCTGGGACTTTTTAAGCAAATCAAGCCTCAGAAGTCAGACTGGGGACAGTTTGGTTGAGGAGGAAGAAGTCAGAGCGTGAAATTCTAGGCCCATTAACTTCAGGAATTCACCTCTCCCTGTTGCCTTATTTTTCATGAAACCGCCTCAGAAGATTATAAAATTTAATAAAACATAATGCATCTGTTCATGACTCTGACGTCTAACTTATCCTCAAATCCAATCCACAATCATAGCACAGAGTTTCAAATCACTATGAAAGCCAGACTAACAGCCCGTTCTAGAATTCAAAGCATTTGAATTGTGATAGCACCACTTTGCTTTAATTTATACTTTTTCCTTGGTTTAACAAAATTTGCTTATTTCAGCTGTAAAATAATAATAGAACCATGAAAAACTTTGTTGAATTCCAATTATTGAGTCCATCTGGCTTGACACAGTAATTTTCACCTGGAACTGTCAAAAGTACTATGGGAGAAGGAGATTTTCATTTTGGAAAGAGGAAAAAGTTTATCATTTAATAACTTTAAAAATCCTAAGCTAAACTGTATCACCTTTCCTTATCACTTCCCGGCACTAGTGTCACTTGAACAAACTCTGTGGATCTAAGTCAAAAGCCACTAAGATCAATGAAGATACTCCTACTGACTTCTGTTGTTTCTAGGTCAGCCTCAGCGTTTGACAGATGCCACAGCAGACTCCTTCACCATAATAGTACAGGGACTATCATGTAGCCATCTTGTTCAAAAAATAGTATGGCACTGATCAGAAAGACATAATTAGCACAGGAGACAGGGTTCTCTATCCTTAGTTGAAAATTTAACCGCAGCGTCTAAGAAATTTTCAATAAAATTCAACATTTACAATTTTATCACTGACTGTTGTTAATAGAAAGACATGCTCTGCTGTGTTTTAACTTCCTCAGCTCTTCAGTCACATTTGTCAGCTTGGATTCTGGATGACTTTGTAACATCTGTGAAACTTACTTTGTACACTGGTTATAGAAATATGTTGGTGAACAACTATAGAGAAAAGTGAAAAAGCTCTTTGCGACTAAGAGTCGTGTTTGAAATGGGCTCAGATGTTAGATAAAAAGCTGCATCTAGCGTCAGGGTTTCTATACTGAAAAATGATTTAAACACTAAGTGGCAATCTTGACTTGTTAGAATTAAGTTAATTACTGTCATCTAGAAGTAAGTTATTCACAGTCATCCCGAAACGTGTTTCTGATGTGACTGTAAATAAGTGCTACAATTTCTGTTATTCCAAAAAGATCAGCAATTTTACACCGCTGTCCTTCCAGCCCTCTGGTTAGCAATTACATATGCTGCCTACCAGGTTCTAGGGTATTCCCTTTGTACAAGAGGTTCATTAAATGGATAAAGGCATTCACAGAAAATTCTGTCCGTGCCTAATTATTCAAGATCTGCATTATCTTAGCCTATCACTTGTTTATTTTGTATGCAGCTGCAGCAAGTTGTTTGTCAGGGACTCACACTCCAAGTCCACTTCTTGCCCATTAGGCTCATAATGAGCAACAACTCAAAACTCCTGCCAGCTGAGCTGCCGAGGGATTCCCTACTGTTTCAGGGGTAAAGGTCAGATGAGCACGGCTTTGCTGATCGGCAGCAGCATGCCCACTGGTTGGAGTGCGGGATTTGGAGTCGACAATTGCTCGACCCTGATCCTCTATTTCTGAAAGCAAGCCTTAATAATATCAGTGGTCCAGCCCTCTGTGGGTTTTCCTGCCATAATGACCTTTCATCACTCCTTTGCATAGGGCTGCTCCCTGGAATGACATCTGAAAAAATGGAAGTTATTAACTACAAAGCAACCTGCATGTTCCTTACGCCAGACCATTTGAAAAATCAGTGACCAGACCATCTGAAAAAAGCAATGGACAAGGTGATTGTAATACCCATACCATCCTGAGCACCACGCTGTGCCTAGCTTAATCAGACCAGACAAACAAGACATTCTGTTTTTCATGTATTTACATGTAATAAGATAAAACAGACTTATTTTCCCAGATGCTAATGTGATGCCAGTTGGAAAGAAATATCCCAAAACATATCAGCCCTGATAGGATTGCTCTTCCATACATGGCTGTAACTGGTTAGAACACAAAGATACTCTCCCTCTCTAAATGATGTTTCTTAAATAAACCCACTTTCTCAAAAAATCTGTTGAAAGATTAAACTGAGCTTTAAAGAAGTAGGCTGTGATATAGCTAATTTGAAAGGCTAAAACTTTTCCCAACCGTTTCAAGTACGAGAAAATCCAACAGCACTCCATTTGTGATTCAAGTACTTGGTAAACACACTGCACAACTGTACCATGGCTGTGTGCCAACAAAATGGTGAGTCAGCAGGCAGGGTACGGAATCAAGTGTCAAGAACGCATTTAACCCTCACTCCAGAGAATGCTTTTCTTACAAACAGAACGAAAACATTCCATAAAAAAGAGGAAAAAAAAATCGCTGGATTTTTTTCTCCATTAGTACAGGCAATTATCTCAATTTTCTTCCAACTTACAGAAGCTCTCAAATTTTAAATTAGGACAAATGCTTAAGAAAATGGCAGTCAGCAAACTGATGAGAAAGAGGTTCATAAACATGTTATCAGTCTAGTCCTATGATACTTACTCTGACCAAAATCCCACGGATAATCTTGGCAAGGCTGAGTGCAGAAGGGTTTCACGAGAGCATTAGATCTGTAATACTAATACTTGCGCACATATAAAAAGGAGTATATTTCCTAACGAAAATACAGTTCAAATGACCTGTCATACTCCCAAAAAAGTATCTGTGCATGCTACTTTGCTTCACACTGTTACTGTGGAGTGTTTGATGAAATCATGAGATTTCCTAAATCATTTTAGAATTAATCCCTCTTAAGAAATTCCCCACTGCAGCATCACTTTGCATGATCACCCTAGATATTCTATTCAGAGTAATAAAAAAAGGATAAAAAGATCAAGGATTTAAAAAAAAAAAAATAGAACAGCATTTGAAAAACTGCCCAGTCTTCCACCTGAAAATTTGAACACTCATTTACGATGTTGTTAAACACTGTCAAACCAGAATGGCAGCATTTTATACCTACTTTCTTAGGTACTCCTCACAGGTGTAAATAACCACATTGGACACCTGTGGAGGAGGAGGGGGGGGGAAGACTCTAGTTATTACTTCACAGTGTTAGTTAAGGGTAATTATAGACCAGCTGTGAATTTACAGCTTACCCCCATTAATGAACAGCTACAGCTTCCAGTTAAAGGCTGAGAACAGCTAGCTCTGCCATACCTCTCGCTGCTCAATCCTACAAATGCCTACACAAATGAATAATTCTTTTTATACATCTTGCCCCACTGAACTCCACAGCCTGAGCAGTCTTCTACAGGAACTCAACTCACAGCCAGTAATGTCCCTTTAATGTTATTATTTGTCCTGCCCTGGATTAAGCCTGGGCTGTGAAACTATGGAGATAAGAATTAGTTTGTACAGACATCTGAAGTACAACCAGGGTAGAAACACTAATCGTTTCCCTGCCCAGATCTATGAAAGAACTTTTCTCCCATCTAACAGCCCTCATAAAGCCTAAGCCCAAAGCTTAGACAAAACCAGTCACCTATGGCATTAAGGCACAAGCCCTGCCAAACCCTGCTGAAGTAACTGAAAAGACTTTTACCCCAGCCTTCACCCCTGTCTTTCTGCCAGATGTCATCAACCATAGCAGGGGCTGCAGATTAGACAGCTGTCTCTGCAACAAAGAAGATAAATTTGAGCTACAAGCTCAAAGGGTTGATCTAGGATACTTGAAAGATGGCAACCTCCCACAGAGGAACACAGAAGCAAAGAGGAGGTTATCTCTTCAAACACCGCATCCCCATTCACCATGTTCTTACGGACTGGAAATACAGAAGTATGACTGAAGAATAACTTTGATGTGAAACCAGTGTTGCTCACTGTGAGTGATTCTGTCATGGTTTACACTTGGTTTACACAAGCATGAGAATAGAATAAAGTCCTACAGAACTTCAGTTCTGAATGCAAATTCCCCATGTATGCTGCTAAATTCCTCCATCTGATATTCATAAAGAAAGAGGAATGTAGAAGATTGTCAGCTTGCAGTATATGGAAGGAAATCATGACACATCTTTCCTGTATGCAGAAAGTTCTAAGTAATCTTCCATCATCATCCCAGCACTAATCCCCAGAAATCCTGCAGAGCTCCAGAACTCTCTAGAGCACCATTTCACTTTAAAAAAAAAAAAAAATCCAGTTGCAAATAGAAAATTATTTGCCCATTCTTGCACTCCCATACCCAAACACCCTTTCGGTCTTCTGTGTGTACATTCCCGGGAAATGCTAACATCTGCAGGTTATACCAGTTTACACTGCTTGCAAACATATTGAACAAATCAGGAGAGTAAGAGACCAAATGAAAGGGACACAGGCAGTGGCACCACAAGACTAATACAGTTGTTGATTTAGCGGCAGAAAAATCTGAACACTTTACAGCTTGGTGGTTTGTTGTATAAAGGCTCTTCACCCAGATAAGAATGTGAATTATTGCTGAGAATTTTATTTATGTAGACTGCCATTTTTTTGCAGAAAGCATAAGCAGAGACTGTTTTAAATAATTTCAGATACTCAGTACTAAATAAGTGGCTTGCTTTCAAGAAACAACCAAGAAAAAAACATTCCACTGAATATCATATATTCCTTCAAATGGGGAGTTACATTTCATCAGGAGGGATGCTTAAGTGGAATAAGTCTCAGTATGGGGACTGTTTTCACCAATAGTTGTTAATTAAGTACTAAAATACTAATAAAATGTTTAGTCAGGTTGCATTTAAATAGCACTATAATGATACATAACTACTAAAAAAGTGCAAAAACCATTCTGCAATAGGCTGCATTCAGTTTTCATGCACTGCGCAAATCCATTTAAAAACAGAAAGGATTCCAATGTCCACTGTACAGTGGCCAGCATACAAGCAAGCTGTGAAACTTATGCTCTAAGTCAAGAGGAGGGGCTTTTCTTTAAAAGCACATTTTTAAGTTTCTCTAACAGGAGCTACAGAAGTTAAAATAAAAACATAATTTTTTTAAAAAAATGAAATATCCAAAGCGCTGAAAAATAATGGAACAAGTACAAAGGCATGCCACCATAAATGGACTGGAATTACATCATATATGAAAAAAAAAAAATCCTATTCTCAACACATACAGGAACAAATAAACACACAGCAGCAGTGAGGCCAGCAGCTCTTCTGCACATTCATAATGAAAAAACACCAGGAAAACAAGGACGAGCCTGTCAGGAAGCACACAATACAGGCTGGACACACCATGGGTGACACAGCAGAAACGTGTCCCCAGCAGCACACGGCAAAGGGTTAGGCATTCGATTCAGAAGTGAACCTGGTGGAAGAGGCACCAAAACGTTTTGCTGCAGCTAGGTACGGTGAGAGAGGTATAATACTGTGTGTGTAAGCAAAAAGTGCAGTCAGCAAAAGAAACCCAGCACAGCCAGGATTCATTTCAACCAAAAGAAAATGCAAATACTTAAAACTGAAAAATGTGTCAATGAAGATAAAGGCTCAGGGGAAAAAAGCATAAGGATAAAGTTTAAATACAATCCCACAAAACTGCTATCATAGCAGAAATTAAATGAAATGTACTGGAGAGAAAAATATTTCTAACTTAGATATAATTTATATTATTATCTTTAGAAGATAACAACCAATAACACCAAGTACAGAGACATTTTGATTTTCTAACAGCTCCTCTTACTGATGACAGTAGTTCTTTACTTGTGGCATAAATGCAATAAGTAAGTGACAGTCCAGCATGTCCCAAAGTTGCTCACAGAATCTTTATATTCTTTATAAATCTTTATATTCCTCAGTAATAGCCATTGGTGTCTTTTAGACTAATTAACGATAGGCTGCTGCGAACATGGGCCCTAGTTCCAGAAAAGGTACTCTTTGTTCTTATATCAAATTTAAGTAACATTTATATAATTATCACAATGACAGATAGTTTATAAATATACCTAATAATTTTGAAAACTTATTTTTTATTTTAATCTGTTAAACTAAAGCTTCGCAGGACCTTCCAATCTAAATTATTTTATGATTTGCAAACTAACGTGGTACATCTCAGCACCACTAAAACCCTCAGATTTCCTGAGGCCATAGTTCCACTTGTTTTTAAGACAACCTGTGGAACAACCTGTAGCAACAGGGCTCCTTCCAAGTCAAAGAAAACAGGGTATCTCCTCATGCAATGCTTTCAAAATTTGCATCAATGGAAATCAGGTACCAAATTTACATAGCTGCCTTTGAGAACCTGTCTTTTGTGTCTTCACTGCCAAGTTTTCAGTGCTTAGGCAAAGTCTTTACTCAGAATTGTGCCAATAATCCCTTATAGAACACAAAAGTGCCTGCTTTTGTGACCACTGGATAACTCCAGTATGTCCACCAAGGTAGCATTTTGAGCATGTGCTCAGTAACGGAGCTTTCAGACAGTCATATTCTTAACATCTGTAACTGCCATATGTTTAAAAACATTCTTCCTTGAAAATAAGTCCTCATATCACTTTACAAAACAGAGTTAGGCTGAGATACTGGATTTGCAGAGGCTTGGATTACTTTTGCCTGTGTATTACTTGCATATGATCTACAAAAACACTAAATCACAGTTGTTGTTTTTTTAATTAAAGCAGCTGACCACAGGTTATACACAAGAAAATAATTATGTTTTTAAAACAGGAGGAAGGTCTTGTTCATTTGACAAGAACAGTAGATTTTTCAGAGATTCAAATCTTACCACTAGAAAAATAGGTCATCTTCAACTGACATAAAAAGAATTACAACCAGCCAAGAACAAAAAGCCAAACCCACATGCTTGGGGTGAGGTTCTCACCCTGTAAGTCAATTAATGCTCTACAATGTTCTCATTTCTATTCTGCAAGACTTCCCAATTTTCACTGTGTAAAACCTGTGCTTTGAACATTAAGGAAGATGACATTTATATTATGGGAGTATGATATGAAGCAGGTTAATGTTCTACTTTGTGAACAGATTACCAAGAAAGAGCTTTCCCTTGTCATAAAAGCCACTTTCTTAATTTGGATTCAGAAGGTTGATTTCACCATGTAACTGAGTCATCAAAGAGACTGCTGAGCAGCAGCACCAGCCAAGAAATTGATTAGATTACATCTGCCGCTGCTCAATCCTGCACCTTACTTTTGCTCAAACCCACTTGTACTTAGTCGCCACACTGTTCGGGACTTCCCTTGGACAACATGCACCACTGTTTGTTTTCCAGATGTTGCGCCAATCCACAAAGCCACACTGCTGAAACAGAACAGGAACCTCATCCCCACCCTCCCAGACAAGTGCCCTGACACGTGCCCTCTCTCACTGGCCTTCTGAACATTTACCTGCTCTTTGCAAAGCAGAACAGTTTCAATGGGAGGCACTGAGAAAGCCCTCCTTCACTTGTAAGTATCCTGTTCATCATTTGGGATATACTTTTGGATGATGCAGGAGGCAGATTCAAATCCATCGAGTAGATGGAGGCATTACAGCTACACCGCCCACACTCCACAGTCTGGAAAAAAGACTATGACACTCGATAGAAGCAGACAGCACCTCTTCATTGGCCTTATATTTTTCTTGAGCTTTCCTGCTTCATTACTGATCCTTTGCTCTAACCTGTTTAGATACCCCAACACCTAACTTGCTGTGTGTCACGTAAACCTTCAGATTCAGGGATTGCGATGCTGGCCAATATAAAATCCACATTAACTGTGTAGATTTAGTCCATAGGCTCAGTTCTTCAAGTTTTACAGAAGGAAGCTTTGATTTGAGAGATTGTTGCACGACAGGCCCCTAGAACCCAGAAGTTCATTTTCTGCAGAACTCTTATGTTATATTTTTAGGAGAATTATGTCCTTCTTTATTTCATGTGGTATTATATATCCACTGCTTAGCTACAAAGCAGGATGTTACATGCTGTTAATGGCAGTGTAAGTTAAATTCAAGGAACCTTCCCAGACTGAATAGTAAATAACACTAAATCATGTAATAAAAATAAAACCAAAACAGTAGAAGCATTATGATACTGCATTGTCACTACAAACTGACAAATGGATCATGATAATATGTATAGATACAGTCAGAGATCAGACATAGTTCTCATATGTATATAATATAGCCAAGCAAAAAGGAAAAAAATCTCTCACTTAAGAATTCCTAAAACTGAATGCAGAGTGGGCAAATTCACTGGGTCCAATGTGTCAGCAAGGTGACCAGTAACAACCAAATTTTTTTGCCTTCTCTTTCTTTTCCTAGACTTTGACATTGGTCGATGTGGTGCTTAGGGACACGGTTTAGCAGTTGACTCGGCAGTGTTAGGTTTACGGGTGGACTTGATTATCTTAAAGGTCTTTTCCATTCTAAATGATTCTGTGATTCTATTACAATAGAGATAAGATCCCAAACACAGGTTTGGCTCAGTTGCCAAGATGCTGTGGTAAGACAAACAAAGACATAGCTCCTGCCCCAGAAGAAGGAAAATTCACCATCAGAAAAGCAGTTATAAATACAGATACATGGAAATTTAATACTGACCTTGCTGTACTAAAATCCATGTAAGATTTTTCGCCAACTTGAATGGAAATAGGATCAAGCCCACAGATGGGACATAAGCCAGTTTTGCTCATTAGACTCTACCTAGCCTTTGCACAGTGCCATTTATTACAATGATCACACTAGAGGGAGGTCTTCAGGATCAATACAAAGCAGAAAGAGACACAGTAAATTTGTATGAGATTTAAAAACGGGGTTTGAGGCTGGGGACCAAGAGACAAGGAGACAGAAGACAAGTAGCAGCTGATACAAATCATTACTACTCCAAGAGAACTGTGAAACAGTGTCGCAAACACACGGCTTAGAAACTAACAGGGTAAAGCACAAAAAATTAAGACCTTGGAAATGAGGCTTTACTACAAGAAAAGAGGATGGCTGAGTGCATTTTCTTATTAAGGTAATTAGGGGAAATAAAATGTTTCTCAAAATCGAGACTTGGAATTACTCAATGCATCTATGGTTTTGTTGTCAGTCTGCAGAGTGAAAAGTATTAGATATGAGAGCTTTTAGTGATTTGAAGGGAAATAGGAACCAGCCTAAACATGAGGCACAGAGTAATGCACTGATTAATTTACTTAGTATTTCAAAGTCCATAAACAATTGTTAAAATAACCACAGAAATTTAAAGATACTGAGAATTGAATGTTCTCAGAGTACACAATGACATTAACAAGCAAGCAAGCAGTTAGTGGGTATCACATGATTGATTTTTTAGTTCATTGTTATGAGCAACATTTGAGTCAAAAAATATAAAGATACTTCCACTGTGACCGACAGCAAGACAAATGAATTAGGGACTGCAAGCCAAAGAGTCTATTTTATCTCAAGAGAAGGGTTGCTTACTCATCTCCAGTCAACAGCCCCTTTTAAAAATACTGGAAGTATTGGGTGGAATTTAAATTATTTGTGAGGGTGGAAGACTGAGAGGTTTTCGTACACGACCAGTCATTTACCAGAAAAATATCAGATGCTGTATTGCATTGTTTCATTGTATTTACAAGAAAATTATTTTTTCCCAAAATTAAACTCCAGCCAATACAGCTGAACTCAGACACATCACAGCAGATGGAATTTGCTCTCCCTTCTTTGCAATGTAAGTTTGTTGCAATTTACTATTTACTTTTCCCCTGGTCATATGTGCATTTCTGAATGAATCAGTACATTCCAATCATTCAAATGAATCAGTTCATACTTGAAATGAAGTTCAAATGAATTCAAGTGAATCAGCCAGCTTATAGAAAGAAAACAAGTAAGCAGGATACGGTGGTAAGATTAGTTACACAAATTCTCTGCTCCAGCAAAACATACAGTGTGACATATGAACTGCTTTTGGTCTCAATCTGCAAAGATATTTACATCCTCTTCATTGAAATCCCCTAAACCAGATTGTATCAATGAAGCACCTTACTCCACCATGAGTTTCCCCTTCCATCCAAATTATCACACTAACCTCCAAAACTGCTCAACTGATCAAGTCAAGAAAGAGACAATAAAAACATAAGGCTTTTTAAAAGCTCACATACCAGGGGGAAATGGAGACATATTTTTATTCTATACATGTGCACCACTCTACACTTAAGTGTCTTTCTGAGATGCTAGGGTTCCTCTGAAAAATAAACATCATCACACAGGCTAATCATTCATCCACACATGAGACATACTCAAATTTCCAGCTCCACGGTTAAGTAAATGCCAAATAAAGTGGCAAAGAAATTAGTCACAGAGCAAGTATATTCGTAAATAAATAATACATATTGCATGAATGGTGTCAACAAATCTCTCTTTGGAAAGGGCATAACTCTATATGGACTGAGAGCAGTGATAAAACATAGGCTAATTTCCACAGGTCAGGATTAGACCCTTGGACCTTCTACTGAGAACCTAGATATTTTAACTTGCACTGGACCAGACCCTCAGCAGATACAAGTCAGGCAATCTCTACAGGAAATTTACCAAGGATATACAGAAAGAAAAAGAAAAGAGAAGTCCCAAAAGTCCTTTACTGTAAAGTCAGATGCTATTTGTGGACAGTGGGCAAACCTCAGCATTTAGCTCCGATATAAGGCAGACAGGGAGCACATATTTTCATCCGGGCACAACTCCCATTTTACATTAATAAACTGGCTCTTTTTTTTGTAAACAGAATCAATATCCTGTTTAAAAGTGATTCTCGGAAGAGCAGGAAATTAGAAAACGTTAGTGTGAAATTCATCAGGGTTCTGTTCGTGAAATATTGTTAATGTTAGTGGATAAATCTTGTTTTGTTTTTTCAATGTATATACACATGTACACTGAAAACATTACCCTAAACATATGAACTATGCGCTCACTTGAGACATACAAAAGCTACATATTTCCTTCTTATTAGTGGTGATTCCATGAACACTAAGCAAGTGCAATTTCTCCTTTCAGGGATTATGAATTTAAAATATTATATAATTTTTCAAGTTGAATCATACAGAGTAAGTTTCTTTTTGCTCTTTAGTATTTCTCAACAAATTGGATGTGCCTCTAAAAGTAAGGGTTGGGGAAAAAAGCATATGGGGAAGCAGAGATTTCCTAAAACATTTTATTTTATTATTGGCATGCCAAGTCCCCATTTCCCTGTCCTTGTCAAGAAACTTCAGAGATTGAAATGACTTCATCATTGAAGGCATTCTAGACCTTGGCTTACATTTTTACATAGCTTAGGAATTTCTAAGCTCTCTACAATTTTCCTTTTGCAGAAGGGCAAAAACTGTTCCCAGTTTAGAAGAAATTTATCCAAGACCAAGAGAGGCCTCCCTGGGGAAACAGCAATGAAAGCAGGGACAAGGAGGGAGGCCACAAAAGTGAAAGGGGGTGAAGTTTTGGGGAACAAAATGTCCAAAAAGATCAGCAATATGGTTTGGCTTGTTACCATGATTAATATTAAAAACACTCAGAAATTATTATATGGTCTAAACATAGATAAGAAGTGTGGACAGAAGAGAGGAAAAGAAAAATTTTTCAGTCTTTCTCAATCTAAAATCCTACAAAATCACCTTCTAAGATGAGAAAAAAAAATGCTGAAAAGAAATTACTTTATAAAACAGGCTTACTGTGCAAGCCTAAATTTAACTACAGCATTCATTACCAAACACATTTCAAAATACATCACACCCAGGGAAGGTTACTTCTAGAAAATAGTACTTCTTCCATCTAGACTATCATTCTAAACCTCAAAACTTTGCTTCCTTACTCCATCATGTTATTTTAACTTTTGAACTGAAAAGCTTCAGGTTTTTTGGTATGATCTATGAGGGAAAATACAATTGAGAAGAACACATCTGAAAATATCAACTGCATAAACCAAACACTGAATAACTCAACTTACTTGCAAGGCCGAAGTGCCATTTTATTTACTGAGCTTTTTCCCTTTTGTGTTTGCACATTCACTAACAGTAACTTTTTACGAGGTCTACTGGAATCCCAGTGTGAGAGTTCAGAGCGATGCCTTTGAAGCAATAAGCACACATTTTTAACTGTGAGTGTGCTAGATTAGCTGTGAACTTCACATCTACTGCCCTGCAGCTGAGATCGCTGCCAACAGTCCCTAACTGTGGATTCCACAAGCTGGTGAGTGGGAGAGAGATATGACAGTTCATTCAATTACTCATTCATCCCAACACACACTTGGTCTTTTATTACAACATACATCATTCACATGGGGGAAAGAAAGTAAAGCTGTTAACCGCCTTCAACATTTTTACCCTTCCAATAACATATATCAACAACTTCAAATCACCCCTCTTCTCTCTGTTACCTTTAAAAGGTTCAGGTATTCATACCATCAAAACTGGTCAAATGGATCTCTGAGTTTTAGTTTGTAGCTCCCAGCTTATACACACTTGCAGAAATGTCCACAAATTAAAGCGTAAGGACTACAGATGCTCAACTGTACTTGCACACTTTGCAAATGCACAAGTAAAGGCCATTTGTTCCAGAAAGGGGAAACAAACTATCTGTTGAATGTAATGAGAACAAAACCACAGATCACGGACAAGGTTCTCTTCTATTGTGCTCTACCTTTCATAAGTGTCTTAAAATAAACACTAAATAGTTCCTGATTAATGCATCTTAAATATGCCTTTGGGATGCCCCGTGGACAGCTGCAGAAAGTCACTACTGCCACAATAGACTTAATACATTTGAAACATTAACTGCCATTAAAATATCATTATTTTCTACTGTTACATCTGTCAGCAATAATTGGCAAAAGATATTTGTATAGACAAATTCTCTCTGTCACTAAGTAAGGCTTCAGTACAGCTCTTCCATCAATGCCATACAGTGGCCACAGACACACTGTATTTTTTCTACAGTGACAACCTACAGTAAAACCTCTCAATGGGTAGAGAACTTGCTGTTAAATGATAAAACTATAGGATGCCTGGTTATTCTTATGCACTGAAAAAAGTGGAGGGTTATAAGTATAGTTGAAGCTTAAACTAAACTTACTTTATACACATATGCACATGGTAGCGTGTTTCTATGAAACTATGTACAACAACATATAACCATATAGACTTGGCCCTGAAGACTGGATTTGTCATATCCTGAAACAAAAATCAAACTTGTCTTCTGTACTTGAAGCTAAGAGCACCTTTGTTTAAGCAGTTAAATGTTCTTGACCAGGGCCAGCTGCTAGAACAAAATATGATCTCACAGAGCAAGCCTGTCTTATTACCGAAGTTTTATCACAAAAAAGTAGGAAGAGGTTATACAAGGTTACTTTGATTCCATTTAGGAATGGTACTCAGCCTGATTATTTGCTTTACACTTTAAATCAACAAATCATTGCACATGAAGCCTAACAAAGTCCCTCTCACAAAAACATGCTTGGGTATTGCATGGCAGCAACTCGGTAAGCTATAGCTATGGTATAGAAATCCTCCTGGCCTTGCAGCCCCACCAAGGTAAAGTCTAGCACAGCAACTCTGCTTTCAGCTGATAACGTCCTTGCCAGGCTTTAAACATCCATGCCAGTAGTCTGTCTGGGTGGGGAGAACAGCAGATAAACAGGGAAGAGAACTAAAACACATTTGTCAGGATAAGACTTCGCGGGGGGTGGGGGGGAAAGGAGAGAGCTTGGGAAGTGCCATGCAAAGTGTCAGCAGAACTAGTATTTGGGTAAACATCTATACATTGTGTAGCATCATATGGCCCTAGATTATGTAATGCCACAGTAATCTTTTCCACACTCCCTACTGCTCAGGATGGATACATGCTGGGCTTGGTTTGTTTAAGGAAAAAGGTTCCCATGTTATTGCTCACGTTCACAAGCACATTTGAAACAAAGTTGTAGGCAGCAGGAAGAGAATGGCAAGCAAAAAGATGACAGTCTTGTATTAGGCCATCTGAATATTGCTTGGTGGAATGGGATTTCATCCCCATCTCTGCTTTACTTTCTCAAAGCTGGTAAATCTTTTGAATCAAACTTGTTCTACAATTTCAGAGCTTCTGACTGGAGAACGCTGGGTACAACGTTTCTGAATACTGACCAGCTGCAATGGAAGCTGTTCCCTGATCACAGAGTGTGTGTACCCATGGTGGTTGAAAAAAGGTAGCTTAGGTTTCTAGGTGTCTCAATTTAGGCAACCAGCATTAGTATAAACTGTCATCCATTTTCCTTTGCTACAGTTTATTACCTGTAAAATAGGGATAGTACTCATCTCTCAAACTGTTTGGGAAAAAAACTGATGATTACAGAACAAACATATTCTACAAGAAAGCCTCTGAAGGAATGAATCTTGTCTTCATCGTTAAGTGTGAATGTCGTGCATAAGTCACCTGAAAAATCAGAACAAAATATCAAGTTGCTGGCCATTTTAATGTACAGGAAGTTCATTCATAAATTTCACTGTTGAAATTGCTACCTTTCTAGCAAGTCTGACAGCGTGTTTTCAGCAATTTGTACAAAACATTTATAGAAGGGATACCTCAACATTAAACTCATCTGACATATAAACCTACAATAAACTGAAAACCAGCAATCACAGTTCCAGCTTTTTGATGGAGGCATGCACATACTGAAGTTCACTCGTTATTTGAACATCACAGAACAGGCTGAGGAGTATTTTACATAGCAGATCTTCCTCAGTGACATGACTTTTCTTAATGGAGCTTATTTTACCATTCCACTCACTCGCACTACATGTGGAGCAAGAACTACAGATGAACACTTGCTGTTACAGAGAAGAAATTAACGATGAAGCAATACTAAAAACTCAAAAAATAAATTGCTCTTTTTGAACTCTGAAGCACTTTAGAAAACACACACTCTACTGGATAAGCATGTGTTTATTACTGAAAGCCTTCTTACTAGTCTTCATACAGGGGTATTACCACCATCTGCAAGAACAGTTTTCACTACTGCTAAAAGGAGGAGGAACAAGCACAATGTAGAACAGAAAAAGCACTGCTTATTACATTTAAAACCTGCTGTGAATGCATGCATTTATATGCAAGGATTACTGTAGCAAAGCCTGTAACCACAGACAAAATTAAATTGTTTTGGTTTTATTTTAACCTCCGTAGTCCTCATGTAAGATTTTTACTTTCTCTTTCTGACATGCCCTAAAGCTTCCTGTATTCCAATCTCATGGTCTTTTCAGTAGTACTTAGAATGAACCCAAAGCCTCTTGTTACAGTCAGTTGCACTTCATCAAATCTACTAGGAGGCACCAATATTCAAACAGTTATCTGAGCTGTCTGTAGCATTTACAAGATCACAAATGCAGCTCAGTTTACGTATTTCACTTATTTCATTCCTTCCTTTTAAATCCAGAATTTGAGAGATGGAGTAGATGAGAATGACATTACAGAAGGTAGTTTATTTGAAAGTAACTACAGTACTTTGTCATAACATTTTTATAAAATGAAAGCCAAAGCACATTGTATTAAAAAAAAAAAATGCTAACCCAACTTCTTGTTTCTTACTGATACGTAAGAAACAATACTAGATTTTTACCAGTCTGTATCATCTGCCAAAAACAACGCTAATCTATCCAAGCACATTGACACTCAATATCCTCTTACAGGTGTGAGTGAACACAGCAGGAAGCTGAGATCACATCAATTTCTCAAACTAGGCTTCTCAGTTTTAAAACCAATACAGGATCCCAGCTAAGACTTTTTGTCATATTCACTGCGTTAACAAAGCATGAAGCTCAAATACAGTACTTGGATTGGCTATTTTACCTCTCATAAACCACTCAAATAACATTTTTCTGGTTGGATGGTTTTTTTAATGCAGACATTTCCAAGTTTAGTTTATCATGGATGCAAGATAGACATAAATATCCATGGCATCAAATACTGTAAGGAGTATCATTCAGAAGAAGATCCCCAAGTTATATTTATATACCATGATCTAAAAGCAATGGAACTGCGGTAATTTACGTCTCTGGAGAATCTTGCTCATTATGTACTTGTACTGAAATATTTTTTTCCCTTGGTCAGGATACAAATACCAAATCTAGGATGCTTTTGTTTTGAAGGTCCTCTAGTGTGCACTACACTGCTGAAGGTACTGAACCCTATGAAAAACAAAGCAGCCAGATGAAATAGTGTTGCTAGTTTCAGAGCATGCATCTGATTTTTATCACATTTCAATAACGCTTCTAATCTCCCATCATAAAATACAAACCAGCTCTCTGAAAGGCTAACTTCAGCTGCTATGATCTGCATAAAAGATTCTGCTTTGGTAAAAGATACTTGCTTCCATAGATTTTAATACCTCACTTTTTGCTGTACTAGATAATCAGTTATCTAAGTTTTAATTCCCAGGGTCTGTGCTGTTGACATTTTACAGTATTTTCAGAAAAAGAAAACCAAGAACAAAACAGTGACAACAAAGAGGATGAGGAAGATGAAGACCTACAAAAACCTTTCTGTCGATTTTTTTACCTCCTTTAACTGTGTTTTATGTTGTGTGTACTGAACTCTCTCAACGACAGTTTTCATAAAAAGAATTTTCATAACAGATTGGCTACTGGTTTACCTTCTAACAGGATCAAGAATTCAAAGTTTAAGAAGTACATGCTATATACCCACAGGCCATGCCACATAAAGGTATATGCTTCATTTATTGCTGTTTAAGGACATTGCTTCCAATCTTTAAAAATGGAACAGGTTTTTTATGCATGGAAGTGTCACAGAGCTGACAGGGACACACAGACAGCTGTCCAACAACTGCCGCTCCAGAGCGGAGGCAAACGGTAGCTTCACTTAGCTTCTGGCTGAACAGCTCAGCACTGTGGAAAGACCTAGCATTCATTCATACCTTGGTTTCCTCCAAAACTTTCAGTGGTAGGGCTGGAGAAAAGAAGTAAGAGTTCATGCTTTGTTATAATTTGAATTAATCTTTTCTGTTAAAATAATGCCTGATTAAGAATTAAGGACACCAGATTGGCAGTACCACCAAACACAACTTCTGCCTCCAGCTCTTCTCTGCTTTATCTTACTGCAGACCCTCAGTGGCCTTGATCAAGAGATGGGAAGAGAAGGAAGATGGGGCTATTAATTCCTGAAGTAATCAGTTATTCAGCTAGTGGGGAAAAAAGAAAATAAAGAGCAATATATTCTCAAATTTTGCTTGACACTATGAAGTAAGATCTCTGCCAGTCCTTTAACTGGCAGTATGTTCAAGTATCTTTTCCTGAGACGTGTCATAGTTGAACTTCCTTGTGCTCTTAATTCCAATAAACTAAAATACTTTACCGGCCAAACAGGAAAGGATAAGAGATAACAAGAAATTAACAGGTAGAGCTTTCAGCACCAAATGGGTACGGAAAGGTTTTGCGCACAGCCATTTACTTTACTGGCTTCTTAGCTCTGCAGAGAGAAGAAATTAAGGATGTGGACAAACAGCCACCTTGCAGGTAGTTGTGTTAGTGGAAAAGGTTTATCCCCAGATGTTCATCACCAACTCAGGTGCAGAGGTTACCACCCCTTCAGAGCAGCTCTCAGCTGTTCACTTTAACTGGTACCAAACAAACTTCAGCCAAAACAAACCAGATTAGCACAGGCCTGCCTCTTCAATCTGTTAGAAAAAATTTAGACCAATTAAAGCTGGCAATGCATCCCCTGCCTTTCCTGCTCCAATCCACTCATCCTCTCCCTCATGCAAGCAACAGCACTTAACTGTCCCCTTTAGGCATCACAGGATGCTAAGCAGACAAATAATGATTTTTTTATTGAACAGGGGAAAAACTGGGAGAAGCAGGAAAGTAGGAAGGCCCTCTTCAGCTGCAATCTTGGTGTATCCTGAAGTAACAAGAAAGCTATGGCTTTATCTTCAGTAAATGGGAGAGAGAAGGAAGGTTAATTTATTTCACCTGATGAGAAACATTATGTTTCCTCTTTGACAGATAAAATACAGAAGAAAATGTCCCAAAAAAGGATAAACTAAGGATACTGCAAGACAGTTTTAAACTATCCCAGTTCTTCCTCTCCTTTAGGATAAAGATCTCCTGTCCTCATAACAAGAAAATCTTTTATTACTGTGCAACTGTTTAGAAAGACTATTCAGATTGTTTTACTTTACATTTTCCAAACCAGAAACACCAGAATGAATAATTACGAAAGCGTTCATCCTTGCTATCAGTTTTAGAGCCCTCTAGGGCAAGCTGTTTAATTCTCGTCTTCAAGGCTAAAACTATTTCTCCTTCTCAAGAAGCAGTTCATAGAATGGCATGGGTTTGATCAAGAAAGATTTGAAATACAGAATAAGAAGAATCCTTCATTATGGGCAGATGCTTGGAATCTCTTCCCCCCACCTCTTTCTTATGTCTTTGACAAAGACAAATGATGAAAAGTTTAGACATATAAAAAATAACAGCAGCATCAATTTTGAGGCAATGTATATTTCAGCAGACAGCACATCAGTCAGTTTGGTTTATAGGACTGAGAAATGATGTTTTAACTTTTACTATTGCTTCTGTCAGAGTAGAAAAGATGTAGTTTCTCTGCTTTGGAGCACAACAGATAATACCGTCACATTCAAAATTATACTTATTGCTTATACATATAATAACTACAACATTTGTCCTGCATTTATGTCCTGTTTTATGTCTGTGTTGCCATGTTTCTTCGGTTAAAAAAAAAAAGAAAGAAAAAACAATGTGAGAGTGCATGTGTGTTTCTGCATGTAAGAGCATATTTTAATGTGCAGTGTCTAATTTGTGGAAACAAAACCACACACAAAAAAAAAAGGGAGAATTGCTGCGTATTTTAGAGAAGGTAATTCAAGAGCACTATAAAATTAACCTAAAAGCTAATTACACCTTAGATAGGGCAACTGCATTTCTGCAACACAATGGCAACTGGCTCAGACCAAAACCCTCAGAGCTCTTCAATTTCCTCCTGCCCACTGCATGGATAACTATCTCATCACATAGCATTGGTCTTTTTTCACAAAACTAACATGTTTTAATGCATTCTGGGTAAACCTTGCAATGATAAATTTAACCCATTCACTAAAACTGCTCCGTGCAGAACACTCCAAGATTATCGTTTTTTTTTTTTACAGAAGATAAAGCCTGAGCAATCATCTCTGTAACAGTCCCTGATGGCAGAAACATCAGGTCTGACACAAGTAGTACTGATGTGACCCAAGCAGGCATGGCTGATCACTTCCACACTGAGATGGCACATGGAGGTGAATCCTCCATACAGCCCATCCCTGTCAGACCCTCGTATAGCTGTGGTGATTTAACTAGCGAATAAAGCACTCTATGTGGTCTGTCATGCCGTGTGGTCGATGTGCAGTGCAAGACAGTCCCTTCCCTCCCTCCATACCTGGAGTCCAAGCGCTTCTCATTCCAGCATGAACATGAATCTTTTCCTTTGGGACCACATACCCAGAATAGCTTAACTACGTGTCCTAACTCCTAGTGTAACATTCCAGAATGTTATTTCATTCCCATTCTTTGAAAGCTGGCTAGCTAATAAAATGTTTTAAGTGCCAAAATGTTACTATTAAGCCAGAAATACATTACTCAGCGAGCCTAACAATACCTTGAAAGAACATGTACAAGTAGCAGTACAAGCAGGATCAATAACATCCAGAGGACAGGAGGAGAACAGATCCCTGAGGGTTAGTCTGCTTAAGCTAACTGACAACAAAGACTAGATCCATGTACCCCTGGCAGTCCAGGCACTTTGGACAAATACAGTGCCCTGGAACAACATACTCTTTGACCTTGATGGAAGTAACCCCTTTAAACAACACTCACTCCCCAAGAAATCCCCGCTGTGGACAGTCTCACAAATTACTGATCTTATTCCATCTGTTTGAAAAATTATAATAAATACTCATAATTTCACATGCTTCCTTATTCTTCTGCCTTGTCTATTGTAAGCTCTTCAGGGCAGATGCTAGGTTTTTTAATGATGCAATGAAAAGTACTAAACCAAATATGGCTTTGAACACTACTTTATTTTCAAAATAAAGGTCTGCTTCATCCAAACATTGCTTGCTTGGTCAAGAAAAAATATGCTGTCTAGAATTTCTTCCTTTTCTACTTCTTTGCTGTAAGATTACTAAGCCTCTCACTGGGCTCATCACTAAAACATGTATGTGATGAACAGGGGACCTCTAATAAGATTTCCTCAAGATGCTACTCCTTCCTACACTTCCATCACTTTCTGTTGCTGACTCCTCCTTGCTTTGCTGACTCCTGATTTCCTTCTCTGTGTGTGTGCATGCTTACATGACCCTGTGTGCATTTCCTCCTCTAGAGTTCTTCAAACCTGCTGGTGCTTACACCAGGGCAAGTAGAGTGCTCATGATCAACACACAAAAGCAATAAGGGAAAAAAGAAAGACAATCTGACTTGGACTGGCTGTGAAATATCAGTTCAGTGGTTCAAATCAGGATCGGCCACTCTCAGTCACTGGCCCCTGTCAGCAGCAAGAGCCATGCTGTAGTTATACAGAACCAACCAGTCCCTTCCCCCACTGCAAGAAATCCTTCCCTGGCCTCCAGCTGCCAGATGGAAGTGACAGCCAAGGGTCAGGTCTTCCTTTGTTACCAACACGCACTTATTGATCTGTGTGTCCCCCAAAGCACAGAACTCCAGCTCAACCTCAGCTCTCAGACCACAAGCTGTTTTAGGTCCTGGGGCAAACAAATCATTGAAGCCTTATAACTGAGACCACAGTGTACAATATTCCCTTTCTCTTTACTCCCCCAGCTGGTTTCTTACACTTACCAATGGATAACTCTGCACAGGAGCCTTTATACCATGGCTGTATAGAGGAGGGAAGATGTGAAATGATAATGTGGCAAGGCATTTCTTCATTTCTTCAGCTCTCCCAGGCCCCTTATTATTGCTGGGACATAACAACATTATCTCTCTTCATATGCTGGCTAGTCCTGACCTTATATTTTAACACCAAAACTCTCAAATTCTGCACTATTGTCCCAAAGAACAGGCAACTAGAAAGAACAGCAAAGAAGAAAGCCTGAGCTAAATGGCACAAAGGAGAAAAGAACACTGACAGCACCTGTATCCTCATTCTGATCTGCTTTTCCTGCTTCTCCATGTTCACGAGCTATATTTTTTATTGGTGTGAACCAATACAGGCTACCTCTGCTTACACAGGGGAGCATCTCAAACCTTGTAAACACCCACAACCCTAGAAGCAACCTGCATGCTCCAACACAATGCCATTGCCACCATCTCCCTCAAACACACTATGTGAGCACCACCTCAAATGTTTCAGCCAAACCTGACAGGCTACAGGAAACACTGTAGAGGAGTTCTTGAATTTGACAGAAATAGGTTGCAGAGCAGCTCTACTGGCAGGGCTAGAAGACAGTCACCTGTTCACAAACTACTGGAAACCACAGACAGACATCTTTGCCAGATTGAGCTGAAGTCTTCAAGCATCTCTACCTTCTCATCATTATCCACTAGGTCAGTACCCTCCAGCAAAGGCAGATTAACACCAGTAGGTAGAGTTGCTTAGGGAGCATTCACACAGTTTCTGTTGCAATACCGAAACCTCTGGCAGAGATAGTTTCTGGGAGCAGCAGATCTTCCACTAGCTGAGTGAAATGAGCTTCAGTTCATAGCCCAAGAACCTCTGAAGTATGTGAGATGACATAAAAGCAGAAACAGCTGTAGTGTGGATGGATGAATTGCACAGCTGCTCTTGCTTATGTGACCCAGGATGTGGGTCAGCATACCAGGCAATGCAGAGCAGGGAGAGAGGCAAGAAGCAACCCTCTTGGCCCTTCATCCCATCTCAATAAATCAGTCCCTGTGAAAGCAACCTTTTTGATTTAGTGATGTCCTACCTGTACTATGCACAGGTACAAACTGCTGGACAAATTAATGAAAACCTTCAGCTGCAGCCTGAGCAAGCGTTGCTGATGCCATGACGCAGTGCCATTCCCTGCCATTTCTTGAAACTACCTAGTCATAATGCAGTCTGTGTGTCCCAAAACGTGCCTGAATCAGCAGTTATTCTTCTGACTGGACAAGTTAAAATTAGAAAGTTTAGTGCAGTTTTAAGTATGGATATGTGCTAACCACTGCCAGTAAGAAAAATTATAGAAACCTTGAAAACTGGTACAGACTTTCCAGGCATGTAATACCCAGTTGTCTCTAAGAGGCAACAACAGCTACAGCAGTACAAGCTGAAAAGCCTCTGCTGACATTTCAGATATTGTCTTATTTTAACACAATCTTGCTTTTATTTTCCACACAATCCAGCCAGCCTCCTTCCTGCACCGGTAATTTTCTGCCTTCTAGAATGCAGTACTGTAAGAAACACTCAACATAGTGATGAGCACAAGCCCTGTTCCAAAGAACTGGTGATGACATGATATTGTCAGCACCAGCTTTAATATCCATTCAGTTTGGATGCTAAACAGAGCAGGGAACCTTCCCCACAGACATACAGAAAAAAAAGGCCTCTGTTCACTCCAGTAACAATACCAACATATGTATTAAAGGGGATTCAAAGAAAAAGTAAGCTGTATTTCAGAAAAGTCCATGCAAATGGAAAACCAGGTACATCATTATAAGTATCAGGCAGCCTTTCATATGATATGACAGAAGATGCTCTGTCTCCAAGTCCCTCTGACTCCCATCTTTGTGTATGTTCCATACAGACAAGCCACTGCCTTCCAGTTCCACTGTCTTCCACATGAATTCACAGGAATCTGATGACACAGAGGAGTCTGCAGCTGGTTTTGGTGGTAAACTCCCTCCCTGAACATCCACATACCATGCTCCATGGATATGCTCCTCAATGCTGTACACATTGACCCTCCCCCAAGTAGCATTCAATCTAAAAACTGCATGGCAGAACAGTAGTGTAGCATGAGATGAGGAGCAAATGTGATTCCCACCAGCATTCAGTAACAAGTAGAATCATTTGCTTCAGCAGCTTACAGACTCACCCTAGTTAAACTCATAGTATTTAAGTGCACAAGCCTCTCCCCTTTTTCCTTTCTAAGACTAGAAAATGAGGCTATTGTGGACAGCTCAGGTATCTTGTAGATGTAGATGCTTCTGTGAGATTTGCACTACCAATTAACTTTCCCAAGTAATGAGGTATAATCCCCCCCGAGAAAGCCTGCTTCATCTGTGATATACTCCTTGCAGAAATACAGCAGCCTAAGTTCAGATTCATGAGATATTTTATATATATATATATATATATATATATATGAAGCTATAGGAATAAAAAATTGACATGGGAGCCCTTCTACTGTTTTCCTCTCTGGGACAAATACTATGTAATCAGTGAAGAGTGTTTTAACACAGAAAGGTAATATTTTATAATCGGTGCCCATATAAAGTTATGTGTATTAAAAACGTTCAGCCAATCTCTGTAGAAAACAATGAAGATAAATGACTCCTGCAAATTAGTTTAGAGCTGCTACTATAAGATGTTTCAGTTTCTCACATATTATAGGTAGTGAAATTTATGATTTATTCCGGCTTTTATTCACTGCCACTGTAATAAAAAAAACCCAACAATTTGGCAGCAATATAAATGGTTTCCCATCAATGTGAATAGTGTCAGTCTGTGGACCTCTCTCTGTTTTCACTTGAGGTCCAGTAAATCTGAAGTTAACCACTTAAACATGAATTCTACTGATACAAGTTTTAAAATGGAGGAATCGGACCCACACATTGATTCTGCAAGCCCTTTGCTAATGAAACCAGCTCTGCTATTGTTTATATCCTAACTGAACCCTATCACAATCATTTGGATACAATAAACAGCTCTTGCAGATGGCTGGCCGCTAAAGAAAAGAAAAGGAAAAAAAAAAAAAAAAAAAAAAAAAAAAAAAA
>JAVJGJ010000033.1:17546774-17560494 GCA_035590215.1 Microhierax caerulescens
TAAATTGCTTAAATAAGGGAAAAAAAAACAAAAGTAAAAAAAAAAAAAAAAAAAAAGAGGTGTATAATGGCCACACTAAAAAGCTTTGATAACATCACATCAACTTCATAAACTTGTGTCCTGCAGTAATACAAGTGGGCATTCAGCAGACCACAAGCAACAAAGGAAAATGTAGATGACTTCATCATCCATTAAGTCTGCTGTGCCCTGATCTAAGAGCATGATTCAAAATTAAAATCAAGGAAATTTGTCAACAAGCATTTACTCAGCTCAGAAGAATCCTTACTTATTGTGGCTTTTACACTGCACCCGTTTCGGAGTGTCAAACAGACCATGAATGGGGAGGATACTGAGCAGACTGTTGCTGTATTTTACCAATTGCAAATCAATAAAAACAGTCCTTTGAGGCAGAGGCTTAGTCTGTAACATTTCTACTTTATGCTAGGGACTGGAACAGATACATGCCATTACATTCTAGGGCAGAAAGAAACAGTTTCATCTCTTCCTCCTGCACTCAGACCTTGCAGGCTTGTTCAAACCACAGCAGAGCAAGCCCTTGCCAATCGAAGTCACAGTAGTCCTGAGGAGTGAAAGTCAGAGTGCCTTTCCATGGCTGTGGAAAGTTGTTCTTCAGCGATGGAAGTTACACGGAGAACCAAGCACAGATTAGATGAATATTCATTATTCAAAAGTAGGATTAAGAAGTAAATGACGGTTTGAGGATGTACTTTATGAGATAGAATGACACAATCCCATACCATTTAAAGAGTGCCTTCTGAAACTGCCCCCATACTTCAACACCCACACTTTTTCCCTTTAAATGTTAAAAAGCTGGGGAAGAGGCCTAGTGCACAGAAACTGCATATGGATATATACCCATTTCTTCATATATTTGTGAAAAAGGGCTGAGCTCTCGAATATGCAGAAAAAGTTGCACACAGAAAAAAATTATTTCAAGGCACATTTTACTCCTTTAGCCAATAAGTAGTTCTAAGTCATACATGGGGCAACATTCAATTTTTCTGATCTGGAATCTTCTAATTCTAATAAACACATAGCCAGTTTTCAGTACCAATAAGTGTACTTCCTACACATCTTCACTGGCTTCATATTTTGCTTTACCAACTAATTCAATCATTTTTCAGTAATTAATATGGTGAAATGTTATTTTAAAAACCTTCTGATTTTAATCTTATGAACTGCAACATACCCCAAGATCTTTATTCTAGTTCTATCCTTAAAAATCTACTTTTTGGCAAGTGTTCAAGGCAGCAAGTGTTTCTATAAACTGCAAGTGCAAATATGTCTCATAGAATGCATAGCAAACAGAGAATTGAGGTGGCATTTAAGAAAACACAACTGAACAAAGCAGTGACATTGATTACAGGGGAGTTTTGGTTTATGTATCAGTATTTAAAAATAGTTTCTTTCTGGCCAAAACACTTTTTTCAGAGCACTCTTCTGAATAGTCTAACAGGGAAGTCTCTTTGTACCCCCAGTTTTAGGCTTTTAAGGGTCTCAGAATAACAGAAAATTTAAGGATTAAAAAAGAAATAAATCAACAAACAGAGAAGCAAAGAAAGAAAACAAATTATGTGAGGTAACTCCAAACATTCTGCCCATGGCTAATAATCCACACTTTACAAATATGAGAAAAGATGCAAAGAGATGGAGTTAGCCTACCTAAACTCACATCCACAGTCAACAGGATAGTCATGAACCTAATTCTACTTCTACATTCTAGCCTAAGCACCAAGTTCTTAGAAATAGAAAAAAATAGTCACAAAAAGCATAGTCCTATAAAAAAAAGAGTATGAGAAAACAGTCTCATCAAGGTAAATACTTGTTTGTGGAGATTACTGCCTGTCTCACCAATACCCTAGTGACCACCCTGTCTGCACCCATAATTAGGGCAAGCCCCTCTGTAACTGCATGAGGTCATGTTTTCCTTTCAAGCAGCAGTAAATTACCATGTTTGTTATCACTGCTGTACACAGATTCCCTCAAAAACTGGATTATCTCCAGGGCATCCTTTGCTATTTTGTGATTTTCAGTATCACTCTCACTATAGCAGGAAAAAAAAGACATAAAAAAAAATAATCAGCATTTAGGGTTTGAGAAACAAAGATATTCATGTAGTGGGGGGTGGAGGGTGGGGTGGGGGGTAGTGAAAGAAGCAAATCATCCTGGAACTGCCAATTTTCTGTATCCTTTGAGGATTAGAGCCAAGCTTATAATTTCAGTGAGCAATTATCTAAATAGAAATGCTCTAATTGCACTAGGATTGTGTTTTCTCTGGAGTGTTATTTCTTTCAAGTATCCTGCTGTTTATTTATATTCAGCTAAATACAAGGTATGCTGAGCTACCCAGTGATTTACACTGCAGTAGGGATGTTACCATTGGTGCACAGGCGATCGCTGGTTTAGCACACAAAACCCTCTAGGCTGTTCTAACTTACTAGAACTAAGCCCATTCCAGTCTCTGTCTTATAAACTCACAGTTTAATAAAGAAAACAAAGCAATTCTTCCTGGATGATTGTCAATGAACTGCTTTGTTGCCTCTGGAATCACTGCCAGCTCGGGGAGAAGTAGAGGAAAAACAGGCATGATACACAGCTACCCAAGGAAAACGGCTTACCTGCCTTGGCACCCCACACATCTGGAAGCAGCACACGTGTTAGGGGAGAGACTGTCACAGAGGCAAACCACACACACTTTCTTCAGCAGTGACAGTAGTTTACGTTGATCATTTCAACATGCCTCAACAGCTGCTGGAACCAGTATTACAGATACACTGGGAAAGAGAACAGCACTAAGACAAACAGCCAAGACACAACAGACCTAACACTTGCTTATTAAAGTTTCGTACCTAGTAAGAGCAGAAAGGTTGTAAGGGTTGGCCTCTACCATTATGCACCATCACACAAGAAAAGTTGTGTCTATCTTAAAGGTTAAGAAGCCTGTAAAATGTGCACATTTGAGGGAAAAGGAGAAACGCTCCTTCAGAGGGAATTGTGGGGATTGTCTAAAAAGGGCTCCTATTCCTCCTTCGCCAGAATTACAGCAAAATGTCAGAAGAAAAAGTAGCAAGAGGAAACTCAAAGATCATTGCATTCTGCTTGAAAACCAAATGGATCACGTTAGGCTAGAAAGTCTTGGTGGCAACTTCACAATGTGTATGTAATTCTTCAAGGGTCAGGCAAGAGAGGAAGTTTCCTACTGCACATACCTGGATCAAAAGCTTCTTAATAGCTTAATTTATGCACTGTAATGGACACACAGAAAAACGGGAAAGGGCCAAAACTAAGAAAGTTTAGAAAAGGGTAACATTCAGGAGAATGCATGAAAATTATACAGTTTCAGAGGCACTAAGTATATCAAGATAGGTAGAATTCCCTAAACATCACTGTTTTTTTCAAATTCCAATCAAGAGTAACTGCTTTACATTAACACTAAAGAAACAACGAATAGCATGTTTCTCCTCTTCTTAATGTGCCATCATTAATCAAGAACTTGACAGAGCAGTAAGTGAAGAGGGTCTTTATCTGCTTTATTTCTGCATAGAATAGATCATATGATTCAGTTTAACCATTTTCAAACAGCACAACTTTTAGAATCATGGCTCAGTTCTGATTTCATACCAAAAAAGCATGACAAACAGGAGGCTGAGTACAAGCCTAATTTTTGTACCAAATTTTACCATGCCAAACATGCACAGAGCACCTGTTGATGAGCCACGGGCATCTGTGACAAAGATCCCAAGAATAAAACACAAAAATATCTTAACTGGCAAATAAAACCACAACAGCCAATAAATTCCAATCCCTGACATGGACTAAAAAATATATGTTTCAAAAATGCACCTACTTAAAGCTAATTTTCTACGCTGCCATGATCATTACCAGCAGAGAAACAGTATCTACTCGCCTTTACTTTAACAGGGAGGAAGTTGACGGAGAAGAAAAACACAATCTTTTTTGTCCAAAGCTATCACTCAACTAGATGGTACAACTGGATTTTTCCACAGCTGAATAGACATATACTTAATTTTATTGCTTTTCTCTACTTACTCAACTGAAGGGAGAACCTTTAAAGCCTGGGACATCCAACAGTAGAACAGACAAGTCCTACTTACACATATGTGAAAATGAATTAGTGGCAAGAAAGGGTTTGCAGAAACAGACCAAGTTCATAACTACTCTTGAGGGAAAAATCCTACTTAACCAACTGGAAGCTTTTCTGGTGCAGTGGCTTTTTACCCTTTAAGCCCATGCTTCACTTCAATCACTTCAGAAATATTACAGCCTCACAATATGACAAAATTTTCACACGTAAAATACTCTAAGGCTGGTGCATTTTAATGACTAAGCATTTGGGAAAAGAGGGACAAGTCAGTCTTTTCTGCCTTCTCATTCCAAGTTTACTGAATTAGAGCCATGAGCACAAGGATGCAAAATCTCCATGCAGAAATAACAATCCACAATATGAATCAGATTATTTTTTTTTTTCTCCCCAAAAGGGTCTAAAGATAGGGAAAAGGGCAAGGGAATGCCATGCAGATTAGAAAGGGTCCTGGACAGCAGAGCACTCAAGAATCCAAGGCCCATCTTCAGGAGTTCCACACCCTGTTTCAGCTGAAAGGGCAAGAATGTACCAGCAAAGAACTTGGTGTTTAAAACATCACAATCAGATTTTGGGGTCTACCTTCTACAAGTCCTGCCTGTTCATCATTGTTTTCCTTCTTGCTCCAGAGGAGTTCCAGAATGGTATTCAAAACCAAAGCTTTCATGGCATTTTCATGACATTGGGATCCCCAGTCCTTTGAAGAAACCCAGGTTCTCTATATGTGCTCAGATGTTCATGCATGTCTTCCTTCATGTAGTACTGATGTTTTATTATTTTTATACAGGTAACGTGATATTGAATGGTGGAAAGAAAGCTTTTCCAAAACATAAATTCAGACCTTGTTCTGTCTTCCAGAAAATGAATTTTTTACCACCTAGTTTGCAAAATGCAATTACACAACTGCACTTGCAAATTACAGCAATTATTCAGGTTTCCAGAACCCAAGTCTATTCAGGAAAAACAGATTTAGAATTGAAAACCTGGAGGATACACAATAAAGCAGTACTTTAAATTCTAAACATAGCTGGTAGCAAACCATAAAATTCTAGCAATATTTTTAATCATTTATTCTTAGCATATAGCAAAGACAAAGGACAACTTGTATTTGATCATAAAGGCCTCAGTATTTATTATTTATTCCCTATTAAACTCAATTATCACTGACAGTAAGTCTTTCTCTGGCAGACTTATTCAGTTAGCCACACTGTATTTCAGCAGAGCAAGGATTTTAGGACTGCATTACCTGTCAACTGAATCTGTGAATTTAATGTGTTCTGGGTTCATCTTACAGTTGGCTACTAAGCTGTTAATATACTATTGAAATTGTTGGATTATTAGTAAGCTATCATAGACATAACACTCCCAAGTTACCTAATTTCAAGATAAGTTCATGCTTCTTGAGCTACTAGTTTCACTGAATAAAAGTTAAACATTTTTGGCTAGGATGGGAAACAATTTTTGAGATTCCTAATTTTAAGACAAACTATGGAGAACAGATTTCTCTGCAATTAATTTGGTATTTTAATTTTTACAAAACCATTCAAGGAACAGGCAGTATGTCGAAGGCTCTCAGTTTCTAAGATACTTCAAGAACAAACTCTGGATTCTGAAGCCACAGTTTGTATCTCAAGCTTAAATTAATCTCTGCTTCATTATCTCCATCTCACTCGAAGACAATTACATACTGTTTTCTGTGTTATCACTGGTTGCAGTAGCATTGTATTTCTATTTATTATTAGCATAGTATTCTCTTAGCACACATTCTTCTCTAGCTGCTTCAATGCTGCTGACTTTCTTAAATCTATTCTTTGAACTGTGCTCCCAATTTCCTGTGAATAAGCCTCTCCCTTATTTGCAGCTGTCTCCTAAGATAGCCTTCTTTTTCTCATACATATTCAAATACTACCAAATGGAATTTTTATTGCTCCTGTATCTTATTAATTTTTTGGATACTAATAAAAAAATCAAGACTTTTAAAGCAAAAACCGAAGCAGTGTTCCAGTCACATTCCTCACATCTACCAGAAAGCAGTGGATCAGCTACCTTCTTGGTTGAACTTCAGTTACAGTTTAATTTGATAATTCTGGTTAACACAACCCAACAGACAGGCTCTGGCCCCTTTTCACAAGGAACAAAACATTAGTGTCAAAGAAACAGACAAGCCTGAACTGAATAGTTATACCACCATAAGAAATTACTCATCATCTGTGTTTATAAATACTCCCTCTGCTTATGGACAAATATTTTCAATCCCATTCAGTGTACTAGCTACCTTAAAGAGGTATGCAAACTGTTTCTACAGGCTTTTTTCACTATCTGTCATGACTTTCCATCCAGAGCAGGCAGAACGCATGTGTGCAAAAGCAAGCAGTGTAGTCCTGCCTCCATGAACTGTTCTTCTCTAACATAAATGATGGGAATTACCTTGTTATACCCAAATTCCATGTTTTCCATATTACTTTTCTCCTATCTTACCCCAGTCTCCAAGTAAAGATGTTTCATTGCAGATGCCTATGTAGCTGTACTAAGTTGGTACTTAAGTCTCTAGAAACAACTAAAGCAACAGGTTTGAAACTCTTCCAGTTTGGAACTGTTTGCAAAGTTTATGAAAATCGGCCAAAAAGAGATACTGAATTTAAATACACAGAAATAATTGAAAGGCTATACTAAATGTATGCACCATGTACCACAAAGCCAAGATGATAGTATCAGATGGGTTTGCATTAAACAAGGAGGGGGGCATAGGGGGGAACTTCAGGAAAACCAGAAGAACAATGGCATAACTTAGCATATTTGTACTTGGGTCAGATCCAGCTGATTGCTTTGGAAAGGATTCTGCTCAAAGTGAAAGGTGAATGGAGGAACAGAGATCAGGAATGAGGTGGGTGTTCATCGTTAAGAAAAATAATTTGTGAAAATGCAGTAACTAGCAAATGTATTATGTTGCAGTAAACACTCCAAATATTTGAAGAAATACTATAGCATTATCTTGATTCCCTTGAGTGTTATTAAATAGAAGGCAAACAAACGTTTCTTTGCAGAAACAGAGTTTGGAGCTCTGCCAGAAATGGTCACATCTAACACACATTATTTATGACTGTATAAAGTGCAAGAATATTAGTCATTTAATGAATAGCTGGAGGATGTCTATTACAAGACATGAAATGATCATAACTTGTTACAAGGTAAAGAAGGTTAAAAATGGGAATTTCATCACTCAGGAAGCTGTTGCGAGTGTAGAACAGTCTCCACCTCAAGTCTACAGAAATGCATTTCCTAGCTTCTGTTAAAACTGCTGTCACAGGCATCACTGGTGGCCTTTTAAACTTCAAGACCTAACATTGTCTTCTCTTCATCATCTCTTACAAACCCCCATTGATATCTGTGACACCACAGATTTCCCATCTCTCACTACGATTTCAGTTTGGTACACAGTTGAATACCCAGTGGGCCTCCTCCCTGTCTTTATTCTCAGAGCTACATTCAGTAGTCTCCTCTTCCTCCTCCTCCTCCCTTCATACGTCGTGGACATTTTCCAAGGGGCTCTTCTCACCCCACCACATTTTCACATTTTCTATTTTTACCCTTCTGTTGACCTCATTCACTCACGTGGTCTCTCCTCAAGCACGGACTGACAACCCTCAAATATTCCTCTTCTGCATATCTCTACCCTGCCACCTTTCTCTGCTCTCACAGATACTGCAATACTAAATATAACAATAGAATTACACATTTATCCCACCTAACCTCACTCCAACCATTGCCTTTCGCTCCAAAAAGAATCTTTTACCCAACTACAGGTGAAGGTTATGAGACAGAGCAGCCATAAGATATAGACTTTTCCCTTTATTTACACCTTGCTTATTTTTCTTTTCTTATCCTTTATTCTGATGTTAAAGCATGCAAATTAAAGAAAGGAAAAGAGAGCTTTCTCAGAAGAAGAAATTCTCTTTGGGTCTGTATTCAAATAAGGAGATGAAACAAGACACGATGAAACAATAGCCTATTCATTGTTGTTCAGAAAATACCTGAAATTTCATGAAATATGGAGCTGTTTGTATATGGAATCTGATTACATAAAGTGTTCTGTACCTCTGCCACTGAATTTTGTGAAGCAGCATGGGTTACAGGGTTTGTTGCTTGGTTTTTGGTTTTTTTTTTTTTAAATTGTGGTTTTACATTATTTTTGCCTCTTTTAAAGCAGCTCCCCGTTTTCCTAAAAATGGCTGTTTCCAGCTATCAGATTTTGCTACCCCTGTTAGAACAAACTGACCATGCTTGGCTAACTACTTGCTCAATCTGTTTATTCATTTTCCAAAACAGCCCAGCACAGCACAGTATATATGGCATTATGTATCACACACATCATGCAAAAATTTCTCTCAAGCATAATCATGGCTCTTAAAACTCAAACTTTGCCGCACAATGACAAGGTCTCCACATTATCAGAATCACATTCCCTCCTCCTCCACCCCCATCCAACTCCTCATCAGTCTCTAGCATGACTCAACCCAGTTGAAAAGCAGTAGGTTTGCAAGTCATTTTGTTTCTTTCAAGAGATACATCATATGGAGGAAATAAATAAAACTGTTTGACAAAAGTTATTTTCAGTGCCTGCTTGCTGGTAGATAATAGGGTCCCTCCGGTTCCATAAGGTGCTTCTAACTGGGAATTCTACATTAGTTTTGGCTTAACCAGAATGATATTACCATTTTGAAGCCCACTCTTCTGATGGCAGCAGAACCATGCCCCACAGCATGTCAACACTTCCTTCTAATTCTTTGAGCTGAAAAATCTATATCAGAACTACTCCTGTTGTTACAATTACCGCCTTATCTCCAAGACCACGGGCAGGGTAAAAACTGCCTTTGCACAAATGCACATTCTTCCTAAGGTCCTGTGCTGAGGGCCATCTTTTACTTGCCAAAACGCTGAAATTCAGCTAGATCCTGAGGTTTTCAACACATTTTTAACAATTTCACTTCAAGATAGTAGGCAGCTTATTCGCTAGCCATGAGATGTTTCTGTATATGCTCTTTTTTGTCTCCCTCTCACTGGCCTATTGTCAGTGTGGTGAGCCATGTTAAAATTTATACAACACAAAAGAGGAAAAAAACCCAAAATGACCGTCATGTATCATCCTGAGAAAAATTAAGTATTTTATTTTCATAAATAGTCACAAGGCATTGAAACCAGAAGCAAACATTTATCTGGATGTTGCAGAAACTGATACATCATTATGATTGTAGCTTTTTTTTTTCTCCCTAAGAGTTCCATGGTGTTAAAGTTTTGAGGATAAATTATGCCAGGTTTTGAGTATCCCCTGCTAGCTGCTACTTGCCCTTACTTCTAGTCAAATTACTTGAACTGATAGCTGTCAGCATTGTGCAGAATTAAAACCCCTCTTGGAAAAACATCCCCAAAACTATAAAAATAACTGCAAAATAATCAAACGAGGCAGGTGTGATAAAAGCAATGAGGGCTAACAGATGAGAGATGGTTAATTGAACTGAAAGGGGCCAGGTAGTAGCTGAAATTTCAGTATTATAAATAGGACATCATGTAGCTGAACTAAAAATAGGAGTTTTATTTTTACTTAATGTTCCTCACCGCTGGCTGCTGACCTAGAGAAAGAGGACTCAGAAAGGAGAATTAAACAATTCCCCACCACCATGCAAAAGCAAACCACTAGCCTGGCTCCAGAGTCTATTTGTAAACTAATAAGAAGCCTGGTTTTTAAACCAATTTCAAAAGATGTCTAATTGAAAGAACCCCCTAATGTTGCTGGGAAAAGAATGTTATAGATTACACCAATTTCTACAGAAGACCAGCTGTAACTATAAATTCCCTGTCTACATACTTGCTTGTAACAAAAAATCGCCAGTGTATCTAATCCGATTCCTTCTCATGCTTTATATGTACGCAACTGTCGTCCTACACTATAAGCAGTCTCTGCTCAACAGTACTCAGTTTCAAGGCAAGATTGAGGGGCCCAGCACAGGTCTGGAGGAAAATACTGTGTCAACCTTCCACCTGCTAACTGTCTCAGGGGAGCACCTTGTGTTCTTCCCTTTCCTAAGGACCAATTTTACACTTAAACTGAGAATCCTAATTTAGCTATGGTGAAACGGCAGCTTATACGGCCAGCTGCTAAGGTAGCATTCATACTTTGTTTCATTTTAAAAAAAGAAAAAAAGAGGAAAAAAAAAGATTAAACTAGCACAAGCCTAAACCATCGAATCTGGATTTAGTTTCAAGCCCGCACATCTAATCCTCAGGACAAGAGAGACTTGAAACCATGGTTTTGGTTCTGCTTAAAAAGATAAGAGGAAGCTGTAAAATAAAAACAGATCTGAATCTCAAGTTCACAGATGTGAAGTCTATGGGTTTTTTTTGAGGGGGGCCCATCACTAACTAAAATCTAAGCATCTCAATACACTTGAGACTGGCTGTATCAGTATCTGCTAAATACTGGATCTCTGTAATGTACCATAGACCCCAAAGGTCTATGCTGAAGCATTTATTCATCACCACTTGTGTAGGAAGCTGAAATGACGATAAGAATATGATGATTGAACTTTGGAGAGTAAGCCCTACTTGCTTAAAAGAATTTATGACAACAACAAAAATAACTTGCATCACTTGTCATTGCTGGTCAAATTGAATCAAAGGTCTTTGTTACAAGAAATTATCATCATATTTAAGGAAAAATACTTAGCATCTGTGTAGTCTGTATGCAAATCTACTAGTCAGCTTTCTCTTGGGTGGAAAAATGGCAGATTACTTACTTGCTGTATTTGTACACCATTTGCATCCTTCATTAGTATTGGCAATCTGATTTGTTTGGGAATGGCAAAACTTGGAGGATAATTCTGCACTTAGCTTAAATAATTTTAAAACGCAGGTTAGCACAGAGGCAGATGATAGTTCAAAACTTCTTGCTGCTGCTAAGCTATTTCATCTTCTCTCACTGTCAAAGCCAAGTCAAACACACCTAAATTAAAATGCCTGTTTGCAGTGTCTCAAAAGACAACAGAAAGATTATTTTTTTCTCTCTTGATTTTTATAAGCTGAATCAGAACGCCAAAATAAAAGTAAACACCATCACTAAGGCTGCACTGTTGTATTACTGCTAGGTTTCAACACAGCAGGCAGCTTCAGAGGAAAACAAGAACCACACACCTTCCACATTTGCAATGTTGGCTGTATTTGCCATTTCCTTTCTTTCACTGTTGTACTAATTTTTATGCATCTATACGTACAGATTATATACATACACACACAGAACACCAATTCAAACGTGCTTCAGATACTACTAATAATTTCAACAAAAGTACATTGCTTTTTCCTCTTCCCCTTCCCTAGTAACTCATTCACATTAACCAGACACAAATTACCATGCAACCTCTGGAACCCTCTTGGCTGCAAATGGAAGGCAACGCAACAGCTAAGTAAAGGATGCACCAGAGACCTAGGTTCACGTGACCTGTGCTTGCCACGCATGAGCTACATCTCTTAAGCACCATTTCTGGTATAAGGACATGAGGGAACCTCAACCTAGCAGCACCACAATACACTAAAACCGACCTGTTGTTCCATAACCACAAACGATGCCAGTCCCATCGAGCCACAAATAAAAGCTCCTATGAATTGATAGATCAATTCTATCAAGAATTTGATATCCCAAATTCTTCCCCTGATATTCAACCCAGTAACAGGGATATTTTCATATGGAAAAGGTGCCTTTTCATGCCATTCTGCTCAAAGGAAGAATTCTCTTTACTTACAGGTATGGCCTTTCTGCTTCCCCAGTATAATGTACAGTACACAGCTTCTGTATCCAGTATCTTCTAACACATGGTAAGACCTAATAAACAATTACAGATAACATTACAACATCCCCAGTAAGTACCAGACATGGGAATTGGCTTCCATTTGATGCACCACTCCCTGCAATAATATGCAACTTCCCAACTAGGAGATTTAGTTCAACTACAGCATTTTCCCCCTCACCTTGAACACAGCCCCAAGCACAGAAACAGAAGCCCTTGAACACATGCCCAGTGCAGAAAAAATTCCAAGGGAGAATGTTTTGTTCCTGTTGTAACTAGAAGATGATTTAAGAGTTTCCATTTTGAATACCAAGAAGCTCCAGAGGAAAGTTTAGGGTTTCCTTGTTGCTACCCCTATTTGGCCTTCATGCTATCTATTCTTGGCCATGCTGAAAAATAGAACCAACAGCAACACAGCTGCATCAAAGTAAGGGTAAATTGGCTTTCTGAAGAAACTTCTGGTACTTAAATCTTTTTTCACACCAAATATCGTTAACTCCAGCCAGCCTCTTCTATTTTCCTAGTTAAAATAAACAAATTATCCTATCACAAAAACCATTCTTCATAGTTGCCATCTGCTAGCTGTGACCAGGGTTTGGATTGTTTGCTGTCACGTACCACACACTTGTACATCCACCTAAATGAAGCCACTGTGGACCAATTACGAAAGATCTGTTATTCCATTTGGAATTACTCATTTGGGGATTTGCTTTTTGATTTGTTTTCCTCTGAGGTTTTTTGGAAGCACTAGTGTGTTGAAGTTTAAATTAAATTGGGACCATCAGCATCCTAAAGTCAACCATTCAGTAGCACACATTTAATATTGATTTAATATGATTACGTGGGCTGCTTGCAACCACAGCTGTCTAACTAACACTACTTATACGCAGAGTATTTTATATATTCATCAGCAGTAATGTTAGAATACGAAGCAAACCAAAATACAGCAAAACTACCCACACAATTATTTAGCTCTGAAAGCTATACAGAAGGGGAAGAATTAAAAGTTGGAATTTTCAATTCACAAAGACAGCTCAGGTCAATTTCATGAATGGCAGTCTAAGGTGCCACTGGATAATTACAATATTGTAGAATATACAAAACAAGTGACAAACCAACCACTACGCTACCTGAAACGAATCGCTAATATCATAAACTGCACCAATGCCAATTGTCTTTGAGGATGACCTTAAGTTCCTGGCCACTTCCAGAGCCAGGGCATCAGCCAGTTTGAACATCCTACTGTCCTTTGGAAAACAAAAACGCTGTATTAGGTCACATCATGGCTGTTTCTAAAGTACCTACTACAGCTACAACTAGAAAGCCAGGGGGGTGGAAAAGAGTGAGGCGTAGCCTCGTAACCTTACCAAACACCACAGAGAGGGTTATTGACAGTATCAGCGCGGCTCCTGCTGTGATCTGTGATGGCGTGTGAGGCCCTGTGCTAGGGCCCTGCTCACAGCTGGGCACAGCAAAGTCCAGGCCAGTTTGCTTAGTTCCACAGTGCCGTTGTGAGCACAACGTCCAGTTAATTTAAGTAAGGGAAGCGGTTATAAATGAAGTAGGATTGTGCAAGGGCACCTGGCATCAACAAGTGATCGACAGCATCACTACAGCATTTGAGGGCACGGGGGCTGCCCGTAGGAACCTGTGGCCCAAAGGGCTCGCTGAGGGAAGGGCGCGGGTGTCACTTTTACCTGAGGAACAGACCGCACGGCCTCCGGGGGGTCGGCCGCCACGCCAGCACCCTGCCCCGCCGAGG
>JAVJGJ010000033.1:17565347-17575427 GCA_035590215.1 Microhierax caerulescens
GGCTGGCAGGAAGGATTTTTAATCTTCTCAGTGGAAGACGGTAGCTTCATAATTCTAGCTCCAATGAAAATACTAGAGTTCCAATTATTACTTGATAGGCAATTTCCAATTTCAAGCCACATCTGTTTAAAATTTCTTTTTACTAATTTGTTTAAACGGCGTTATCACAACACTACAAAGAGTGATGGGAAAAAGCCATTCATTTTTGCAAGGAAAAAGAAAAAAAAAAAAGCAACCAAAAACCAAAATACAGAAGGGAAACTGCTAAGCACAAAGAAAGAAATGCAACTAAACACAAGGTAGGGAATATAGCAGCCGTGAATGCATAATACTCCACACACATTGATTCCTCATTATTTAACAATCATAACAAAACTATGCCTGAACAAAGACTTGCCACAAGAGGGGTTTTTTAGAGGTCAAAAATTAAGTTAACTTCTGAGTGGCCTTTTATTAATTTGTTTTTTTCCCACATTTTTTGCCTTGTTAAGAACGAGTATGTATTAAGTGCGTTTATTTTTTCACCATTTCACAAACCACAGGCTGAGCATAGGTGATGGGAAAGAAGCATTCTGTCAGCTTCCAACAGAGAGTCCCTATCGAGATGCAGCTGTCCAACTACAGTACAGCTCAATTCTCTGAGTTTTTGTGAGCATTAATTAGTCTTCGTCGCATCTTCTGGTTCCTGACCCTGTTTTCTTCATACTGGAAGACAGATAAGGAAATTAATAGATCAGCTGTTATCATTAAACAGGTAAGTTAAATTTAAAAGTGTAGAGAGCATTTATTACTGAGGAACAGGAACTATCTTTGACTGATGCATTAGAAATTCAGTTCTTGTTAGTACCTATATATTGGTTCCTTTTTCCTTTGAAATTAACATTTACTTGATTAAAATATATGTTTCTAAGTTTGAGGTTATTAAGCTAAAGAGTATTAGAACATTCTAATAAAGAAAATTCCGTTAATCTTCTGGAGTAACTTAATTATACAGCCATCTTATGTATGACAGCTACACTTCACACATGAACTAGGAAAAATGTTGCACTGGTGCTATTCTAGAACACAGGTCAGGCTCTTTTCCTTTTAAAAGATACTGATTTATGTAAGGGTCTCTGCCTTCCGAAGCATTAATTTGTCATCACGGACTTGGTCTATTTTTGATCCTGGTCATTAATTACCCACAGATAAAGTAGTATACCAAGATGAAAGGAACAAAGGGAAATCTGGGTTGAATGAGGGTAAGGCGTTTTTGCATTTTTTATGGTTTAGAGAAGAAACACAACAGACAGGAGCCCAGTGTAAAATGGAACCAAGAAAGCCTTCACAGTTTAGACACATGCAGAAGACTACCATGCTTTCATGTGTGCTCCTGCACTAGCAAAAGCCTGAAGAGCTAACTTTCCTTCATTGCAGCCAAAAATTAAACCTTTTCATCGCTAAAAAGTAAAAAAATTAAAAATCAGTGCATGATTTTATATATATTTTATGAGAAGCAAGATATTCTTGGCCTTCAGTTAGAGCATACATTTGTTCAATTTTTTAAATAACTGGCATCAAGAATAAAACCCAAGTAACCCACAAATACTCAATTGTCTATATAATGTAATAAACTGCTAAGGAGATTGATTTTTTAAAGGATTTGCAATTTTTCACTTATTATACTGAATGGTTTCTAACTGAAATAATTGCCCAAAACATTACTTAACTTTTATAGAATGCTTAACTTTTTCCCATGCTAATATTTAATTTTTCAATAACCCATCCATGTTTTTACATACAGAACAATGCACCTTTAAAAGCTACATCTCTACTTATTCTATACTTTTGAACATCCTTTCAGGAGCTTCCTAGTAATGGCATATCAATGTAGCCATATTTTAAGAAAGCAGACAAATACAGACATCAAGAACTCCTTTTAATGTAGGGGCTTCAATAGAACAAAGAAAAACAAGATTACATGGAAAGAAACTTCACTATTTTACAGATCTGTGCTACAGTTTTCACGGGGTGGAGGGTAGTATTTGATACAAGCAGATGAAATAATTCCCATAGACTGACAGAGGGAAAAGAGTGGTCCCAAACTGTTTGGCTATCATCCCCTAGAAGTTTCCCTTTTTAGACACGATTGTGAAATTTATGTCAAAATTTCTAAGTACAATTTCAAGTTAAAAGGTGTGTGAACAGTTCATTTACATGTTCTGTCACGTAGGCAGGACAATCACAAACATAAAGATGAGTTGTTAGTGTTCTGAAAATGTGCCCATTAGCTAGCTAACCTATTTAAACTCCTACAGTCTTCCATTCCTTTGTATGCAGATGTAGTATGGCAATGAGTTAGGTTCTAAGCAGCAATATTTTCATTTAGGACCTAACTCAGCAACTCCTCAAAGAGTTTCAGTCGGTATAGCTGACTTCAAAAAACAAGTGTTACTCACACAGAATGACTGTTACTGCTTTATATTCTATCCTGTGCGAATACTACTACAAAAGAAAAAAAAAATTAAGAAAAAATCAGAAGCAATCTGTGAAGTGTCAGTTCCTATTTGCCATATTTGTTTGTTAAAATGAGTATTTGCCTATTTTTGTATATCCAAAAATAGATCATGGTATTTGTGAAAGCCAGACTTTACCTGACAAATTTATCAAAAAGTTTCAATTGGGTCTCAAATGCCCACTCCAGAATGTGCTTCCGTTTATTCCTTTGTACTACTTAGTAAAAAGCAACTATTTCTATCCCATGAACTACTTTTTTTATTAAGCATTTATCTCATAGTAAATTTGCTTCTTACCTCTTTCTTTAAGCACTTCCGCATCTCACGGTCAATATCATTGCAATGGCCAAAAAATTTCAAAATGTTGTGCTGATAAGTTAGGGAGAGGAAAAAAAAACTTTTACAATTCACATGTTTTTTCCTCTGAAGCTCTAAATTTCTTAGAAGTCACTTTCACTGTGCAACATACCCCGATCATCTTCTCCTTTTCTCTTTTTGAGAAAAACGATGCTTTATAACTTTTTTACTTAGCAGCTAGAGAGAAGTTAAAGCTACTCCCAAGCCTCCTTTGAGCCACCCCCACCTTGCTGAAAATTGAAGGTACTCACCATGTTATACAACCAGACTAAAATAGGATACCTAAGCTGAAGCTATACAGTCTAAAGGTAGAACGTATTTTACTGATCTAGGAATCAGTCTTGCAACTTTCACTCACGCTAGCTTGAATAATGTAAAAAAAAAAATAATAATAATAATAATTCTGAACTCCAGTTTGTGATACGGAAAGATATAGGGAGATCTGCAGGCCTCCTGTAGGTGATGTCCTCCGTACTTTAGTTTTCATTATTTCTTCATGACCTAGAGAGGCAAAAGACTTGATACTTCATCATCCCAACCACATGATGAATGTGGTGTTGGTCCAGAGATGCAGGCACTAGGCTTAGGTGACTGAAATGTTAGAACCAGTATAAAAACCAAGGGATTAAATTTCTCCAGATCTTGAGGTTAGTAATTAAGATGCATTTACCATCTTTATGACACAGCTTAACTGTGGGCCTTGTATGCATACATAAGTGTTACTTAGTTTCTGAAAACCTGCAGGCATTGTCCTCACAAAGGCACTCCCCAGTTAACCTGATGATATTCACCACAAAAATCTGTCCTCTTAGCCAGGATTTCCTGAAGCGATTTCATATTATCAGCCATCAAATCACTCTCAGAATGCATTCTTCTAAAAGTACTACTTTCTCAGAGATGCTTGCCACCATGCCACAGAGTCTCAGCAGAATCCAGGAGCAGAGTATCCAAGCAACTCAGAAGACTGAGTGAAGGTCTTAGTAGATATGTACAAATATACAATCAACAGAGACAATTCCACCAATCTTTTAGAGAACTAATTAATTAAAAAATAAAGAGACCATGAAGAGCAAAACAGAGGAGAATGAAGTCACTTCCATATTTCAGCGGGAAACCTATGCACACTTCTGTAGCTGATGAACAGCTAGATGGGTTTATGCAAGTAACACAGGAACACCACCAACAACTCAAACAGTGGACAAGATTTCAGCCAATAGAACGTGGGTGAAAGTTGGAGTGGGTTAATAAAGATTATGACAAACACTTAACTATAGCAGTGCTATAATTAGCTTGTTTATTCCTCTTTGCTTTATAAAGGGCATCAGGTGACACTGAAGCAGTTGCATGTGATAAATGGTCACCTTACTGCAAGCTGATCTTGCTTTTACAGCATTTTCATTTTAGCTAATACAGACTTAATTTTGTATTCTATTCTCATACCTGCATGTTAAGTTTCAAGGTGAGTGCTCACATTTCAAGCTAACTCCACTCTTACTAGTGTATACAGTAAGTTAAATCTACGTTTATTCAGCCAGATTCCTAAGCTGTCAACTTTTTGGCTCGGATGACGAGGAAAAAAGAATCAATTTCCCAAAAATAATTATTATGCCTGTTACAGTAATAGGATTGCAAGACAACATGCATTTCTTTTAGCTGCCACCTATACAAATAAGTCTCTTTAAAGCACATACTTGGCACCAGAATGGAGTTGTTAAAAAAATTTTAAAAATCAAAATAATGATATCAAATAGGAATCCTGTTAACATCTCCTCACTAGCTGGAAATCTTGATGTAATGGGCAGGTTCTGGATTAGAAATAAAGTAAATCAAACATTTGTGAAAATGCACACACAGGATACCCAATTAAAAAATAATGCTTTTCATCCCTCAGGAATATTAATTTAAATTGTAGATGAAGGTTCTTAGGACACTTTGGCATAATAACGAAACAGCAGGTAGTCACTGATAACTGATTAAGATCACCGACTTCAGATTTCCGTTACTTCCATTTTAAAAGGGTATTTCAGCACATTCCCCTTGCATTTTAAATTAAAAGGTATTGCTTCCTTTCAACTGAGTGTGAAAGAAGCCATCTTTACCCGTTTTGTTCTAAGACTGCTAGCTACAGATACCCTCTTACACATAGTTCAGCACAAGGCTGACAAAAGTAACTCCTTTTCATGTAAAGATCAACTTCAAACAAAACCAAGAGAATATAGTGCTGCATGTGTCTATTATTGCTGCTCCTATTCCCTTCGTAAGTCAAACTGGCAACAGATCACTTGCTGCCAAGGAATTCAAGTACACCTTTTAGTTCCAGTTCCCTCCTAAACTCAAGGCAGTCTAATAAGCTACATTAAACAAAAAGTCTATGAAACTTGTATAGTAACATTGTTATTAAAAAACCAAAACACACAAAACACAAAAAAAACCCAATCAACCATTCCTTTCAAGTAGTAAATGAATCTGTCTGGATTCTCTAGTCAAATCGTTGAAAGCCCAACTACATATGTACCAAAAAGCAGGACAAATCCAAGTATATTTTCTTTCCAGATTGGATTAGTTTTCACAATTATGTGAAATTAATGCCAAGATTTCGATTTTATATTGCCTATAGAAGTTTTATTCTCCTTGTAACTGACAGTCATTTTAGTTGGCAACCCTTCTGATACTACCGTAGTTAATGTACAAGGAGAGTCTTCTCACTTAATTCTAGCTACTGAACACAACATTAAAGTTGTTTCAAAAAACAAAAAAGTCAACTAAGGAAAATATAAAAGTCTTTACAATCTCTCAAACTACCTAAAGCATTTTTAAGGCAAATTAAAACCTTAGAGCTCAGAAGAAAAGCATTAACTCTTACACTGAATTTTTAGTTTTAAAGCTTGTGGATGTTCTGTACAAAAACTCTAACTTAGAATTTAAAAAGTATTTTAAAAAATTATTATAAAAATATATGTATTAAAAAAATCTAGACAGTACATGGGGACAGGCAATGGTATCAGGAGCCCCACCTATGAGGTGGCATCAGCAGGTTCCAGTGTGCTTATATTTCAATGTACTGCTCTACAAGTGCCAATGAAAAACAATTAAATGTTGCTGACATACGCAGTACACCATACTCATTGCAAGTGAATTCTAGTATTAAAACTCTGCTCCCCTCATTGTTGTAATTTAGAAATCATAGAAGTGTGGTACCACAAGATTTTTTATGTTACTTTAGCTATTTTAAAATCTGCAAAAATAGTTATCCCCCTTTCATGCAAAACATCTTCTCTCACATTTTGTGTCCTATCAGCGTTGTTTTTCTTTCTGTAATACTTTTGCAAAGAAAAATCCAGATTTCTCCTCAACACAGTAAAGCTAACTTATGTTTTGTCTTCGAATTTATGGATAACTGCATTACAAAAAAAAGCATAAGCATCACATCTGAACATGGATGTGAAAATATTGTAGACTGCATGAAATGGTGTAAACCATTGCTTTCCCATTCATACTCAACATCTAAATAATTTTTTTCTCAGTGAAAACTATCCAGTTGAACTTTTTATGCACTAGACATGTATCTCTACAGAACATCTATTTAGAGTATACAAGAGAACTGAGAAAATAACTGAAAATATTGCAACAATGCTGCAGATAACTTTCCTTGCACGGGCTGATTCTTCTACAAGTTTACTACACAGCAAATTAAAAAAAAAGTCTTCCAAATGAGTGAGGTGAAATTTCTGTCTTCTTGAAGCAAGAGCCTCAAGAAGCCCAAAGACTATTTGGCATTTTATATCCTTGGGTAGGTGCCTATTCAGAAGATGGAAGTCAAATAGGAATACTCATTTAGCTCTCCAAGCATTCAACGTAAGGCATGCTGCATAACCAGACCCCCATCAACACACCTGCTTGTAACACCAGTGGACAGCTGGAATATGACAATGCTGTCAGCATACAAAAAGACTACTTTTGAAGTTGCTTTTATTATTGGTTTTTGCAGGGCACACAGCACTAATAGGTGCAGACGTTACTTCAGTTTTTAAAATAGGTCCATACTTGCCAAGCTATAACACAGGAAATTTTAAGGCATGTTTTATTTCCTAAAGAAATCACTGGCTAAATTTTACACAAAGTCATCAGATACCTCTTCAGTGAAAACATACCAGCTACATTTCATGGCTGTTCAGCCTAGAGGAGGTTTTCCTCTCTAAGATCATATAATATCCTCACTATTTCATCTAACACTCATTTCCCCAACCCACCCACTCTTTTCTCTGCTTAAAACTCCTTACCTCCTTGTGACACTTCTTGAGCAGACTGATAACTAGGTTACATTCTTCAGTGTGCAGATGAGGAGACAGGTCTGGATGCATCTTTAGTTAGGGATAGTTTTAGTAGTACAAGAACAAGAATCTGACAAAACTTCCACCTGCCAACATTAAAATATGAAAACATAACTAGAAAGTTTGAGTTAACCATTTCAGATATTATCACACAGTATTATTTTAACAAAAAATATTTTAGATCAAAACACAGCTTAATATGTATAATTTATATTTGCACAGTTAAAGTCATTAAAACCAGCACATGTCTGTTCTTCTACACAGCCCAAATGTTAAAAGTTAACTATAAATTTATATTCTTCACTATCATGAACATAAGCACGCATTTGGGATTTTAATTTTCAGGGACTTTCTAGTAACATTAATCTTTTTTGAACTGCAGATTATCTTTTCACCTCCCTACTTCAGTTTTCTTCTTTCTAGCTTTGAATAAAGCTAAACATATGTAATTTTTTTTTATGCCTTCCACAAAGATGTATCAGAACAAGAAGGACAATATTTCATTACAGCACTCCAGAAACTGACATCTACATGCTTTTTAAAAAAATCCTCATCCAAAGCATTGATGATGCTTTAAAAACCAGTACTTAATCACATAAAGCAGCAATGATATTTTTAGATTATGCCAAATTGGAATGTCCCTTCTTGCAGCTTGACATTGTTGTCTCTTTCCCTTCCACTGTGCTCCTCTGAAAAGCATCTGGACCTGTCTTCTACATGAATTCCCCCCTCCTTCAGTGGAAGACAGCATTTAGGTTTGCCTTGAGTCTTCTCTTTTGAACGCTAAAGCAGCCTAGCTCCCTTAACCTTGCTGCATATGCCAGATGTTCCAACCCTCCTGATCTTCTTAGTTTCCCTTTTGCTGGACTCTTAACATCTCTGCTAGGCTGTAGGACCCAAAGATGAACACAGTATTTCAGATGCGGCCTCAAGACTGCCAAGAAGAGGATAATAATAACTTCCCAATACCTGCTACCTACGCTCCTAAGGCAGCCCAGTGTGCTGTTAGCCTTTGGTACCGCAAAGGTGCACTGCTAAATCATGTTTTAACTTCATGTCAACCAGTACACCCAGGTCCTTTTCTGCAAGGTTCTCTGGGGCAGGAGCAAACTTCACTCTAGAAATACTTTTTTATATTATGTCCATTTAAAAAAAAAAATACTCCCAGAAGTAATTTTCAAGATCTTCTGTTGAAAAGGATGAAAGTGTCATATGATAGTGGCTGAAACAAGGTGACATCTTTGTTGTGGAAGATCACTTCACCAGGGAGGGAAGAAGAAAAGTCAAGTTCATACCAGGATAAATGGACTCATCTTGATTTGTGTTTGTTTACTTAGTATTTTGTCATTCCCCCTCCTCCCAAAGAGATCCTAGCAATACCTCTTCAACTTGTACTAAGTAACCATCACTGTCTCAATGCTCCAGCTAAATAGACAAGCTAAATACTAATATTAGCCAGTGCTGAGATTTTACAATTGCAAAATCCCAATATTCAGGCTGCAGTGCTGACAGCTATAATCTATACTACTATTCCTAGAATACTCAAATAATATATTTGGCTCGAAGAAGTACATACACTAATTTACCCAGTATTTTCCACTATGTGTTCAGCTTAACAGGAGTTACATTCCCACAAGCAAACTAAATTTCAAAAATCCAAACAGATTTAAAAGCCTCTTGAGATCCATAAGAATATGTTCCACACAGTGTTACAAACACACGTAGGAATTTCTTTCAAAAATCTCAAAGTCTAATATTACACTATATATACTCTTAGCACAGCAGAAGTTGGAAACTGTACAAGTTGCTTAAGCATTCCATTCAACAAATTAACAAATGAACCTTTAGAAATATGACAGCAGGAGCACGACTGTAACAGCGAAGTGATTAAGAACCCTGCTGTGTTATTGCCATCAGCTTTTGATTGCATGCCACACAAAGTCAATGTTTTAAATTTATCAGATTTTTTTTGATAGCACTAGAGTTAGCATTCCCTTGAGAAGGTGACATGCTCAATGACTGCACATTACTTTAACATGTGTGAACCCAGCTGATTATTAAATCTCTTCATCATTCAGCCTCTGACCACTCTTCCTAAAACTGTCATCTGAGCTGGCTGTCTCAGGAAAAAGCAAGACCAGTGCCCTAGTGGAACAGGTAGCATGCACATCAGCACAGGCCAAAAAGTCAAAGGGAGCATTTCAGGCTAAGAATCATTATTTCTAAACTAACATTAGTATCACTGCCATTGTTTACAAAATTATTCTCAGATAAAGTGGATGAAAGTTATCAATGCCCCAAATAAGTAGGTGACAGTGCATTTCATCAATTAAAAGCCTTCTAACAACTCAAATGAATTTTCCAATTAGAGTTCCTAACAGTCACACCAGTTCACAGATCAGTACTCCTGAAATTAATTTTCAAATAACATTCGATATTAAAATCTTTCAAGTAACAGACACAATACTCAGTTCATGTAGGTTATGATGGATTAAAGTAACAAAACATCTTCCAGTGGTCATGGAAGGCTTAACTAGAGCCTTTAAGTACTTTTGAAGTTCATGAATGAACAGTGTTATCAGTGCTTAATATTATATTAATGTTTAGGAGGGTCAGATTAGACAGTGATCTATGATCACAGAAGGCTAAAATATTTTTGTGGGAGGGGAATGACTGATAGACAAAAGAGTTCCAGAATTAACAAAAACACGTATGAAAAAAGGACAGCATGAGCTACTGGTTTCCTTAAGTTTCTTTTTAATAATATTCTAACCTAAAATAAAAATAGCAGCTTGCCATCTTACCAGAAGTTAAATCCACATGGACATAATTTTAGATAGGTGGTAGCTCATAAGGAATTGAAGTATGAAAAAACGGGGGGGGGGGGGGGGGAGGGC
>JAVJGJ010000033.1:17575527-17587506 GCA_035590215.1 Microhierax caerulescens
CCCCCCCCCCCCCCCCCCCCCCCCCCCCCCCCCCCCCCCCCCCCCCCCCCCCCCCCCCCCCCCCCCCCCCGCGGAACTGCATAAAAAAAATTGGGAATAAGCAATATAAATTGCTCTGAGAAAACTACTAACAGAAATGCTGTATCAAGAATGTCAAGGTAAGCATGCAATTGCTGTAGAAGAAATACTAGCAACTAAAGCAGAAGAACAATATTAAGAAAGTACAAGAATTGCTTTAGGAGGAAAATGGACCACAAAATGCTAAGCAAACTTTAGTTTCTGAAGCAAATATTTGGAAAGAAGCATTTAGATGAACTCTTGACATAAAGGCACTGACTGATTTCACTGGGTTGCACAAAAATGGTCTGCCCTTTAATGGGTTTTATATGAGATTTTGAATTTTGTGCTGTTTTTCCTTCCTGGTTAAAAATTACACCACATGTGTATCTAAATGAATTGGTTGAAATGACTTAAGAACTAACTGCAAAATTCTATAAACCATTAGCCTCTGAAGATTGAAGACATGAATAAAGATATCTGATCTTTTGACTTCTTTAACCAGTTTCTAAATCTACAATATCTTTCAGGGAAAAAAAAAGAATTATGAAATTGTCTTGTTCCAGTATCATGTTCTGTGTAGTTTATCTTAAAGTGGGAAAAATAGGGGACATTCTACCTTTACAGTTTACAACATAAACCATTAAAAAAAAAAAAAAAAAAAAATCAATAAAAAGCCTAAACTTAGAAATTATCTGACAATGATAGTAATTTTCCAATACTAATATTTTTGTTTAGAAAAATAACACTTAGAAGATAATTCCTTGCATAAGCAATCCTAGATACTATGCATATCAAATTACTAGATTTCGCAACAGGAATCAGCATACAAGTTATCAAGAAGCGATACTCATTCCTAATCTAAAAGGTGATTTATACACATGTTCAATACATTAAATATTTAATATGAACGTATAAAAGGAACCTGCATGTATTACAGAATTCACAATAAAACTGTATATACCTAGCAAGGAGGCAGAAACCAAAAGGCTGCCCAAAACAGCAGGCAAGAACACTGGATGCATTTCATTCACATTCCTGTTAGACACCAAAATCTGGGATAAAGTACTTGTTTCTCTCCTGAGAATGCCAGTTTCTCCTCCTGACCTCCTTATGGCAAACAGCAACAAAAAGACCTAGCCTTGTGGAAAAATAAAAGGTTTGGTACATTCCCACTTCTTTCTCAAATGAAGCACGAGATCAGCATGTCAGAAATCTAGGAAAGTTCCTTCTCTCAGAATCTCCCATAAACATGAACTAACCAGTTTGGTGATGCAGAAGGAAAACTAAATTAGGTTGCTTTAGTCTCGCTGATTACCTTAATGCTTAGTATTTCCATGTTTGGGGGTCAACAACAAAAGAAAGGTTTAAATCTAGATAATTGTTTTCCTAGTATGCTTTTTCCATATTTCGTTAAAACATGTTAGAAGACTATTCTTTAAACCAAGTTTCCAAAGTCAATGATAAAAAGGAAAACCACACGAATTCACACATTGCTCAGAAAAATGACTTCTTAAAGCAAAATGCAAATCCTTTTCTACCAACCCTGAAGATGAAAAATTGCATCTGAGCATCTACACTGCTCATCATTAAGCTCCTTAACCAGAACAGTATTACAGAACACACACCTTTGCTGCAAACTCTCAAATAATACCCACGAGGTGGCAGCATGACCGTGCAAACGAGGACAGGTACTAACAAGAGGGAAGGGCAAACCAATCTGCACATTCCAATAAAGCTACTGTACTCACCATGTGTAACATTTACTATCGCACTTCATTTCTCTCTCTAACTTGAGTAAGACAACAAATTTTGAGTTTTAAGTTTCAGTCACATAGCATTGTTCAGTTTGGCTTTGAAGAAAAATACTTACAATCCAAACAGCTCTTAGTTTACTCAAGTCATTAGTGTTTTCTGGCAGATTATAAAAAGTTTTAGCATAAAAAAAGGATTCAGCTCCACACCTAACTGGATGGCGTTACCTGAAGATATCATTCATGTCACTTCAGCAGAACTTCTGAATTCCTATTATCTTTCATAAACAATTTATAAATATTTTTGACGACAGCTTATTATACTCACATCAGTCATTCAGTGAAATGAGAGAACACAACTGATGAACACCGTTTCAAAAACCCAGGAAACTCAAAACTAAGGGCTCTGTTTCTAGCTTTCAATAACATGATTAATGTCTTCCAGAACTGGGTATTAAAGCATCGTTCCATGCTGCTATCCTTAAGGTTGTTATTAGGCATATTGAGAGTGTCCCCTAACTTTCCATTGTTTCCAAGAAATATAGAAATTAACTTTAATAAACTAAGTTTAGCTGACTTATGAAAATATAACCTCTTGAATTTCAGTGTTCAAAACTATGCACTAGTTTTCCAGTATCACATGGGGGGGGGCAGCATAATTTAGATATCGAACTATAAAGACTTGCAAATAGTAAAGAAATGCAAAAAGAGGTAAATTATGTCAACTTTTAATTTTTTCATATATATTATGTGGATTAAAAACCCCTCTTTGGAAAATAAGATTCACACTGATTTTAACTGTTTTTTTACATTACCACTTTCTGCCAACAATTCAACATCCCTCACAGCAGCAGAATGAGCACTCACATGCTACTTTTAATAGTAAGTATCTGATAAAATTACATCATACCTTATTTCATACTTAGTAAAGCAAGCTAAGAAGATGTTAATCCTAATGAATAAAGCAAGTCTAACACCGGCTTGATATTCAAGTAATTTCAACTTTTATTGGTGGCTAAAATCAATGATCAAGTAAAGCACAGTAAGGTATTTTCACCTCCGGGCAATTAAGGGCAGATTCACACAACAAACATCAGCAGTTACGGGCCAGTTAGTGGACTATTTTTATTATAACATGCAGCAAGACAAACGGCACAATATTGCCTTGTATCAGGAAAGATTACAGAAGCCACCTTTCTATTCCTGCCGCATCTATGAAGATGACCATATACAGTTAAGAACGACAAGATCCAGCCAGTATAAAAGTAACACATGCTGAAGATGAGGTGCTGTCACCAAACACACAAAAGTTGCGCAAGCTACTCTTGTACTTCAGCATCCACCAAACCAGGCTTCATCTTATCAGTTTCATTCATTTCCCAACGAAGCAATGAACACTATAAACCTCATAATGCTAGTGGAGTTGCCTGGCTTACTGTACAAGTGTTTTTTCCCTTCTGAGAGAAAGGGGATCACAATTCCCAGTTGGAAAAGACAGGGTCTCATCCCTTGAGCAAGACTCCCTGAAGAAAGACATGTCGAACTTGGCAGAAAGTAAATATTCTTGCTGTAATACAGCTTTGCTCTCGGGTGCTACACCGTTATCAACAGTTAAGGCAGGAGAGGAGGCCCACTTAACTAGCCTGCACTGCTTTCAGTCTGTAGTTTCTCCATGTTCTTAAAATAGCGACGGGATACACACAAACACAAGGCAAAGCAAGCATACGCCAGTCGCAACCGAAGGCCCCCTATTCCCACTCACAACAGCCGCTTTAAACCCCTCCTTAAGGCCTGAAGGAGGCAGCAAGGTGAGCAGAGGGCCCCAGAAGCAGGCACCGAGCTCAGGCAGGGCCCAGCACGGCTGTCCCATAGCCGGGTGGCGGGGAGGCTCCGATACGTGCCCCCTTTTCATTTTGAGCAAGAAAACAAGAACGCTGCGCGCTGGGGTCCGGCCAAGGCCCCTCTCTCAGCCACCCACGCACTTACTCCAGTCCCCAGAGGACGAGCCCAGCCAAGGGAGGCAGGCTCTGCGGCAGGCACACCGGCCGCGCAGGGCCAGGAAGAGCCGCGGGGAACGGAAACGGCAACAGCCGGAAACCGCCTCAGCGGACCCGGCAGCCGCGGGAAGAGCCCTCACGGCGGGGCGGGAAGCGGGGCGGGAGGCGGGACGGGAGGCGGGGCGCCTTGCGATTGGGCGTCCCGGGCACCGCGCGGAGCCTAATTGGGCGCTTCGAAAGGCGGGCGGCAATTGGTGGTTGGCGGTTGGGCGGGAAGGCGTGGGGGAAGACAGGCGGAAAGGTCCGTGTTGGGCCCGGCAGTAGGCGGCTGCGGCGGGCAGACTGCGGCCCTCCGCTCGGCTGTGCTGTTCTCTCCGTGTCTGTCCCTGTGGCCTGAGGCCTCCTCACAGGTACCCAGACAGGTAGTAACAGCCCTGGGCGAGGGCTAGTGCTCTGTCCCTCACCAGAAGCTCACACCAGGCCTCTGTCAGTGAGAGAAATGAGGTCGTGGGGATAAAACGAGCGTTGAAAGCGTTTTAAGTCGCGGTTGTTGGTGTCCGCCAAGATCTGAGATAGTGCCGTGCTTAGGACCAATGCCAGTCTTCTCCTGGTCGTGCCTAGATGCAGATTTGTGTGCTTTGCTAAGGGAACGCATCTCCTAGGCCTGCCTGTGCCTTGATCTTTTCTCTAATGTTTCAGTTTTTCAGGTGGCTTCATCATGGATGAAACTGTTATTGAGTACATCCGAAGAACTGTACTGAAAATCCCACGAGATGAAATCAAGACAGTGCTACAGAAATGGAACTTTCTGTCAGAGATGCAGCTGCAGACCATAAAGTTCAATCAGATAAAGGAGAACATTTCTCGAGATGTTGCTCAGCTCTGTGAGGTAATCCTTGCCTTTGGGAACTGCCTGTCAGTGCTATACACGATGCATGTTAAAGCACTATCAAAAAACCATTCGTATGAAGAAATGAATTTTCTTTGCCCATAACACGGCATCAAATTGCAGTTTGTAGTCTGGAAAATATAAAGCTGAGCTGGTAATACCATCGATTTTGCCTGACTGATAGGAGTGCAAGATTGACTCTTACTAAGTATGGAAGTACGTGTTTTGAGCTCTAAGTTGCACAAAGTGTGTTAAATCTTTAAAAAAAGGGGTGTATTTCTACATCGTAAAATAAAGGTATTGATGGAGATTTCCACTCATTATAGTGCTAATTTAAATCTATTTAGTATGGGTAATGATAGCACTATCATTTTCTATCTTTTCTATCAGTTTCTATCTTTTAGACTTTCTAGATGTTTTTGAAAAATTTCCTTGGCCAGAGCAACTTCTGTTTTGAATACTGTAAGCAAAAAAAGTTTTCTGATCTTCTACTTAAGCACTCAGATTTCAGTGTGCCAGGAATCTTTTACATGTACCATGACTCTCTATATGGTATCATAACCCAGATAGATAAGTTTTTTACTGATGTCTCTTAAATTCTATAGCTTTTTATATTGTTCCGTTTGACTTTCATACTTGAAGATTAATTGCATGGAGTGTAGATCCAACTGTAGGCAAGAAACTTTTAAGTTATTCTTGTAAGAGAGCAAATGTCGTATTTCAAAATAGCATTTGCTTCTGAAACATTCTTATCTGTAACAAGTAGTGTCATAAAGTTTCTTAAAAAAAATTTCATGCTGTGAATGTTAAATAAGGAGAAACTAAGCATGTTAATATTCCTGACAGTGAAATACTAACCAGTGTTGCATAATGTCATCAATACACATTAATGTTACTTTCTAACTGCTTGTACGGACAGTGTTCTTGCTGCCTCTGCAGAGGAACACTTAAACATTGCTGAAATAGCTTTTGTTATCAGTTTTGCAAAACTGTATTGTGTCCACATTGAGACCACTGGGTGTGGTGTCTTTGAGGAGTGCATACATGCTGTGGACTTAAGTGCAATGTAAATTTAAACCGCCAATACTAAGATTTTTCACTTACTAAACAGTGTGATAGAGCATTCTGTGCCTGCAGTTCACCATGCACATTCTTCTTTCTAGGAAAATTCTGCAGACATAAAGCAAGCAGCTATCCTAGACATAATTTGTAAGTAAAAAGTTACTTAAAATAACGTTTATATTTTTTTAGAAGTAACTTGATAACACCTTTAATTACATAGCAGTTGCCTTAGTGAGCTACAGATTAATTTGGTGTAAACAGATTATGTCTCAGGTGACAGAATTTACTAGATCTGTCAAATCTAGTGATCTGACCTTTTTTAAAAAAATTTCAAAAGCTCACAATCAGTAAAAGTATGTTTGCATCTTCTGAGGTCTGAATATATGTAAATTGGTAAGCCACATACAGCACAGAGTTACAAATGTAGAGGGATATGTTTGTCTCCAGTATGCACTGAACCCTAAAATCAGTAATACTGTGCTCCAGTACAGAGTGACATAGGCAAAACTTGGCAAATACTCCAGTTGGAACTCTTAACTCCAATATTAATTCACAATTTGATTATTAAATAGCTTAAATCTCAAGGCTTCTTTTAGCAGTCTACCCTTAGTTTGAGTTAGACTGAGTTTTGGTAATTTTAGGTAAAACCCTTCTTTAAACATTAAGGAACTAATAAAGGGTATCTCTGAGGTTTAACTGAATTACAAATGATCTTCCCATCTCTCTTAATAAAACACTATTTTGCTTTTAGGTTTGCTATAATTGGTAGTTTAAGAATGCTGAATAAATTATATTGCATTATCAGAAATATTTTTTTAAAATAAATGTCATAAAAGTACCATAATATTATTTCTTCCTTCAATTACCATTTGATAATACACTATGTTATTGAGCAATTCCTATTTTTCTTAGACAACTACATCTACCCAAACAAAAGAGTGTGGAGTGTTTACCAGATGAGAAAAACAGGTAAAAATGTCTTTCCTTGCTGTAATCTCACAGTTCTCAGCAACTTAACTGCAGTGCTGCTTCATATTGTACATTTTAATCACACATACAATCTAATATGTTTTTTTCAGTGGAGAGAACATTAACTATAGTCTAGCATAGATTTTCCAATTGAGTTATTTTTTTAATGGTTTTAGAATACTTTCTATTAAATTCTCAAGCAATTATTAGAAATTAGTAACTACTAATTAAATATTAACTTTTTCTCTGTATGGCAATAATGACGATCAAATTTAATATACAGCTTTTTGTATAAGGCTATGCAACTTCAGCTTTTTCTTCTTAATTTTGTTTTAGCAAAACTAAAACCATCTCCAATCTAGATCTTGTAAACACAATTCTCGTTTCTTTTTTTTTTTTCTTGTGTGACAGGGGAAGAAACGGAAACTTTTGACTTAGGAGTTTTCAAAAAAAAATTTAAGAGACAACTTCAGTCAGCCTTGAAAAATGTAAGAATAAATGCGTTCTAAATTTGTTACAGAACTCTGACGTCAATAGATTCTTTTCGTAACTTTAGCGAGGTTTCTTTTTCTTACAGTCTGCATCAAAAATTAAATGGAATTATTCATTTGGGAATGGTAGGAACTGCATGTGAAATAGGAAAAATTTATTACATATCTTTTCTAGAAACTTTACAATTATGCTGGAATGAAATAAAATTTAAGTTTGCCTTAAGATATGACTGACTTCAAGAAAGGCAGTATGCTTGTTTTCTATCAAATTTTTGTCCTATTTGAGTGTACACCCCTTGCCTAGGTAAGTTGATATTGCTTTGTCCTGTTACCCAATAACAATACACAAGCAAATCAAATCAGAGTATAGAGGGAAACTGACTTAGCCAGTAAGCAGGGTAAGGAATTCAGTTATTATGATTCAGATTAGTAGCCAAATTGTATTAATTTCCTTTTAGTTCTGTTTTTGAAATGTGATGGATGTAAGAACTTGGTCCTGGTAGTTCATTATATTATAATGACTGAAAGACCATTGTCAATAGCAAGAAGCAGTTTCTAGACTACAGAAATTAACATAGTAAGAAAAACATGGAAAGGAAATATGATCATCTCACTTTTTGCCTAAGCAATCTGCAAAAACCTGTTCTTGCTTCAGCTCACTAGCTTCATTTAAGCAGGGTAAAAGAAAATGCCTCTGGCTAGTTAGCTGTGTCACTTCTTGACACGTGATTCCCACTAACAGGAGTGGATAGCAACAAATACAAATCAGTCTATCAAATAATCAGCTACAGTTTATATAACTATTATAATAAAGTTTCAATATTTTCATGTTGGTCCAGCAATTTAACTGGTTTGACCTAGCTGGACTAAAAGCGTAGCCACATATGCTTCAGTCAAAGGGAGGATGTTTTGGTGTTGTCATTTTTTTTAAAAGGAACTTTTCTACCTTTTAAATCATTCAGATTGAGTCAAGTTAAAAAGAAATAACTGAGAGCAAATCTACATGAACAGGAAAGGGAATCTTCAAATTTCAGATTGTGTATTCTTGCAGTGATAAATACTACATTCAGGTCTAAAATCACAATTTGATCAAAAGTTTAGTTTTTCAAAAATTGGGCATACTGGAAATACTGGCACAAGCCCTCCATGTAAATAGGCACCTTTTTGTTGTGGTGTTATTTTCCCAAAAGAAACAGAGGCTTTTGAAATAAGCTATTTTTATATTCACCCTTCAGAAGAAAATTAGTATCGACAGGAAGAAAAGTCATATTGGAGTTTGAAAGGTGATTTCCCTTCCTTCCCCTCTGCCCCCAGTTTGTGAGGTTATAATTTTTTCTGTGGAAATCTGATTTAATTACAATCCTGACCACACTAGTGGGATTTGTTTCTTGTTCAAGCAGTAGCGTACTATGTTATGTTTGGGTCCTGGGAACACAGGGTTAAGAGATAACATAATCTTTATAGATGCCTGAATATGGTGGTAAATCAAAGCTTTTCCTTTTTCTGGTAGGTCACCATCAACTTTAAAGAATACGACGATAGTGCAATCTGGATCAGAATTGCCTGGGGAACACCATATACGAAACCAAACCAGTACAAAACCAGCTATGTTGTATACCATTCACAGACTCCCTATGTCTTCATTTCAGCCTCAGTGCTGAAGAGCAACTTGCCTCTGCTACGCCAGGTACAGAATAAAACTGTGACCCTGACTTCATCACAGGCATGTAGAGCTGTAACTGTGTTATCTTTTAAGAGGATGGGTAAAGATTTGTCACTTAATGTAATTTACTAATTTAGATATTCTTTTCTTTTCCCCTTTAGTTCATGATAAAAATGGGGCAAAAAACAATCTTTGTGACCTTTGGAATGCTACATAGTGAACAAATTCATTTTATTGGGATTTTTGCTGACCTTGAATTGTTCTAATCTCTTGCCAAGGCAATATTCAGCTAAATTGTCTCAGAAGTTAAAGACTATTACATCAACACAGTTAACTTCAAGAACTAAATGAATGAGCTCACGAGGGAATCCTATTAATTAGTTTTAAAAGATGTTTTCTGTCAACTCATGATCAGCATTGGTAGTCTTTTCATTTTTTTTCCCTATTTAGCAGACTTCTGTACTAGCAATTTAATTATTAATTGATTTTATTTTTTTATTATTTTTCAGTTTATAATGTTATAGGGCTTATCTGATTAACTGACAATAACAGTCTAATCAGTATTTTTTCAACATGAGTCCTGCTAGTTAAAGGGCAGTTGCTTACCTTGAAACAAAAACATCTCAGTGTCTAGAAATACTATATTTTTTCCATATTATAAACACAGTGATGATTAAGACTGATGTTAAAGCAATTTCAATTTTTATTTGAAGGCCCTCGTTGTTGCTTCCAATTACCATGGCATCTGTGAAATGGAGCTTCGAAGTCATTGTTTAAACTCCCTTAAAGATATTGTGTTTAAGACATATAGCCAGGTGAGCCACTTCACAAGTATATCCTAAGATAAGTCTTGCTTTTTGTTTCAGGCCTAGTTCTCGCCCCCTAGCAGAGGGGGAAATTCACTTCTTCCAAGAAACCATCAAGTTAAAGTAATATTGAATTACTGAGGTGGACAGCCTCTCATTAAGGTAACATTACAATGGGAATTTAATTACTTGGTATCCCACCTACTCTTTATCATTGTTCCTGATGGTTAAACAGTCTAAAATTGTATGAACGATTCAGTCCTGGGACTTTTTAGCATCACTTCACTAGGCTTCCCAGAGCAATGAGTGGAAGGCTATTAGAATGGACATTTACTCTGCTCATCCATGTAAAACTTGTAAATAGGGAAATGTACACACATAACAGGATGGGCATTCTTTTCTCAAAGTACTGCTGGGCTTTCTGAGTTCTAGCAATTGTCAAAAATTGGAAGAATACTCGCTTTCACAATAAGAAGTAGAAAGAAATGTGGAAAGTTGTTTTTAGCTACAGCCTCTAAAAGTGGGAATGAACTAAACCTTTTTTTTTTTTTTTCTCTCTTTCTTTCTCTCAATTTAGAATTTCCAAACTTATTGTCCAAAACCTCTACAAGAAAGGAATATAGCTCCAGAAAGTGGTATGTATATTTAAAATTAAATAGCAGTTTCAATGTCATTACTGGTGGCTTATGAAATGAGATTTGTAGTAGGAAATGTACATCTGTTACATCCACGTTACATGAACCGTCCCTGGTGGGGTGCCGTAATACTGGTTTGTTGCTAGGAGAGGTAAGTAATTCCCTGTGACTGTCACTGAAGACAGTTACAAAACCAGAAATACATAATGCCCAATATCTCCTTTCTTATTAGCTTGGGATTTTTCTCTTTGTAAGAACTGGGAATATAAATGATGGAGACAACTAGCTTATGAAAAAAGATCATGAAGTATTCTTTAAAGTTAATATTTTCAGATTTTCACTGGAGTAATCTGATCAGAAAACTGGTATTGTATTAGCTGACAAATTGGTCTTTCTGTTTCTTTATCATCTCTTCCCTACTTTTTTCCCCCTGCAGAAGATTTAAGGATAATTCAAGAAAACAGAAGTGAGAAAGAAAGAATAAAGAGACTGAATCGGGAAGTTTTTGGTGATGGTCCTCAACCGAGACTTGAATTTGCACAATATAAGGTAGCAAAAGCAACAAACTTGGGATTTTTTTTGTTTGTTTTATGCTTTAAATGTAGTAGTAGTGACACTAAATTGGAAATTGAAGAAATACTTTTTAAAAAACTTTAGGGAGGACATTTAAAATAAATTAATTAGAAGTACCATTAAGAAATAATTTGCATTGAGATTTGGTCAGACTAGTAAATCATGTTTCAGTCTTTCAGCCTGTGAACTAAGCATTTGAACTTGTAAGTCTATTAAAAAAACACCAGGAGTGTTGAAATGTGAGAAACTAGGGTTATTTGAAGTATATACAAAGCTCATGTGCATATAACACTATAATTTAACTTGGATTATGCATAGATTTTATCTGGTGAACACATACTGGAAATTCCAAGAGATACTTAACATTTTCCAGTATTACTGAACGAGCTGCCTCTTTCAGCAGAAAACTGTTTACCACATGGTGGCACCCTCTGATTTTATTAAAATATTCCTCCAGCTGGAATAATATTAACATTACAAATAAGATAGTCTTATTCCATATTAAGTTTTTAATGTTATGTTTAAATCATAACATATGAAATATAGTAATTGCTTATACTCCCTGTTCAATTTTGTGTTAACAGCTTGAGACAATGTTTAAAAGTAATCCTAAAATGGATGTTTTAGATAAAAAAGAATCATTCAGATGTCTGGTCAAGTTTTCTAGTCCACATCTTTTAGAATCACTGAAATCCTTGGCACCAGCAGGTAAGTGTTCCAACTTTATAAAGTGGAGGAAGAATCCACAATTAAATGCTTTTGTCATCTTACATTTTGCTTGTATATTGCATAAGGGAGAACCTTTACAGTTTTGTTTGCTAGAGTAAAAATGTTACCACTACAAGAACTTGTCTAAATATACGTTCCAGTTTGTTCTTAGAATTACTGGTTTGTACATAGGTGCTCAAGCTGTGGGTTTAGTTTTCTAATAGTTACAAAAGGTAATACTGGTTGAGCCAGGGGTCCTCAAATTTTTTAAACAGGGAGCCGGTGCATGGATTAAGTGGCAGGCAGTCATCTGTGGCTGCTTGGTTTCCCCCCACAACCCCCGGGGGGGGGGGGGGTGGGGGCCCCGGGCCGGGG
>JAVJGJ010000033.1:17590563-17611253 GCA_035590215.1 Microhierax caerulescens
TGCCGGAGGGGCGGCCTGGGCCTGGTCCAGCCGCGGGGCTGCTCCCAGCCGTAGGCCGCGGGTGAGGGGATACGCGGCTGCTCGGCGGGGCGGGGGGGGGGCCGGCGGAGGCGGCGGCCGCGTTCGGCGTTGCTGGGGCCCCCTCCGCGGGGCGCGGAGCCTGGGGAGGGCATCGCTCCCCGGGGGGGGGGTCCCAGGCGTTTCGCGTTGTCTCTTGCTTTCACCTTCCCCGTGTGAAAAGCATGTGCGGGTGCAGGTGTGAACACGTGTGTGTGCACTGCCCGGCCAGCCCTGTGGAGAATTCCACTAAAATCCCTTGCGGGAAATAACCCCTTTTGTACCAGCGTTAAACGTAACTATGGCAGTTAAAAGTTTTTTGGGGCCCAGGTTGTGTTATTTCACTTGCTTGTCACTCTTCTTTCAGCAGGAAGACATTATAGCCCCACTTGCGAGGTGCTATGCAAACATACTGCATTTCCTACCCAGAGCAGTTGGCAAGCCTTCATAATCCAAACGTCGAGTGCTGTTATGCTGGGGTTTCTGTTTTGTTTTTTTAAAAACGTCTGTGAGCCAAAAAAAACCCTAGATGGATGTCATTTTGGAAACAAGCCCTCATTAGCATAGTACTCCTGAGAAAAGGCAGCATATACTGGGGGGGGAGGAGAGTCACGGTTCAGCAAGCATATACTTGAGTGTGGGCCTTTCTGAAAGATAACCTTGCTTTTTCCAAAATCATAATGCTAAGTGTGTGAGGACAAATCCTGTTCCTGGCAAGCCTCAAGTGCAGCATTCGTAGCTGCATTCTGAAAATGCAGCCCCAACAGGCAAATAATAAACGCACTTGTTTTGCGAAATGGCAAATTACAGAATCGAGCGTGTTGCGGATGGTGGGTGGTGGTGAACAAAATGAAATAGTCTCAAGCGTACTTGCTATTTCCTATCTCTTGTTTTGTTTCATTTTCTGATAAGTGCTAACAGCTTGGAATGTGTTGTATCTCACGCATAGGTATGAGTGGAGGTACAGAGGTTGGAAACATTTGTTCAGGTTCAGCAGACGGTCATTTCGGTTGTGAGCCTGTGCTCTGAGCTGACAGGGACTGCAGCTAGTGGGTTATGTAACCTGTGTTCAGGGTGCAATGGGTGAGGAAGTCCTGCTTTCTCACCGGTTGCCAAGATTGCTATTAACTATTGGTACCTTGCAGATTTGACTTATTTCATACAGCTAATTACTAAATCTTGTGATAGCTTGGATAAATACTGAAACATGAATGGGTGCAGGTTTTCAGGAGCATCTGACTTCTTCCAAGGGCATTGTAATGGAGAGTAAAATGTTATTGAGGCTTAAGGGAACCTCATTTTTCTGTACTGTCTAAGATAAAATACCTTCAGTATTATGTATGGCTGAGAATGCATCCTGAATTAAAGGATAAAGATAGGAAGGTAAAAAGATGTAAATCTAGGTGTGTGTTACTCTGTTTCTCTGCAAAGAGATGGACTTGGACTAATAATTCAGTATTGGTATTTCCTTTTACAAGATAACCAGTTCCCCAGACAAAAAGAATATAGATTGTGTTAGTGAAACATGAGGAATTAGTGAAGAGGTGACTTTGCAAATGTGACAGTAAGAAGCTGTTGGGGAAGGAGGAAACATAGTAGTGCTGAAGAGAAAGGAGGTTGGCTTGGTTTTCATTAACAAAAGTAGCACCAATAGGTTCTTTTAACACCAAAAACTGCGAGTCATTGTTGCTGCAGAGGGAGTATGTCCACATAGCAAAACAAGATTGCTCTGTAAAAACAGCCAAGTGCAGTAGTGGAAGTTGTAGTGGAAGATTGTAGTGTTGTGAAGCCATAACAAAAGATTTGATCAGTCCTGGTTTGTAACAGAAGGAACTGAGATGAGAAACACTTTCAAGAGCTGTTGGGACATAGCATATGAGCTTTTAGGGTAATGCTGCTGTGAGAAGGGCAATCCTAAAATACAGAAGGATATTCTCTGTCACTGCTGTAGGGTAGGAATCTAAATAAATCAAATAAGCTAAAGTGAACCCAGAAGAGGTGTAGAAGAGGGCTGTTAAGGGTGATAAAAGGCAAGTGTGCCTGACAAAGGGAAATTAGAATAATTTGGCTTGTTTGGCCTGACAAGATATGATGAAGTGTTGATACTTAAATGTTTGTTTTCTGGCTCCTTAGCTTAAGTAAGCCCATAAAAAATGAGAACAGTAGGTATAAACTGGCACTTAATATATCAGGATTTAATATTTTTTTTAATCCTTTGGTCTTTGTATTATTTCATGGTGGGAAGGGGGAAGACTTCTGTGTAGTTTAAAAATGAAGCTAAAGGAGTTCATGTGAACGAGAGAGTTCTGTGGATTCCCATGATAGCAGGGAGGCTGTAGTCAGTGGTGAACTGGAAAGGGTAGGTTACCCAAATGCAAGTATTACACTACAGCAATAGTTTTTACAGTAAGAATAAATGCACTTCTCGCCATGCTATTTAGTAAACAAATACATGGTCTTCTGCCACAATAAAATGTTTTACATAGCTGGCTACAGTCTACTGTAATTTAATGTTTTAAATTAATCCTTTGGAGTAAGCCTTTCTATCGTAGGAAAGCAAGACATCATTAAGCTTACCTTGAGTAAATCACGAGCAAGTATTGCTACTTCCCGTTTTCCATGGTGTTGCTGCAAGCCCTGTTGAAATGTCAGCATTCCTTACAATACAGGCGTCTGCGTTGTGAGAAGTTAATTGAACAAATATCTGCCAATAATTGTGGTGTGTGGGTATTGCAGAAATGCGGGAAGTAAAATCAGGTATACAAGGAAAGGACTTGTGAGAGCATCTGAAATATGACTGGCCAGACTGGTTTTCAAGAAGATGTGAGATTAACCATTTGGAGCCAGGAGGACTTTGAAGATGGTCAGAACAAGATTACTGTCTGGATAGGGTTACACTTTCATGTTTAGAGTATCTCTCAACTTGTCACAACAAATTTATTGTGATCTGTGCCTCCAAAGTCAATATTCCACCTTTTAAAAGGCATCTTACTCATGTTTATATAGCTTTTAAACACTTGGTGTTATTCTACATGTTAGTACTTCAGTAGTTTTAAATAACCTGTCTGTGATTTACCTGTTAGGTGCCTGAACTATTTCCCGTATTACCCTGTTGTTTCTTGGGTTGTGCCTTTAAATATAACACAGTTATATATATATACACACACACTTCTTTGTTGGGAACCATTAACTCCACTTGCTGCTTACTACATGTACTGATTTCATCTCCAGTGGGAGAAACCGTAGTTTTGACTTAAAGGCAGATCTTTTTTTCTTCTGAAGACTTTGAGATTGGCATCTGGTCAGAGTGTTTCTGGGTAAACTCAGGGTTAAAAAGTGTTATTGGGGGTAGTGGGGCTGGAAAAACTGGATTTCTTTTGAGTCATGTACCTGTTCTGGGCAGTGGCTCTAGGAGGTGCAAAAATAATCACCGTGGTTATTCAGCAGAGATAAAATAGGCTTGTTTATGAAATGGTTTGTCCATGGGAAAAACTTCTGCACATAAAAATGCTTGGAAGGTTAAACATTACATGAAAACTCACTTTTTAGAGAATTATTCTAGGTTTTCTTGATGAAATCGCAGCTGGTGAATTTGATTTGGAGGCTCTAAACATGGTTTCTTTGAGCATGATGGGTCATTAACAATGAAGTTGTGGCAGTGTCGGCCAGTAGCAGTGTTGAGTGTGTGGAAATATAACTGAAATACTGCTTGAAGGGGTTACATTTTACACATACTATCTTAGATTGAGAGACAATTTGAGGAAAAACAAAATCATTGAAATGTCCCATTCATCTGCTTCATGGTATTCCTGAAGCATGACTAACTGTAGCTAGGGGAGAAGTAGGGACGTGAGCAGTGAACCCCTTTGTGTTCTGGCAGCTGCAGTACCTACTTTCTGTTTGCTTCACACGGGACAACTGTTGCACTTTGTGGATTCTTTATGTTTGGCCTAACCTGCGTAACTAAGCTGGAAATCTGCCTGAAGAAGGTAGTAAGGGAGTGACTGGTATAAAATGAAAATTCTGCCACTTACTGTGCTTACTGTCACTGTTGTCATGGTAAGGAAAATCGGGTGCAGAGCTCGAACAGGGCATGCTCTGTTAATTCTTCCCTGAATAATCATCTTGGGGATGCCATTGGGGGCTACGGTAGCTGGCTCTGGGGACTGGGTTGGCCTCCTACTCAGTCTCAGGATGTAAGGAGACTTACAGCTACGCTCAGCGTCACATTTTTAGTAGTTCACTTTTAAGTTTTTACTTAGACACAGATGTCCGATGTTTCCACTGAGACTCTTTCAGATAGGATATGTCTGGAGGGATACGTCCTGTGGTTTCCATGTCTGTGTCCTCAATAGGAATAGATTCTGTGTGGTGGAACAATCCAGGCAATCCCACTCATACATTCTTGTTCATATGTATTTTTGAGGTCCTCTGAGGAAGTTATGTTGCTTTGTTCTGTTGTGTGCATGTGGTGGTCAGTGAGGCAGATCACACGGAAAGCACAGCTATACCAATCGCTTAATGTCTGGAGGTTCAGGATCGGCATACCAGTTGTTAGTTTCATAGGCTTAACTGAGGTTTGGTTTGTGATCTGAATTGTGACAGAGTGAGCTTGGCGTCTTTCCTTTTATTACAGGTAAACTCAAAAGTAAAATCTAAATAGTGCCAACCAAATGCCAACATCAGAAAAGTGTTGTGTTACACAGCATGTAACATTTTAATGGACCTCCAAGTAGATTGTGCTACTAACAAGTAAAACCACATTGAATTGGCAGTGTAGTGAAGTATCTGTAGGGAAAGCTTTTGGGCTCAAATAACACAAAAGGCAGTTTTATTTGGCTTGGGGCAGCAAGTATCTTGGTAAAAGTAAATAAGTACCACTACTCTGTAGAGCTTGCTGTAATTTCACTTGGTAATTTTCATGGTATATTTGCAAAGTAGCATCCATATAGGTGTAAAACTCCATTTGAACTTTAAAATCACTAAAAAAGTGCCTTCAACTCATTGAGGTGCATAAACTTAGTGAGCCAAAGTTGGTGTGTATTCTGGTTGTTGTCTTTAATAGGCAAACCTGTGGAATTGTCAACTTCTCAACTGGTTCTTTTTCAGGGTGGAAAACGTAATGCACCAATAAGGAAGGGTTTGAAAACATCACAGAAATTCTACTGCTGTCCTATTGAAGGCTGCCCTAGAGGACCAAACAGACCATTTTCCCAATTTTCTCTTGTAAAACAGGTATTCCTATTTCCTAAAGTATTATTTTCATACTGATTTAGACCTGACTGTCTCTACTCCAGAAAGTGTACACTTTTGCATTCAGATATGAGCAAAGCCTCTCAGCATATATCCAGAAGTTGAAGAATTGTATGCAAAAACTCCACATAGGCATACAGTTAATGAATTTGCATGTTGATGTTAGAGGACTTGAACCTTTTGATCAAGCAGCTGCCAGTGTGTTCTGCTAAACTAGAAGACAGCCCCTCTCCACAAATTAAAAAAATGGACAAAGATCAAAGGGGTATGGGGGGGTGGAGAGAATCACAGTAGCAACCAGTAAAGGCTTCATATGTGACTGATGCTTTTAAACTACTTTTTCAGCGGGTGAAGAATTAAGAGGTTTTCTCTGCTTTAGTCTCTAAAGGCATTTGTTTACTGGTTACCTCTTTAAGAAAGCATGTGAGACTTGTTTCTGCATGAGTGAGTAAACAAAGCACTCTGCTGCTGTGGGTTACCTGTGGTAAGGTGGGAAGACCATAGAGGTTGAGCGGCTAGCACTTGGTGCTGTAAATGAAAAGGAAAAATTCTCATGTTGCTCTGAAGTTGACCTGTTTGACTTGAGACTGTTTGCTTAGTTGTAGATCTTCAGGAGTGTGCACGTTGCAACATGTACTTAATACACTCTTTGGCAAAATTTGTCTATAGATTTATTAATGTCCATAGGAAACCTCAAATAGCATTAGGGCACATGAATGTTTATTATCTTTGTTTTAAGATGCACATAGCATGAGCAGATTTGCAAACTTTGAATTCTGTTGATTTCTTTAAGCTTGTAACTTATTCCTAATGAGACTTAAAATTTTTAATTCTGCTCTTCAATCCTATTTTAACAGATAGAAAAATGCAAGTATTAATGTCTCCCCTAAACATGATATTCTGTTTTTTTAATCTTAGCTGAAGGCTAATGTTTACTTTTCATTGTGTATTCTAGCACTTTATGAAAATGCATGCTGAAAAGAAGCACAAATGTGATAAATGTAGTAACTCCTATGGTACAGAATGGTACTTGAAACGGCATATAGAGGTCTGTGGCAAGACTTTCCAGTGTACTTGTGGGTGCCCTTATGCCAGCAGAACAGCATTACTGTCTCATATTTACAGAACTGGCCATGAAATTCCTGCAGAACACAGGTAAAAGTGAAGCTGTTAAGTTTTGGTACTTATATTCTCACCAAGTCCTCTGTCTCCCATGTACTGGCATTTTGTCTCCTTTCTGTTGATTAAATGGAAAATAAGTTCACATTGTTTTAGCTGTAAAGCAGTTTGCAGTTTCTTTGTTTTGTTGCTTTTAGTAGTTTCTGTTTTGGTGATGATTGTCTAATCAATAAGATCAGGTTTCTCCATGTGTAAAACAAAACGTACCGATGACACTGCCCTGCATGGCATAAATGCTTGTGATTCTTTTGCATCTGCTTTTACAGTTCTGTAAAAGTAGAGATGATTTGAAAATGTGTATAGCTGGTAGCTGTGGTGTGGAATGCAGTTCAGTTTATTTTCTTCTATAGTCCAGCTGTCTTTGCAAGTATTAGTGCATTATTTTTTTTTAACGCCTATATATGCATGTTTAGATTTATAGTTGTCTTAAGGTGTACATGTATTTCGTAAAGGGCAATCTGTTTCCTGAGGCCTAGACCATCTGTCTTGGAGATTCAACTGCTGCAAAATTAAGTTTTATGTGAAGGAGTGCTAATTGTATCTTTAGTTTCTATGAGAGACCTTTACCTGTATGGTAATTTTAAGAGCACTGTCCCTTTAATGCTCAGTCTCAGTTAACATCAAAGTAACAAATTAAAGATCTTCAAATCAGAGTGGTTAATGTACAAGAGGGAAGAAACCATCTAAACTTCCACCTCTGTTCAGAATAGGTCTCCATAAAAGAGGTAACATTGTGTTCTTTAAATGGGAGCATGAGGAGTGAAATTTTACAAAACTGATGTTCCTGGAGTCATTTTACATTTTTAATCAGGATTAGTTGTCTTCTCATATCCAACTTCATCTGTGACTTCAGTTTATATTTTCAGTGCAATGACCTGAAAGAATGGAAGGCAGATGTTTTGTGCTTGAAAGGAGTATAAATTATTGATCTCATGTTCACAGGGATCCTCCTAGTAAGAAAAGGAAAATGGAAACCTCCGTACATAATCGGCAGTTGGCAGAGAAAGCGAATGAAGCATTCATCAATACACACAATAACAATCCTGGCACTCAGGAACTGGAGTCCTCTGAAGTGAAACTAGTGGCCTCTCTTGAAGGATCCTGCAGCTCTAACTTCACAAACCAAATGCAGCCAAAAGGTACCCCGAAGATGCTTTTACCAAAGCCCAGGGTGGCTTTGGTTAAGCTCCCAGTGATGCAGGTTGCTCACTTGCCTGTATACGTATCTGCAACAGACTCTTCGGTCAAACCTGCTGTAGTGGCTGTTGATAATCACGGTCCAGTTGTAAGTACTGTTCATTTACTGCCTCAGTCTATAGGAATTCTGATCCCAGCACTGGAGGCAGAAACACTTGTATTTAAAGACAGTATGCCTGTTTCAAAAGTGACAAATTCTGGTGATCACGAACCAGTAAGTACTGGTGTACAAGTTGAGTTGGATAAGGTTACACTGAATGACACAGGGCAAGAGCTGGGGAATGCGTGTCACAAGAATAAAATTTCTTCAATAAATATACAGACGGACTTATCTTATATTTCACAGAACTTTGTACCAGCTGCAGGCTGGACTCCCAGTTCTTCTGTTTCCTCTTGCTCTCAGACAGATCTGTCATTCAGTTCACAGGTTTCATTACCCATCAGTGTACAAACACAGACGCTGCTGCCTGCTTCCAAACTGACTTCATCCATAGCTGCTCAGACTGATGCTTTTAGTCAGGTTTGTTTTCCAACGAGTGGAATTTCTAGGGAGACTCAGACTGGGAGGGCGCAGGAGACTGTTGATGGAAGAGTGCAAATGGACCAGGCTGTAATGTGCAGTGACATCTTTGACAATGTTCATTCATCATATAATGTTTCTACTCACATTGAACTTCCAGAGAACAATTTAATGCCTGCAAATATAGATCAAACCTTGCTGCAAAGGAGTAATTGCAAGAGCCTGAATCAAGATACGGTGAAGTCTGAATCCCTTATTGGCTTCAATACACAGACTAATATACTTCCACCACAAAATACGATGGATAATCAAACCCAGACAATGGACCTACTGAGTGATCTGGAGAACATCTTTTCAGGAAACATGTCTGGCCAGGCACTGGATAATCGTGGCCTTTTGTCTGAAACCAGTTCTAGTGCTGACACGCATCTGCCACCCGGTCCATCACAGAGCACAGGGATAGACTTTGACATTGAAGAGTTCTTTTCAGCATCCAATATCCAAACTCAGACTGAGGAGAGTGAGCTTGGTACCCTAAATTCTGAGCCAGTTTTGGAGTCACTGGACATTGAAACTCAGACTGATTTCTTATTTTCAGATAGTGCTACTCAGTCGTATAGCTGCCGAGGAAATTCTAACTTCTTAGGTTTGGAGATGTTTGATACACAGACACAGACAGACTTGAATTTCTTTTTGGACAGTAATACCCATCTGCCTTTAGGGAGTATTCTGAAGCAGTCTAGTTTCTCCATGAGTACGGACTCATCTGATACAGAAACCCAGACAGAAGTATATCTGGCTACTAAAAATAGCCCTACTCAGAATATTGAAAGCAAAGTCCAGCTGAGTAGCACTGAAACACAGACTATGGATAGCTGCTTTGAGAACCTAGGGAGTTTATTCCTCACCAGCAATGAGACACAGACAGCAATGGATGACTTTCTTCTGGCTGACTTAGCTTGGAATACAATGGAGTCCCAGTTCAGTTCAGTAGAAACACAGACCTGTGAAGAGCTGTGCTCCTTGTTTCAGAGCTCTGGCAAGCCCAGCCATTGAGTACTTCATAATATAACTTTCCTGTGGTTTGAAATTAAATTATTGGGGTGGGAGAGATGGCTTGACCAAGTTGTCCACTTTGCGTTATTGAATGTAGTTATCGTGAGCAGTTGGCCTAAGAGACTTTTCCTGCTGCAGGTACTCTATTGAATATGTAACTTTACATAAACTGTGTGTGTATAAATGGGGGAAGGGGGGGCTGTAACATGTTAACGTACATTTGAACCTTAAAAAAAAAATATGTGGTGCCTATGTTTTTTCCTCAAACTTCTTTACAAAGCCGATACTGCTTTCATTTAAACAGAACTTTTTTAAGTTGTCCTGTGTATATGCTTATCTGTTCTTGGCTTACATATAGAGTTCCAGGGTGCTGGACCGAAGCCCTGACCTGTCCAGTTCAGATGCTTCCCTGAACTTATGGGGGAGGATTCTGTTAGTGTAAGCTACTTCCGTTTACTTTTTTTAGTAGCTTGAATTTTAAATCTGGCGTGAACATAGTAAGCCGTATTGTCTTCTTTTATGCCTTCACAGCTCTTTCTCCTGCATAAGGTGGCATTTTCCAAATGCTTCTCCAACATACTGGACACATACAGACTCTTGAATTGTTGAGTATATAATTAAAAAATATGTAGACAGCAGTACCTTTTTATTTTTTTTTCCCCTGGGTGTCACTGATGCCCTTTGAAGGGTAGGAAAACAATTTGGAATACGTAATTACAGGAAAAATTAGTATGTCGCCCTTTTAGCTAGTGTAATAAATGGGACTAACATCTTTAGAGTCTTTGGGAGGGATTTGCTTAAATTATTTAAGATGCAAATACTACAATGTGTATGCCTGAAAGACTGGACTAGTTTTCACTAAAATTCTCCTAGCTTTATTAAGATATAAGTTGAGAAATGTTACAGTAGTTTATACGTCTGTTACCTTGACAGAAATCTTGAGAAATGGGATATTAAAATCTCTCAGATACTCACTCACCTGGACACCTGTTTTTGGACTTCCCGCTTCCAAAACCAATTGGAACCCATACAACAGAGCGGGGAGATCAGCTCACAAGCCCTTTCAGAACAACTGTATCTTGCTTTTGCATATTGTTCTGCAGCCCTCAGTTCCTGCAGCTTTTAGAGAGTTTTTTTTCTGAGTATAGTCAAATTCAAACTGATTTTTTCAGAGAGGAGATGTGTGACCTCTTCGAATTTTATTTAGTGTTCATCTTGCCCTTCATACCATTGTTTGCAGTATTTTTCATTTGCATGGAAAAAAAAAAATCAAGCCAGTTGTGAATGTATGTTGGAATTTGGCCTTAGCTAATTTTTATCTTTTACTAAAATAGTCTGCATAATATAGGCCTCTGGTTTTGTCCTGGACAGGTTTTAGTTTCTGTTATCTTAAATGAAAAGGAAAACCTCTTCATGTCAAGTTCCTGGGCCTGTAATAGCCTTTCCTTCTCCACTGTGAGAGGCAGGTACTGGCTGCGTGTTTGCTAGGCAGCCATCAGTAACTGTATGTCCAAGCCTTAGCTTTTGAAGACTCACTATGCTTCCTGCTTCATATCCTCAGCTCAAGGATGTGGGAGTGAAGTTACTCATCCATTGCAGCTAGCTTTGTTTTTTTGAAAATGAGCAATACTTTTTTTTTTCAATTGCCATAGTTAATGCATTAATATGGTAAGTGTCTCTTCTTTTACTAGAAATAATATCTTTAGAATAACCCTGAAACATTTATTTTCCTCCTGAAAACCACAGCTGTTGCCTGTTTTAATTCTTTGGCATTTCTAGGTGTGAGTTCTTCTAGTCTTTGGCTGAAGAAAGGAATCTTGCAGTTCCCCCCAGGAGTACAGTAACTCTGCTTTGGGGAAAGCCCCTCCAGTTTTCACAATGCCTAGAGTTCTGATCTTAAGGTTGGGATCTGTTAAGAAAAGGAAGGCATCGCTTGTAATTCTGTTTATTCTAAAGTTAGGAGTCATTTGTATCTACCTGCCTACTTTGAGATTGGGAAATAAGATAAATGACAAAATTAGGTTAACTTACTCTATTGCAGTACTTTTCTAGTAGTATTGCATCTTCAGGTTTTAAAGTGTTTTTCCTTCTCCTTTCTTCCCCCTGGCTGGAATACCAGAGAACATTTCTTCATACATAGGCTTCTGTGTTTCCCTTGCTTCTGTGCAAGTTTTTTGTACTGGTGCACAGAAGAGAAGCAGTTACTATAGATCTGGTTGGGGAAGACTGTATTTTCCACAGCTATAGAATGCAAAAGTGAGAAACTGTTCATGACCTCTGAATTTAGAAAGTCAGTCATTTTTTCTGGAAGAAAAGGAATCGTAGGTGATAAGGAGCATAATTACAGAAGGCTTTGAATTGTAATCATCTGAGAGACCAGCTAGCATTTAAAGAACTTAAAAACGAGTTTACAAATCAGAATGAGAATTGCCACATTCTCATGGTGTAAGCCAAAGCTCTTTGCATCAGTGACTATCAGAAAAAAACTAAAGTTTGTGTGGATGCAATCTTACAATGTAATTGTTACTCATTTACTGTACTTTGTAACTGAGAATATTTATGAGCTTTGTGTGTTTTATTATAACATGCAAATGCCATTCCTTTCCCTCATCCTATGGGTTTAAAATAGTTTGAACTTTAATTAGGTCAACACAGTACTACCACATGAAATTATTTAGTGAAAGTGCAGTATTTAAAAAATTACTAATTATGTCTGCATTGTCTTAGTGAAGTGGCTCATTCTGACCAGAATTAACTTCTTTCTTCACAAATTTGGTTCCCATAAATTATTCATAAAAGTCAGTGACAGGTTTGGATCCTGTGTTGCTGGTGTATGTCACTCACTTTGGATTTATTAAGTATTTTTGTGAAAATGTGAAGACTGCAACCAGACTTCATGGTTTGCTGAATCCAACAGTAAACCTAATGAAACCTGAGCTGAAATACCGTTGCTGAATAGTATGAATTCTTTGTATATGAACAACTTCTTCAAAATGGCTACTTTTCTATTTTGGCTGTTGTTCTAAAAATAAACTTCAGTCAGAACTATTTCTTGGTAGTACTAAAATGACACTTATCTCCCTTTTTCTGCAGTTTGTCTCTGATTTGATTTTCAAGGCACTGTCTCGTAAGTATTGGTCAGCAGTGACTTACTACTTTGCTTGTTCTCTTTGTATCCTCTAATGCCATTTGAACTGCTGTACAGAAAGTAACACCAGATTCTCTGTAGCCTCTTAGCACAAATTCTTATCTGGAAGTTATACTAATGTTACTTGTACTTATCTTTGCATTTCCTGCTTAATTCTGTTACGCTGTGATTGCTGGATCTTGATCTGGACGCCTGTGTAATGCTACTCTAAAATGTAATTTGTAGTTTTGTAGTTTCACTTGAGCTTTTCTTTAGTGTATAAAAAAATCAAAGAAACATAGCAAATTTGGGACACAGGTTGGATGAGAACATAAGCACAAAACAGCTGAAAAATGTCTGTCTTGTTGCCTTCCATGTTTGTTTGGCACAAAACAGCTGAAAAATGTCTGTCTTGTTGCCTTCCATGTTTGTTTGGCACAATGCATCACTGTATGACACTAGATGTATGTTTCTTCTTTTGGCTTTATTTGCATCTAGTTCCACTAATATGCTTGTAAATACTTCTTTCTGCTTTGGGCTGGGAGGGAATCCTCCCCCAACTCTTCACATCTGCCTAGAGAAATTTGTAGTTTATGTAGTCAGAGTTTACTTACACTACGCATTCTTAGCTATGCAAAGCTGCTTGTGTCTAGAAAACTTAACTTCCAAAGGATATGAAGTTGGGGGGCCGGGGCGGACGGCAAAATTGCATACATATCTATATGTATACACACTTGCAGCTGCAAATTAAGCAGCTGTAAAATAAGCCTGGTGAGGCCTCATTTAGTTTTGAACAATTCAATCAATGTCTGTAAAATAATGTATGTAATTAATACGCCGTACAAATTATTATTCCAAGATGCACATGCAGTCATTTTTTCTGTTGAAAACAGAAGGCTGAATTTCCCTGTTTGTCATATGTACCTTGATTGTGTGGATGCAACAAAAGAAAGAGAAGGTAACCGCCTTCCACAGTTTTAAATCCTTATCCTGCTGACGTGCTTAGTCAGTTCTGAATTGGTTTTTCTGGGAGGCTGGGTAGAGGTGTATGGGCAGGATTGGGATCTTAGGGCATTGGGGTTTTTTTTAATAGCCTCTCAAATATAGGGTAAGTCAATAGGACTCATACATACTGACTCAATTAGTGTGCTCAACTTCCAAAAGCATATGTTACTGAAGTGACAGCTCAGAGGTGAACCAAATGTATTGGCCTTTATCATTAAGGTTGTACAGCTTCCTTTGCTTTAATATATTTCTGATGTGTTATTTTTTTAAACATGATCTTAATGTACAATTTACTGTTCCAAATACATTCACACCAAAGCGTTGTTAACATTCTGGGCCTCACAAGCTTTCTTCATTTATGTTTGGGTTAAGGTGCTGCTATGCTTGTGTTCCTGGTAGAACAGGCCTACTGTAAACAGGCTTCCAGCAACAACTGTATGAACACTATGAAGATAGGGTTGTTTAATGGTAGGAAGCTTCAATGCATGGTGCAAACATGCATCTTCTGTTTCTTTTGTTGTTTTTTAACAGTTGATGTGAATTTAAATGTATGCTAGAAGGATTCGCTGCTTAGAGCATGACTGAATTTTCTTGTTTAAAACACCATTGCTGTGCAATGAACAGAATCGAGGAACTACAGCATTCAACTCTGCATTGCCTTGCAGTCAGGGTGAGGGTATGTTTGTGTTCATGTGCGTGACTTTTCCACTTCACTGAAAATGTAATCGGACAGCCTGAAACAGTGGAAACTCCTGAAGGCACTCCTGAGTTAAAAACCAGAAGTCCTTTACTTCTGATTCTTTTTCATGTACTGGCTTTACAGCAGTATCTTCAACCTAGCTACCAATGGGATATAATAGATGACTTGTGATGATGTAAACTGTGCGTTTCACAACAACTAACGCTTTACATGCATGCTTCAAGCACTTGCATGCAGAGCTAGATTGACAGTACTTCCATCTACAGATATTTGCAAGTGCATCTATGATAAAGCTAGATGTGAAAGATAGCCATATTTTTTTCAGCTTACAGAATTCAACACCTGGCTAGGATCCAATTTAAACTTGTAATTCTTTGGAATGGATGAGGAATAAATCTCATTCCCAAAGCATGTGTGAGTTAATCTCAACGAGGCTGAGAAATTGTCTATAAATCTTTTTCTTCTCATCACTGGTGGGATTTTGATCTAGTGGGCAAATTTAGTTTTTGAAGGATGTCCATGTGTAGTTCTTTACTATTGAAGCCAGTAAATTTGCAGTGAGCAGACAAAAGCAAGCATTCATTTCTTAGACCTGTTTTACAAAAGACAATCCCAAAGAAGGAATGTTGTCCTGGTAATTGTGAAACATCTAAGTAATGCATGCAGAGAAAACCTTGTGCCAAAATACTGTTTAATATTTCCCTCTGTTGGAAACTGGGGTGTTACACAAAGCTACTAGTAAGTTATTCACAAGTATTGAAATGTTTTGTTCACAAATGAAGCACTTATTTAGTCCTGTAAATTATACGTATTTTGGAATAAAGTTAACTTCAATCCGTTTTTGCCTTATGTTTTAATGGCTGTGATCTCCTGCCTACAGAGGCACAGGTGGGGTGTTCAGTGCCCATTGGGAAGTACCACCCATTGCTCCTTAACGTCTTGCCTTTTGAAAGCTAGGTGTCTTTGGAATTGGTAGAGTTTTTTTAAATTAAAACTATCTTAACAATGTCAGGCCTTGATCTCCAGAGGTGGAAAAAGTTTTCCTGTGTAGTCCTACTTCTCTAAATCCTGGGAAGTTTAAACTTGCAACACAAATGTAATCAGAATGTCAAGATGCTATATTTTATAAACCTGAAACAAATCCATTTGAGAGGCTCCCTGCTGTAAATGAACCTATGCGTAGGCTTTCGTGCGGATTTGATGCATGCAGGAAGGGCTGGATTCTTCTGACCAGCAGCATCCAGGCTGCCTGCACTAGTAGTGCTCCCATCTCAAACCTCTTGGCAGCGTGTGCAAAATTTCATCTTGAATTAACTCATGTGCACAGCAGAATACCTCTGCAGTTTCAGTTCACTGACAGATGCCTTCCACAACAGACTCAGGACGGAAGGATTACTCTGCATTCTTCCTCTACCTTACCATCCACCCCTCCTGTAATTTTCAAGGTCTCTGGAGTCATAACATCAGGTAGAAATTCAACTGCATTATGACAGTTTTTATATTATTTTGCAGTATTTTTTGTATAACAGAAAACAACGTTTGTCACTATGAATATTTAAAAGAAGAAACTAGAGTAGGTTTATTTGGAATATGGACCATAGTTCATATGAAGACATATGTACATATGTCTTCCTGTACAGTTCCCAAGCTTAGTACTGATCCCAACATTTTCTGTTAGTTGGAGGATAAAAAATACTGATTTCCACTGTTACCTGTATACCTTAGATAATTCAGAGTCGGTGAACGAGCAGGTGCTACTTTACTGAAAATTCATCTGTTCTATTACCTCAGCTATAGCTGTGCGTGAAGCAGGCTCTGACATGTAGCAGGCTGCTGTTTTCAGTCCCATCGTACTTTGAGATGAGTGTTTGCACAAGGCAGCGTTCAGCCCTAGTGGTAGTAAAATATGGAAGGTATTTCCAGAGGGGAGCATGTCATAAGTACCAAGAAGCTAAATTGTTGTTCAAAGCATCTAAAATTGAGTCAGGTGTATAAGATGCTGACTATCCTTTTAGGAATAATAGCCCTATTTCCATTGTAGGGATGATTCTGCTTGGTTCAGGCCGTTATTTCAGGCTTTCCTTAGTCAGAACAGATTTGGCCCATGGACAAAAGTCTGATGCTTTGACAGACTGATCCTTGTGAAACTTTCACAAACGGTAGACAGTGTAAAAGCAAGACAAACTTCAGATCTTGATTGAGAACAGATTGAGAAGAAAAATGGCTAGTTAGAGACCAGAGAAGACTCATGTATTTTTGAGCTACTTTCTTGCTTGCTGTTGCTGAGAGTTCACTTATTACTGGCAGTGAAAGCATCCCTGACTGGTTTGTGTTTAGTTCCTGAATTTACTTCACTTAGAGAAATTGCATGCTGGCAAGCTGATTGTTTTCTGTCAAAACAATGGAATTAGAGGCAAATTTTCTTTCTGGCTCCAGGATTTGACAGCGAGTTCTCTGGAATCAGTCCTGTGGAAGTTTGGACCTAAAACAAAAGGGGAGAAAACTTTGATTTAACTTTCAGGTGTTCCATCACTGTATTTTTACATTGTTGTCAACAGTTCCCTTTTCACTTGTTTTGTTTTGGCACCTTGAATACAGGAAGCACTTCTAGCTGATCTAGCCCTGAGCTTATTTCCTTTCCTTGAACGGGAATGGCTTTACTCTTGAGAAAAGTGACGCGTAAACAAGAAGCTGCTGTTTCCTGTGCCTGAAGAACCTGGTGTATTCAAGGGCACTTAACTTGGTTAAACTTATGATGGCTTAAGTGTCTTTATGTTCTATGCCTTCAGTTAGCAGCTTTTCTGGTCTTCTGCTACGGGTCTTGTAGCAATAATCTGTGAGTGTGGTCCTTAGAAATATCATCTTGTAGTAGAACCTCTGTCTAATCTGTCTGATTTGACAGTTTCAAAACCTCAGCAAAAATCTTACCCAGTTTGAAACACTGGAAAAAGTGGAAATAAAGTTTATAGTTTTCCCTGCAACTTTAAACTTTTTTTTTTTTCTACAGTCCTAAAGAATTTACTTACTGGCTGCAATGGCTGCAAGGTATAATTACTATAACAAGCATGTTTGGCTTTACTTACTGTTACTTGGTAATGCAGTTCACTTTGCAGTTTTCTCACTGAAGCAGCAGTATTTTCAGTTGTCTGGGTGGGAGGGAGTACTTCTCTCCTTCTGGACTGTGGAAAATGTTACTAGTTACACAGATACGTACATGTTTGAATTTTCTATGTAATGAAAAATGGGACTGAAACAAGTATATATGGATTTATTTGGGACTGAAACAAGTATGTGTGGATTTATTTATCTAGGGGCTATTTGTGAAGAACGCTTCTTTTGTAGAGCTTGCATTTTATATCTAAATATGAAAAAAACAGAATTGGAAAATAGTTACTGTAAGGGGAAGGCTACAAAGGAGGAAAGAAAATGATGTGTTAGAGAGTGTCTCTGTTCCGTGAAAATGATATTGCATGTGTGTAACTGTAGCACCATCATTGAATAGCAGTTAGGACAAGTTACTACAAAAAAAAAACCCCACCCTATGTTTCTTGGAAACTTAACCACCAAGACAGAGCTTGGCTCCAGATAGTTGCTGGCTGTGATTTTTCAGATATCCAGAGTACTGAAAGTTATAAAAGATGCATATAGGTCATAGTGTCAACTATAATGACCTATTTATTTAATAGATCATTATAACTTTTTAATAGATTCTTATAACTTTCCCTCTTGACTTGCAACAAAATACCAAATGGGTACAAAAAACTACGGCCATTTCAGATTGAAATGTTTAGCTTTTGTTCTTAGGAAGAGTGAAGCGATACAGAAGACATTAATCCTGTCAGCAGCCTTGTGCTGTTTTTGGTGTAGGTGCTTATTTTATTTGTGGTTCAGTAGGCGGCACTCTGCTCTCCAGCAGAGGTACCGTGGCCTGAAAAATCAAATTTGCTGCCAGACAAATGGTGGCCCTGTTCTGACCTGCAGTTTGGCAGTTCTCATATGCTGCACCTCGAGCTGCTATGGCACTCTACTTAAAGAAATCCTTCTTAAAGAATCGTAAGATACTGTCTGTACAAATTAGTGTTCTAAAAGATTTCCACGTTTCCCTATGGAATTCCCAGGGAAATTTGTATTAGGAGAAAAAGCAAACTGCACTGGCACTCAGCTCCTGCATTCTTTAGAGGTCATTTCACGTGAATATTGGGTGAAGAGATGAAGCCACGGCATCCTTCCATTTTTTTAAAAGGAATGAACACGTAAGTGTTTAGATACATAGAATACATATCACCTACTTACTGAAACTATGCCTCTCAAAAGTGGTAATTCTTTAGCTCTGATGTTGAGATACCTGAAGGTGAACACAATTAACAAAATGATGCCAGAAAACTACAAAAAACCTACATTTATGCATGTTTATTAGTGAAGAAATAATTTTAAAAACCATTTAATTTCTCCATCTTTTCAAGTGGAAACTACATGTTATTGGGAGCCTTGCACTGGTGTTATTGTTCCCTATTCCAAATCTTTTATCAAAGCACCTAAAGAGGGGAAGGGTAAGTTGCAATGAATCTCTGTCCTGAATGCTGAATTGAATTGCAGTTACCTATGTATCTATGGAAAGCCTGCTGTTTTACTTTGGGATTTGTTTATCACAAAAGCAAAAGAGAACTTGATGTGAACGTCCCTCCATTTAGTACAAGATGAAACAAGAATAAGTGAGTGTCAGAATGCACAGAACACATACGAAACAGAAACAAGCAAAGAACACATTAACAGGGTTAAACAAATGGATCTGCTTACACAAATATGGAAAAATGACTGTAAATACCTGTCAGTCCTACCATTGTCTGCTTTCCAGGTCATTTCTATTTCTTTTAGGTGCCAAATTAGCAAGGAATGTACACAAATGTCTGTGACACTCAATAGGGTTTTAGCACTGAGTTAATATTATTAAATGCCTTGTGGAGTAGGCATGGATTTAAGAATGTACCTAATGTTAGGCTTTGCTTCAGTGCTCAGCAGCATCAAATACCCAATTACTGTGCTAGGCTAGCACAGCCATTCAGAGTGAATCTAAATGAAGAGGTTGCACTTCATCCCCAGAATAAGCTATTTAAGACTCTAATGAATTTATCTTATGGTCAGGAAGAAACTAAACCTACATGAAAGTAATTGGCATTCATCAGCTTATAATTCTATTAATAGCATCTACAAAAACTACAAATACCCACATTGCTTACAAGGAAATTTTGGTTTGTTTTTTTTCGCACAGTTGAACAAGCTTTTTAAAAAAGCATAAAATTACAGTTCCACAAGACAGAAATGTTAGGTCAGTCTAGACAGCACTGCAGGTCCTGCAGCATGGCTGACTGTTAAGGAAGGTAGTCCAGAAAGCAGTGGAACTTCCTGCAGTTTTTCTTCACTTACTGCCTTGACCTCAGCATTCCCGTTCCTGAATCTGTTAAAGAGCCCTGGGTGTCATCATGTTTTGTGTATTGTTTTTAGTTTGTATGTGGCATCTGCAGGCAGGCAGGATGGCTGTTTTTTTTAAAAGCAATAGAATTAGAAACAGCTGCAATACTTTTGTCTGATCTAAGAGCACGGTGCCAGCGTAACTGCTCGGGATCTTCTTGTGGGAATGAGAGCTCCATATGGCTTGAGATAAATGATGATTCATGAATTTCTGGGGTTTGTCCCCTCACTTCTTCATTCACAATGTCACCTCCTTTTTCACCCTTCTGCTATGTTGGTCTAGTATTGCAACTACAGGAAGCAACCTCTGCTGAAGTACCACTGAGCATTTTCTGAGAGATTATGGCTTTTGTATTTTTCCAAGAAGGGTGTGAAGTATCCTTGGGAGTGGCATCTTCCACAGGTGGAAGTACATGTGAAGACTGAAAGATTCAGAGCCATTGGGAGTAAGCACATCGAGCACATTCATCCCTTTATGCCATACAGCTGCTGGATTTTTCACCTTTTCCAGGTCCCACGTGCAGTGTTCTTTGTATTGGCAGGTTCTTCCCTGCACCTTGGAACGTTTGAAGCGTTTAACTGGTTACCTATTTCCATTTTAATGCTATATGTTCTAAGACAGCAGTTAGACTTATGAGGATGGGTTGAAATCTCCTCCTTTTTCTAAAGCTGTATCATCTGTGGCACCTAAGCTTCACTCACCTTCTCCTTTTGATTGGTTTTGTGTGGTCTTGGCTTCTTGACCTGTATTGTTGACAAGAGATTGCAACATGTTTAAGCAAAACTGGCAATTGTTGCAAGTCCCATCCGCAGCTGTAAGCAGGCAGGGAGGGAGGCAGTTTTACTTCAGCCTTGCACCTACCTGTGATAGGGAAAAGTGTGAAATCTAAACCAAGCCAGTGCATTGTAGGAAGAAAAATGTAGAAGGAACAGTGTTTGAGGATGTAACTGGACACTCAGGTATTTGCGTTTTCTTGTGAGTACAAGGTAAGAAGTCGCTGTAATTGCTCACGGGCCGAACTTTGTACGGGTGCACAGCTGTACGGGTGCGCAGCGGAGGCCCCCCTGAACTGCAGGAAGGCCCTGGGGCGCCCCTAGACCCCCCGGCGCAGTCTGGGGGCGCCGGT
>JAVJGJ010000033.1:17640524-17657203 GCA_035590215.1 Microhierax caerulescens
GGCTCCGGGGAGCCGCCCAGCAGCGGGGGCCGGGGCCGGGGGCGGGAAGGCAGGCGGGGCCGGGGCGGCGCCATCTTGGCGGGGCGAGGTACTAGCCAGAGGGTGTGAGGAGAGCTCGGCGTTTATTAAATACAGATGCTACGACTACTGGAACGGCACGTGGGGCTCGGCATCTGGGGTTTGGCGTTATTTCTTAGCTAGTACTTCCACACAACATGTCAGCGATCGCTTTTTGGGCGAAGGCCACAGCGCAGTGGCCTGAGTGGCGCAGCTGTGAACCTGCCCCACGACGTGACTTTTGGCTCTGGTTGTCATCTAAGCGTTGAGCGGTTATTCCAGTTGATCACTAGTGACCGGCTTCTCTTCCTTCTTGCATTTAACCCCAAAGAAACTGCAAATTTTCATAAGCATTAGGTCAACAATCTCCTCTTCTTCCGAGGCCTGGAATAACAGGAGAGGGAGGTTACTGGGGCGCCTGGAGCAGGCAGTATGGGCTCTGCTGGAGCCAGAGGAAATCTCTGCTGGAGGTGAAATAAGCCAGCTTTCACCCTAAGCACAGCACGAGTGACTGCCAAAGCAAACAACTGTGCCAGTGGTTTTAACAAGACCAAAGTCCCAGGTGAATGCGGGTGAGTGTGGGCATTACAGAAGAAGTTTTGGCTCCGTCAGTACCCGTGGAAGTCTTGCTACAGGAGCCTGGAGTTTGCTTGCCAGCTACCATACAGCTAGTGATGTATGCAATGAGCTACACACCATTTCTAGATGAAGTAAACAAGAAAAACTAAATACATCTTGTTTTCTGTTGGCCATATCCTTTGTTTTGATCTCCCTCGACTTTGAAACATAGAGAAATTTTGGACAGGACTGGAGTACTAAGCTGGATTTCATATTGCGCTATCAATACCTTGAATGGGTCAGGCACTCAAAGTGACATTTTTAAAAGGAGCCGTATAGTCCTCATGGACTGTAGTAGTGGTTTTGGTGCTGATTCCAATGGAGTCAGGCATGAGTCTAAGGCTTTTTTTGCTGGATTTTGTGTATGAACAGAAGGCCACAGATCAGATCTTGTACTGACTTGGAACAGGGACATGTCTGAGCAGGAATGGATAGTGCAAATCTGGAAAATCTGAAGTATGCTTTATGAGTAAATGTTGACTTCTCAGGAGCTGAACTGCGTTTACATGGGTTTCATCCAATGGTGGAATATGTAAATCATGAGTAAGCGCTGCACAATGAATGTTAAAAATGGCAGGAGAACTTAGATGAACACACCTGGTAGTGCTTCTGCTCCTCACTAAAAGCAACCAGAATCACCGAAATGAACAGATTCAGTACCACAAATGTCATGAAAATTATGCAAGATCCAATTAAGAAGGAGCCTAAAATTGGATGGTAGTCCAAGACCTGTTAAGGTAAGACATCAAATTTTGATTGTAAAACCAAATGAACAAAAGAAAGCATACATACAAGCAGTTAAAACACAATAAGGAGTTTGTCTCAAAAAAACCCCCAAATTATGCTATCTGTATTATATGTACATATATAAAAACCTTCTCTTTTACTCACTTTCCTGGGTTGATACGATATAGTACGAAGATGATAGAATGTTTTTTATATATGGTATATGAATATGGGCAATCTTTGGGGTTTTTTTAAGCATTTGCATTTGATGGTAATGGCATGAAAGTTTAATGTGACAAATGACAAGCCTTGGGATCTGTTTATCCACAGAACAGCTGAAGCTCCGTCATGCCTCAGATTTCAAAGTATAGATAAAATCTCTGTATGCTTTCATTTTATTTTATTGTACGCTTTACAATGAAGCCCAGTCAGACACTTCACAGACACATATAAACTATGGGTTGTGTAAAAATCCCAAAACCTAATTTTCATATATGGTATCATGTAGGAATATATTTTCATGATTACAACATGAGTGGGATGTAGAGGTGGAAAACTTTGTGCCCAATTACTGATATTCAAAGCTACCCATACCCTGTTGGATCCATGGTCTAAATACATTCACCAAGGAGGACTTTGCAGTCAGAGATGTCAGAGAACTAGCTCAATTCACAAAGAGCTGTTCAACAGATATTGTAATATCTGAAAGAACTTAATGGAAAAGTCAAGAATAATAAAACCAAATGTAACATAAAGTTCCCTGGTGGAAGGCCTTGCCTTTCTTTGGAGGCTGATGGGTGTGTGTGCAGACAAGTGCAGGGCATTGCTCACATTTTGTAGCTTTCTAAGGAAATTGCTCAAAACTTTCTGCAATCAGTAAGTAACATATCTAGTTAAAATGTGGACACCTTTCTCAGTGAAAGGTTTGCTATGGATCTACTTGTGGTCAAAATGGAACATGAGATATATTTCACTTGGAGTCTTTTTCTTGATGAGGGCAAGTGTCTGCTATAGGAACCTGTGCAGCTTGCAAAGTTAGATTCATGTCTAGCAGTAATTGAAAGTCTTTCTATTTGCTGGGTCAAAGCATATTTGATGGCTGAGCAGCTAATTATACAATGATAAACCTATTAAATTAGAGGTGGTACCTCCTCATAGTTGAAGATTCCCAGCTGAAGACTGACCATGGTTTCTGCTGAATCAAAGAGAGTTTTGTAGGAATAGAGCTTCCAGCCAAATATCAAGTTTGTCTGCAGAGGAAAAAAAAGAGGAAAAAAGGTCTATCTTGTGTCATGATCAGAGTCCTTGCTCAAAAAATCAGCTAATGATTGCTGTATGCAGAGAGAGCCCTCCTAGCTTGTCATCTAGAGCCATGAAGGGTTTTTTTTTGTGGTTTGGCTTTTTATTTGTTTACAAGCAGGGGAAAACCAGACAAGGTCACAGAAGTAGACTAGCCTAGAGCTAAGAACTGGATTCACATGTTCTGAATGTGTTTAGCAATAAGACCTTTTGTAACAGATATAAGAATGTCTTATATCTGCTCAGCTTCCCATCCCACTACATATGTAAAAGATCTGCAAATACATGACAAAATCATGAAAGTAGTTCAGCCCACCTCCAAGGAGCAGATTTATGCTTGCATGATTGACCAAATTAGTCATAGTCACAAACACTTGGTTTTCAGTGCATGGATCCTTCCAAATAGGGAACCTACTGAGGCAACTGCTCTCAGTAACCAAGATGCTGTTTTCTTCATTTGTATTTTGTGGGCCTACTGTGTCTAATTTAAATGGGGGCTGCTGCAGTCTCATGTTTTTCCCTATCCCTCTGCCTCCTTCTTTCACAGCTCAGTCGCTTGCATGATGTGACAACAGGCTGGGTCATGGAACTGATCTGATCACTTATTTTACCTGTTAAGTTTGTGGCCACACCACTGCCTATAGACTGTCAGTGCTGGAGGGAGAGATGAGGAATGTGAAATCAGGCAATGTGAGACTGCAGCAGGTCCTGTTTGTCACAGGACTGCCCTTTGCACGACAGTTTGGATTTGGCTCAGATGGTTTCCACTTTTCCAGTGATTCTGCAATTGAGATGTGCTGAATTTCTCACATCACTCTGCCGGAAGATTTACACAAAACATTTCAGCTAGAAAACTAATTATACATAAATGGTTGCAGTCCAATAATTCTTTAGTCTCATTATAATTAAAATTTAATTTTATTTGCATAATATGTATTCCTATAATAGGCAGAAAAATAATTATTTCCCACTAAAAAACTAGCCAAACAGAAAATGGCACTTGCTGCCATCTCTCCAATTTAAGTTTTATCCAGAAAATTATTTTTCCTGATTTTGTTCTTTGTCACACCTTTTACACACAAAGAATCCATTTTTTTCATCCAATGTTTGATTTTTGTACTGAATTTCCATTTGCGAAGAACAGACAAGGGGATATTTTAACTTCTCTTTCACTTGTACGGAAGAATTGGGCTCCAAGCTGCTAACCCTAAGATTTAGACAGGCAGCTTTATGCAGTTTTACATTTCAAAGCTATGTTGCTTTCAGCATTCAGAAATAATTAATTGAACCTGACAGTACCTGGATGAAGACTGCAGACAACAGAAAGCACAGTGGTACTCACAGCAACAGAGTAGGCAAGGAACATGATTGCAATAACAGTGATGAATCCAGAGATATCACCCCATGCCCTCCTTAGAGTTGAAGTGATCATGTTTAGTTTAGGGTTGAGCCTCAGGAGGTGCCACAGTTTCACTGTGGAGAGAAGCACTAGGAATGCAATCAGGTAGCCAAGAACTGCATCTGCTCTTGCTGTTTCATTAAAGCTTACACAGCTGTCAGAAAAAAAGAAAAGAGTAATAGACCGTGCACACAGAAGCCTTTGAAGTGGATAAATGAGTGTGCTAGGAAAGCCAGTCACTCTGTCCTTGTTTTCAGTGGAGAGCTAACGAGTTCCGGCTTGAATGTTCCCACTTGTACTTCCCGCTGCGTGCACACAGAAAGCTCAGTTGTATATAGCGGAGTTTTTATGTCAGTGTTAGCTAAAGCTGAGAGCGGGCCTAGGCTGTAGCCCAAACGCTGCTCATTTTTAGCAAGTCACAGTTTAAAGGCAGCTAATGCAAACTTACTATCAAATTCTGACTCTTAGAAAGAAAGACAGGTTCTTCTATGCATGTGTAGTTGAGAGGATGGGGTTGCTGGTGCTCTGCAGCTAGCAGGATGCACTAGCTCTGACAGGATTAGCTAATTTCCAACAAGTTGTGTAAGAAGGTACTGTAAGGAATGCAGCAAAAGATTGGAGGGTCAGGACTGTGATCTGTGACTGAGGCAAGTCAGTCAATGTTAGCTAAAAAAAAGCTTGGTAATACTTAACATTTACCCTTTATAAGGGTAGCACATTTTTTGTACTTAATATTTTGTTTACAACAGAGGTGACCACAAAAAGCTTTTATGAATAGTGAATGCTAATACAGCACATGGTGTATACCTACCCGTATGATAATCTGCATGCTGCATTAGCAAGCATGTAGCTGTTGAGTTAAAGGAAGTGTTGTTCTTCCCTCTCATTCAGCATTTGTGAGGCTGTTTTGGGCTCCCCACTGCAAGGAGGACACTGAGTCCAGTGAAGGGCCACTGAGATGCTTGGGAGTCCAGGTCCAGGATGTAGGAGAGAAGGATGTGGGAGCTCAGTTTGTCAGTCTGGAGAAAACTAAGGAGGCCTCTAACTACTGTCTCCAGCTGTCAGTGGTTATAGAGTGGACGTAGTAGGACACTTCTTGGAGGTGCACAATGAAGGAACAAGAAGCAACAGCCACAAGCTGCAGCAAAAGGAATTCTAGCTGGACAGGAAAAAACCCATTTTATATCCCTATAGGAGGAGTGGTTTAGCATTGGAACAGGGGTCCAGGGAGGCTGTGGAACCTCTGTCCTTGGGGATACTCAAAATTCAACCAAACAAAGCCCCGAGCAAACTGATCTAACACCAAAGGAGAGGTCCTTTCCTTCCTAAATCATCCAGTGATTCTATCACCTCTTTCCTGTGTGACTATTTCTTAACAGATGTTATCATTTTCTATTCTGTATTAAATAAGCCATTATTGTCCCCTAACCAGTGGGTTTTTACAACAAAGAATGAGGCAGATTATATACAATCTGGATGGATATCCTGTAGCAGAAAGGCTTGTTGGTTCAGAAGAAGGTGATGGAGATAGAGAACTATCAGCTAGGCTTGGGAACTTGGTGCTTGAGTCTGCTGGATTTTATTAGAGCAGTATCAGAAGAAAATCCTATTGCTGACGTACACCTAGGTCCTGGAATACTTACGTGCTTCATGAATATAGCCATGAAGGGTAGCATTATCTAGCACAGACAAGCTGATGTCTGGGAAGAGGAAAAATAGATTTTTTTCTGCATAAGTAGCACCAACAAACGATGCACTAAATATCATTAGTACTTACTCCTCTTTGTGTTCCTGGTAGTAGCTGATGTCTCTGGTCCCAAGGATCATCCGCTTCACAAACACTGACAGAGCACTCCAGCTAATCAGTATAATGGCCATCTCCAGGAGGTTCCACTTGCTGTGGAAGTATCTCCATCTCAGGGTCTTCATCAGTTTTCCCTGTGAAAAGAGGAGTTCTACTGTTTCAGTCTCGTGACTTTGTATTGTACAATATACCTCTAAAGATCAGAGCTATCCCCTCCACAGCAGACTATTGCACATTGATAAAACTACATCTTGCACTAATTTCTCATTATCTTTCTCAAAAGAAGCATTCCAGCCAAATAAAATGTTGCCTTCCTATTGTTTAATACAGTTCAGGTCTCTGTTTCAGTCTTCCATTAGTACAAGTCAGCAGCAGCACTGCTGAAATCAAGTACAGTCTTAAAGTTTTTGTAAGTGAAATCAAAACCAGACACAAGGTGATGCTGTCAGCCAGACTTTCCATTGGGCCTCACCTGTACTATCATGTAGTACACAATAAAGAGGAAATAAATTACTTCTGCTGCGACCACAAAGATGTGGAGACTGTTGGTGTATGGGTAAAGCCGGACACTTTGCAGCTCTGCGCTTGTGAAGAAGGCCCCTGAAAAACAAACAATGCTCACCTTGGTGCTGTATTAATTACGTTGTTCCTGTTTTCATTCAAATAACTCAGTTCACCAGTAAGACTTGACTATTCACATTCGCATCAGTGTGAGACTGTATCCAGCTACCAAACTAAGATTTAGACTCAGTTATGTGACTAGCCTTGTAAGTATTCTTTGAAATTTTCCTCAAATAGGAATTTCAGACAGCTAGTAGCTTTTAGAGTGCTAGTGCTCTCTTGTGTGATAGTGTGACACTAGTCCCAGGAGGGCTGAGTTTGGATTGGGCTACAAATACAGAAATGAAGCAGGACAACCTGGAGATGTAAATCTGAATCTCATTCTAAACAGAAAATGAGCTCAATTTGTGGTCTGGTTTGGGCATTTTCCAGTACTGGTGCAGACCTGAGGGAGGCTGCCGCTCAGGTTAAATGTTTTTCTGTGGCCTTCAAACCAGAGTTTAGTTTCACTATTTTCTTTGTTGTATCCAGATTATGTATTATGTGATTACACAGCTATATATTAGAAGTCTTCTGGAACAAAGAAGACAGACTATTATTTATACATTTTGTCTTAATATCGTATGGATTTGCTGAAATGATTAGGAAACATCATTTTTTCTTGTTCCTGTAGTGTTCTGGAGATGAAGTTTCAGTATCCTGTTTTCTTCATCACCGGATAACTCAGCATCAGCAAACATAAGATATTCCATTATGGGCTTTATTACTGTGATGCTACATTTTATAAATTTTGCATTGATTCTCTCATGATTTGATTTAATAAAACACTTCTGTTTACTGAATAAAGAGCTAGGTAAACATTGGCAGTATGTAAATCTACCCTGTGTAGGTGCATTGTTTGCTGTCTTCAGAAATTAGTAACTTAAAAAATGTTCATACCTAAAGCATTGGTTTCAAACATCAGGCTTATAATGCAGAACAGGTTCACATTGGCATTGTAGACTGTAAACTCAACAAACACTGCTCTTGTGAAGGTGTCTAGCCAGATGTTGTTGAAAAGGTACTGGAGAACTCTGCCAAAAAATGTATAGTCAGTGATCTAACTCATACTGGAAAGAGAGTATCACATGGAGGTCAGAAGTGTTTGGATATTATCACAGAGAAAGAGTAAATCAGAGGTGAGATGTTCAAGAGGACATCTGGTGTTTCAAATCTGGGTATGGGGGATATCTGTACTATAGTCGAGGTGGTAAGTTTCTTTTTGGCTCCTCTGGAGAAGCAGGTGCCAGATATTGGCCAGATGCCAGTATCTGATCCTAAACCTCATATGTGTTAGGAGAAAAAGATTCTAATGTTGGATGCTGATTGTTACCTAGCATGGAGCAAGATGACAGGAACATAAACTGCAGTGATGGCACTACAGTAGTACCTAAAATATTTGGCACAATGCACAGCAGGAAAACTCGGCGTGCAATCTGAAATGAATCTTAAATAGGGTAGAGGGAAGAGCATCACTGACACCACAGCAAATACACTGATAATTCACAAGATACAAGCGGTACCTGGAGGCATTCATAGGATTAGTTCCCAGGTGAATCACGTATCCCCCTCCCCTGTAGATGGCAAGTTTGCCCCAGCTGGGCTGCCCTCTCAGTTTGGACTGACTCTGGTACTGCCATGCTGAGCTCAAGTCAGAGGAGTTGTCAAAGACTGAAGTATTCCAGCGTTCCCCATAAACTGATGTATCTTCTGTTTGCGGGGAATATGGAGCATGGCATTCCTGAATTACATGCTGGAGTTTGGGAGAAATAGGGCAGGTGTCTCCTTTCACTCTTACTTGGCGAATTCGAGGACTACCCACCAGCTTGGAATTGCCATCTGTAATGAATCCTAAACAGGAGATGCAAAAGAGCAGCACTGGCAATGCGACAGAACTACTGATAGTATTTCTTCATTTCATTTATGATTCACTGATCCATTAATATTTTGCTATAGATTCTTTTCTCAAAAACACTGTAACAAAATAGCCATGAAAGTTAAGCCCCTATGTTGATTTGAGATGAGTTCTTAGATAACATCTATAGATAACAAAGTTCAGTATCACTACCTATCTGTATTTTATACAGAAGGAAACTGAGGCCTGGAGGAGGAAAGTGACTTGCTTCAAGTCACACGGCAGTGTAGCTGTATGCATTGTTCATTTGGCCACAGTTGGTCAGTGTCTGTCATGTCCAATGAACAACTCTGCTAATGTATTTCAGTATTTACTCTTAAACGTGAGTTGGAAAATATTTATTAGTGGATATGGCTAGATAGAAACATGGTGACATTGCAGATTTAGCCTTCACGTTGACCTAACCAGAGCAGTCCCATGGAAAAGCTTTATAGCGCCACCTATCTGCCGTTCTTTTGAATTATGGAAAGAAACACGTGTAAAATTGAGGTATATATCCGAGTATCTGGAATAACTAACGTAAAATGTGAAAAAATGTAGCAGTATAGTGCAGAACTTTTGATTATATTAAATATAAGGAAAATATCAGAGCACATTAAACTTGAGGTCAGGCTGCGGGGTTTTTGTTATCCACTAGCATTCATATTATAAGAATCCATACTAGCCTTATACACTCACAGTCACTTTCTCCACTCAAATATGCATGTGCAAGTTAGAGATACGTATAAAAGATAATGTTTCAGAATCTGACAAGCTGAAATGAAACAGTGTGACTCTGTACCTTTATATGATCCATAGAGATTTTTGACTAAGGTAGTGTTTGCCCATGTGAAAAAATCCCGGTAACTGTAGACATCATGGAATCCATCTGTAAAGCTGTTCTCAATGTGTTTGTTTAAGTAGTAGGAATTGGGATCTCTCTGCCCATAGGCCACTAGTAACAGCATCCATAAAAACCCCAGATAGGCTAGAAAAAAGCCCAAGAAGAAACAGCATATGTGAGCTCAGAATTAACACTGCGGTTCAAAATAGGTTGCATGAGTGATTACTGTTGTCATCACTTATTAGGTTAAGGAGATGTTTTGCTAGGCTCGGACTGACCGCTGCTAATTAATTTACACAGTCTACTTCAATGTGCTGCAGTTTAAGCATATCATATTTGGAATAAGTGGTTGAGAAAATAAGTGGGAAAGCTGGCTGAACACCAATAGTAATGACAGCTCTAAATAAAATGAGTAGTTTAACTTTGTTCCAAGGGGAGTTGAGGTAATTCATTCCATTGTTTTTAGAGGAAATAAAACTGGGGTATAAAACATCCATCTGTTCTTTTGATTTCAATTTATTTAACTGTTGACCTCCTTGTACTCTAACTTTTCTTTAACCTCTCATGCATCTGTTATGTGTTTCTTTACCATAAAATCAAGCCTCAGCCACACTTTTATCTCCAGCTAACATCGCCAGCCCCTTTTGACTCCAACTGCCACTGAACAGCCTGTCTCTACACTCACATGGTTGGCAGAAAGCTAAAGATATGACAAAGAGATAAAGATATTTGCACTGATTTAAAAATACTTATGAATACTACTGAATAAAACAAGATAATGTACATATGGATAATACCTAGGATTTCTCTGATGAGGGCAAATGCTTTCTGCTCCTTGATACAGCTGACTTTCATTTTCTCCACATCATCTGTAGGAGGTGGCTGGTAAATGCTGCTTCTGCTATCCCTTCGGGCTCCAAAGACAGGATTTGGATCACCTGTGAGTGAGAGCAGTGAGCCCTGGAATTAGTTAACAGATTGTCTATGACCTGCTTTTTGTTTCTTTGGACGTTATAAGGAAACATTTCTATTTAATGCTTTCCCTTTAGAAAGACAGGGATGGGATCTAAACAGTATAGTAAAGCAAACAGTGGGGAGGAAGGGAGCTCACAAACACAGTATATTAGGTTTAGGACCAGGTGTAACCCAGGTATCTCTCTTTAGGCTGAACATCTCAGGAGGTGATGTATTCAGGGCCTGAGGCTAATCAGGAAGTTATAGATCAGGATTCTTTGCTGTGCCTTAGGACTCCTGTCTGCTAGTGTCAGCTTTTTTTAGGCATAATTGTGATTGCAGAAGCCAATCTGATCTAACCCAGGTTTATGGGAGCAATACAGATAATTGTGGTTGTGGAAAAGTATATAAACTGAGAACTTTCATATAAGATTTTAAAGGAGGTGGGAAATTTCCTTGAGAGTATTATGAATGTTTGTCAAATAAAGACCTACCCATCTAGATCAGGAGTGCATTTCATATTGGGTCATTGTTTTCACTAGGTTACAGGTTTTGTTGCAAGCTATGCCATGAATACAAAAACGACTGCACAGAGCTAAAACAAGCCTCCTTTTCTATCTCATTTTTCTTATGTTTGACATCAGATATAAAAATATTTAAGCATGGTTACTGCATACTAATAGCACTGAATCATTAATTGTTATTATAATGGCTTCAGTCAGTTTGCCACATATTCTTTTTCAGATGTTTCTTGAATGTTGATGGACTGCGAAGTAATTGACTTGTATTCTTGATCTAGTATGAATCAATATAGGAAAATACATCATTTTTCCTGATGTAGGCAAGCCAGGGATGGAGAGAAGGAAGGGGTCAAATATCAGTATTCTGGCAGCAAGTAGGTCCTTCAGTAACTGCCCCTCCAGGGGCCATCTTACAACAGGACTAGGGGAGATTGTGCATGTGTATATATTTGCAGCAGTAAAAAGATAAACAAGGAAGTATTAGTGTTTGGATCCAGAACTACTTCCTCTTCATCTTTTTAAACTTGTGGTCTTTTCCATTAAGTGTTCTACCAGATTTATCCAACCTAAACATACAGTCGTCTTTATATGTTCTCTAACTGGCATAAAAATAGATACTTAGGTTTGTTTCCACTTCCATCTTGATCATGGGAATGCTAATGGATAGACACATAGTCACACCACCTGTGGATTTAGTGATTTCTGCTAACCTTGTCAGCTAAGATTCAGGTATATAAAGATAACTAGTGAAGTTCTCAGTTGAGCCGAGTCACACATTTGTGCATAAAGCACTCCAAAAGCTTGGAGAACACTTCACTTTCTTTAATAATCTTGCACTTCACAGGTAGTTACCTGGTGCAGATAAAGGCCCATCGATAGCTGTGTTTTCTTCATCCTCATGTTCCACCTTCTTCAGAACCAGGGCAAAAAAAGCAGCAAATCCCAGCACCTGCAAAGAATTAGCTATAGACTCACCATATGCCCATTTCATATAAAGAAGTCTGGGTTTTGACCTGGATCCCTTTGGATCCAGGCACTGCAGGAGAACAGCTGTGCTTTGGCTTTGTTGAACTCATGCAGCTGAAGCTCATAAACAAGAGAACAGTGCACAGTCCAGCCAGCTAAACTGATTTTGCCACATGACACATCTTCCCTGGTCAGAAACCTCATCATCTATCTGACAAAACAAGGGAGATGAAATTAATGAAGTTAACCTCAGCAAAAGACAACAGAACTCTGTAAACCACCTGCTAGCTCTTGTTTTTAGGGCAGAGACTTCTCATTTTATGTGTTAAATCCTGTGGTTCTTTAGAACACATTACATTGTCTTCCTGAAATGATAGTAAAATGAGTTCATATTGGCTGAGGATCTCACCTTTAAGGGCTGTGTGATGAAAAGACTTTCCAAGAAGGAGATGGCCATGGAGATCAGCCACTTGATGGAGTTATCCTTCCCGTAATGCAGCCCATAGAGCATGGTAAAGAACCCAGATACACTGCTGGTGGCTGCAACAAGGAACCAGGCAATGAACACAAACCACCAGGGCAGCCCTTTGGAAGAAGAGCTTTTCTTGCCATCACCGGAGAAGCTTGGAGTAAGGGACCACCTTGGGAGTTAATCAGAAGAGAAAAATATCACTCTGCAGTGGAACAATAAAGTCAAAACCACAGTCTTTGGGTTAAGCAGGGACAGGCAACATCTTATGATTTAAAATCTCAATCAGAATATTCTAAGTTCTTTGAACTAAAGCAGCTGTGTAGAATATATGGATAGCAAAAAGTACAGTGAGCAAAAATATGAGGAAGAGTGCAGAGATCAGCTGAAATCAAAGCAAATATGATGGGCTTATTTACTCCTTGGTTCATGCATAATTGAACCTCTGGTAGAAATAGACAAATAAAACCGTGAGTGCATTTTCATTGCTGGGTACATTTCCATATCACCATAAAGGCCTGAGATATAATTAGTGCTATTTTTTTCAATACTTCCAACTTAATTATCATATTTCACTGAAATATTTTTGTCTGCTTCAATACTTCCAACTTAATTATCATATTTCATTGAAATATTTTTGTCTGCTTATTAATTTTTCTTTATCCATACATTTTAAGAGACTTCTGAGACTTTGGAGTTCAGTGATTATTTCAGCCCTTTGGTGTGGCATTCAATCTTGGAGGCATTGTAACATTCAATCTTGGAGGCAAAAATGCCAAAGAGCGATGATTGGTCATAATTGCTTTTGTGTGCGGTTCACAGTGCATTGAAATTTCTTTGTTGCTCCTACAATAGTATAATAGTAAAACGTGTTTCTACAGCTATAATAATGGTTATCTAGCACATATTAAGCAGTAATTGGGCTTCATCATCCTGACCAGTTTTGAATTCACAACCTGAACTTAGAACGAGATGAGAACTAGGTTACCTCTCACTGATGGATGCTGATGAGCAGATCCGGTTTTCCAGGAGGTTCTTCATGTGCTGAACCTGACGAATAGCTTGTGTGTAACTCTGTGGCATCTGAAATTTATGGGGCCCCAGTAATTCCAGCTCTTTCTCTACATGCTGGAGTTGAATGTACAAGCAGCGATTGTAATCACTGTATTTCAGTCGTTCACATATTCCCTTCTCTGGAGTTGGGCTCCTTGTTTTTTCTGCAGGCAAATAATTATTAATTTTCAAAGAAAATCAGCATAGCTATTCCTAGATTAAAATACTGTTCAGTACCAAGGGTAGCAGAACTGGAGCTCAAGATTATGGAAGTGTAGAGTAACATTCGAAGGGACATGTAAAAACAGCTGTAGTACCAGAGCTTAATGCTCTTCTGTTGGAATGGGCTGGAATTGTTGCCAGAAGGCAACTTACTTAGAGGTCCTAAAACCTTAAAAGAGAAGTCAGATAAGATCAAGTGCTGATTTGTTCATAGTTTACCTGTGCAATTAGTCACTTGGTAGACTCATTGGAAAAGCCAAATGTGAGTCTTAATGAAATCAATGGGATTGTTTACTCAAACGTTCTTGTTTAATTGAAAATAAATGATTGCCTAAGTTAAGAGTCAGACTGAAGGGAACAAGGCACAAGGCCAAGAAGAAAAAAAGGGCAGGGCAAAAAGACTGTGAAATAAGTTATATTTGTGGGTCTTTATGCTATTAGATACTGATCCTGCTTGCAAGCCAGGCTGGTAGCTAACATTTCGTTCTACAGAATAAGAAGTAGAGACTTCACAGTGTCTTTATTCAGTTGGGTGCTCAGTGGTGCACAGTGAAAGGACAACAGACAAGGGGCACAAATTAAAACACGGGAATTCTGTCTAAACATTAGGAAAAACTTCTGCATTGTGAGGGCTGTTGGACACTGGAATGGCTTGCTCAGAGGATTTGTGGAAACTCCATCATCTCTATTGAATGTTGGAGATATTCAATATCTCCAGCTGACCCTGCTCTAAGCAGGGTGATAGACTCGACAGTCTTCAGAGATCCCTTCTGACCTCAACTATCCTGTGGTTCTGTAAATGCCTTTGAGTCAGAATGGAAGAAGAGCTTGGGTTATCACATCCAGCATTACCATCATTTTCACTGCAAAGGTTTCAGTAGGCATGTCACATTGTGCTGTTTACCTTGTATATCCATAGCACCTAAAGTGACAGTTATAGGGTCATCCTTCTTGCTGTCATCATAAACCCCTTGCCCAGCTGTGTTCTGCTGGCAGATGATGTCCTCGATCAATGCCAAAAGTGTGTTAATGTTAGCTGATTTTCCAAGATCTGATACTGAAGTGAGAGATGGAGTCTGCAGGGCTTTAAAGAGTGAGTTGGCAATTCTTCTTATGTCCTAGAAAAGACAGCAGCAATACAGCAGTGTCTCTGGCTGCAGTGACTTCAGCTGATGTGATGTGAAGGCACTACTGGCTGGGAGCTGCACCAATTGTTAAAATCTCCAGAATGAATGAGGGTAGCACATCCTACAGTGCTGGATGTGACAGGCAGATTTCAATGAGGCAGGATTCAAAAATACAGTTTACCTGCCTGAGGACCTAAGCTGAGAAAGACAGGATCTATGAGACCTTTTATCTTCACTGTCTTCCTTAATGTTTGCTTTAACCCCTGACCGCAGTGATTTTGGTCACATGTAAGGCTGGGACCTACATAGGCAGATCTTAATGAAGTCGAGGATTCCATGTGGGTGGGTGAGTGAGTGCTTGCCACCACTGCAAATTAGCTTTTGGCTTCAGACAAGCTGAAGGGCATCTGACAGGGATTTCTGCTGTGAAATCAGGGGTGCCGGGCAGTGCATGGCAGCAGAGGGCAGTGCATGCCAGTACTACTAGGAAGTAGCCACTGGGACTTGCCTTTATCACAGCCTCTGGAGTGAGTGAGACGGCCTGGGTGACCTGTGGTGTGGGAGGTAGGCTGGGGGACACTCGACCATTCTTTCCCGGCTTCTTCTCTCTCCCCTGCTTGGCTGGCCGGGATCGTATGTTCCTGAAAATCTGCACAATGAGCAGGTTGATGGGGAACATGAGGAGTGAGCTCTCGAAGCCAATCATCACTTCCTGCCAAGTAAACTCGATCTTACCTGTCAAGATCAAACAGAGGGGAGGAGTAAAAACAACCCCAGGAATCATCAGATCTCTCTTTTGTGTAAAGGCCCCTTTGTTCAACTGTCCTGCTTCTAGATTCTGCTGTCTCTCTATTTCCCTGCCCAAGCAATGGTGAGGATGGTTACCCAAATCCATTTTCTGCTCGGCTGGATCCTTTGGCACTCCCCAGAACATGATGCTGGTCAGCATGGTGCAGAGGAGCAGTGAGAAGCAACATGACACACGCTGGGCTCGTGTGAAGGAGCTGCGTGGGGAGCGGCTGAAAACCGAGTACCAGATGTGTCCATCCTGGAAACCTTTGGAGGTCTTCATGAAAAACAGATTGCTGGGAAGGAGGAGAGGGAAATCAAATGGATACTTAAAAAGGAAAGGGATAAAGAAAGCTGAGTTCAGGGTCCCAGCCTGTTCACGCTTCTAGGGCCTATCAGAGGAAGTAGTAACTATGAGAAATTGCCAAGTATTGTGGCTTGATTTGCATGGAATGGTCATAGTTATTTATGTCCTTTCCTTCTGGCCACAGCGTGGAGGGAAAGCTAACCATGAGCAGTGTCTATATAAATTGTCAGGGGAGTTACACATGAGAGAAAATACTTGGGTTTCTATAGTTCTTGTCAGGCTATTCTTCTTTAACACCAGTATTTCCAGTGTGGTATTACTGTTAGGGTAAATCAGACTTCTTAACCATCCTTCTCTTTTCCTTATTCAGAGCCCTGTGAGGGCAATGGAAAGACCTCCCTTGTTTTCATTTTTGTTTAGGGATTTGATCTTTTTTTCATACTTGCTTTTCTAGACTGATTGCTATCAAGAGTAAAAAATTCCATAAAATAGAAGGTACCTGAACTGCCTCATGTCCTGTTCTGTAGCTACTGGGAACACTTTATCTAGGACACACTCTCCAATATCAATGGCTAGCCAAGAGTTACAGAGGAAGTACCATTTCTGATCCCATGCCAGATCATGGACCAGTACTCGATTCACATACCTGTTGGAAAAACATACAGGGCACAATTACATGTGAGTGAGTGGTGTGAAGTTCAGAACCTGATTGGACTATGGAGGTCAAACTCTGGCCTTTGGCTTCTTAGGTTGTATCTAAACTGTAAGGCAGAGAACAGCTGCCATCCTGCAGTGGGCACAGGATATGGGAAGCACTCCTGGTCCTGCAGTTTAGATTATGATTTGATCTATTCATCTGAAAAAATGAGACATTAACACTCCTTTCCTTTCTAGCACTGTAGAAAGGATAATTTTCAAGTGTTAGAAAAGCTGCTATCATTATATATATATATATATATATATAATATAATATTTGTGGTTCTTTGCTTCCCATGATCTCCAGATCTCCACTTACCAGGATGGACTGTCC
>JAVJGJ010000033.1:17670666-17689781 GCA_035590215.1 Microhierax caerulescens
CCCCACGCTGGAGCAGGGGCAGAGTGTGAGGAGGAAGGAGCAGCAGAGACAGTGTGTGATGAACTGACCACAGCCCCTGTTCTGCCTTCACCTGCGCCACTTGCGGGGAGGAGGTAGAGAAATTGGGAATTAAGTTCAGCCTAGGAAGAAGGGAGGGGTGGGGAGCAGGTGTTTTTTCAAATTTGAATGGAAATATGTTAAAGTAATTTTCTCCAAGTCAAGTCTGTTTTGCCTGTGACTGTAATCGGTGAGAGATGTCCCTGTCCTTATCTCAGTCCATAAGCCTTTTGTTATATTTTCTCTCCCCTGTCCAGTTGAGGAGGGGAGTGATGGAGTGGCCTTGGTGGGCACTTGGCACTCAGCCAGGGTCAAACCACCACACTGAATTTGTCTCTCTGTGCAACAAACTGTGATAAACTTAGTTTTGAATTAAATTTCTATTGCTTTGATGCAATATATTCTCACAGGCAATCTGTAAAGCATGATGCCTTCTTATGAAGCAGCACGTCTTCTATAGCAGACATCTATCTGCTAGTGTTACAGTTTAAAACTAGACCTCTAAGTTGATAATAAAATATTGTACCTGGCAATTTTATTATTTAAATTTGTGAAGTTGCTAGCAATTGTTGTATCATTAGTTTTTCAGTTTATGGCAAACTGGAAATGTCTTCTTTGCAAAGTAACTTAAATATTCCAATACAGAAGCAGAAAACATGTAGAAACAATACAAAAATACAATAAACTCTGCTTGGAGGGTAGCCCCTCAGAGAGTTTTGCATGAGTCAGGTAGATAAAATAAAAATTGATCTAAGCACATTTCAACTTCCAAAACTGAATCGTTGTGAAAATTTAATTTTCTCTAATCTTGAAATTGTTACTTGCAGGCATTTTATGTATCGTAGATGGAATGCTTGTGAACACATTTCTCTCAGAGACTTTTGGTGTATGTTTTTTGTTAAACCATATGGGTCACAGAAAATCTAGTCCATAATCTAGTATGCTACAAATACTTCTTTTCAATATCTTATGCAGCACTTCTACTGGTGAGAAACATTTCTAAGCATTTAAATTTTAAAGAAAGTTCCTTAAATAATACTTACATTTGTCTTTTGGGTATTTGTTTTGGAGCTGCCTTCTTCCTTAGCAGAATCTGTTTAATACAAAACGAAGCAGAATATTTTAGTGCTACCTGTAAAGCTTTCGGAGATCCTCAGTGAATATGACTCAAATGCACAGGGTTTGGCTACCGACAGTTTGAAAGATAGGGCTATAACAGGCTGAAATTGTAACAACAAGCTAGTCACATCCTACGAAGAAGGCGATCCTGATTCTTCAAACATAATGAAAATGGGCTGAGAGAGCTGGGGTTGTTCAGCCTGGAGAAGGCTCCAAGGAGACCTTATAACAGCCTTCTAGTATATATTTCCTGTCCTGCAGGAAAGCTGGAGAGGGACTTTTTACAAGGGCAGTGATAGGACAAGGCGGGGTGGCTTTAAACTGTGAAGAGGATAGATTTAGATTATGCAGTAGGAAGAAATTTTTTACTGTGAAGGTGACAAAACAGTGGAACAAAGTTGCCCAGAGCAGCTGTGGATGTCCCATCCCTGGCAGTGCTCAAGGCCAGGCTGGATGGGGCTGGGAGCAACTTGGGTGAGTGGAAGGTGTCCCTGCCCATGGCAGGGGGTGGGACTAGATGGTCTTTAACATCCTTTCCAACACAAAACCATTCTATGATTACACAAAATCAAAATGAATTTATGGAAGGTGATGGAGTTTCATTGATGTCCAAAGAAAAATTAAGGGAAAGCACTGGAAAAGGCTTCATAGGATTAGTACTAAAGCCACTTTATTCCTGGTATAATCTGCTTTTGTAAATGTAAGGATGAGCCATCTAGAAGCATTTACTGACAACAATTTATGATACTGCTGTGATGCAATTATTTCCTGGTCTCAGAGCTATGTCCTGAGCCATAAACTTCACTAATTATTTCTAGGACAAATTGCAAATGTGCAATGTGTAACATATACAGAGTGATGCTAATTTATGAGTACTTCAAAGCCAGGGACTCTGCCTTCATCAGGAATAAGCCGCCACAAAAGTGTACAGCACAGTTGCTGGAACGAAAGCAATTACTAGATGCAAATCATAAACACTCTGTGAAATGCTGTGATTGCAAAAAGACACTTATGTGGTCAAAACCAGCACTGGCAGATTAATGCAGTTACCTTTTTTGTGAGAACTATTTGCCCACACAGTGATGAACCCAAGATCCAGACTCATGTTTGAGAAGGCATTCATGGCCACCACTTTCACTAGGAAAGTACCTAGAGAAGACAAATGGCCAGTTAAGAATAGCAGTGGGACCAGTCCATCTTATTTGTGATATAAAATCTAATTCATACAGAAAATCCTATTAATTTCTATTAAGAGCTTTGGTTTTTTTCTGATGACTTTCCACTGCTGAAAGGCTTTTCAAGGATTGGTCTTCCCCTTTATCTTAGCTTTTTAATAACTCAGCTGTCTTCATTCTAGCACTTGCAATGCTGTTCTTTGTCAGCTGGCTATGGTATTACCACACAGGGAACTAGACGTGTGCAAATACTGGAGGCCAAATGAGTTTATGCATCTTGAGAGAGCAGATGTCTTGTTTGAAATTTTCTGCCTGAAAGGAAGGGATGTTCAAATGGGTATAGGGAGACCCAATAAAACTTGTAATATTGAATAATTTTAAAACATAAAATGAAATCATAATTAGCTTGTAGTGTTCCTGCTTTGGCATGGGATTTGAATAGTTCATTAGAGGAGGAAACTTTTTTATCTTCTGCCACTGAATTAACTCTTAAGGACAGTCTCCCTGATCCTACATTTTAAAGGCTTTGATTTCTTAATAATGGAAAGAAAGAATTACTAAAGAACTTATTCATAAGTAAGTCCAACAAAAACTACATGTTGGACACTGATGCACAGAGAAGCTTCCCTTTTCTTTGCCATCTCTACTGAGAACTTCTCAGATTATTAATTACCGCAGTGTAAAATGCAGGAGTTTGTAAACTTGAAAAGTTATACATATGAACAAACAGTAGGAAAATACTTTGTGATTCAGGACAATGTCATCATTTGTACTTGAATCAGTTTGTGTCATGAAAATTAAACCCTGGTTCACTATGTCTTTTTTATTGCAAAGATCAGGTGGGGCCTTGCTTTCCGTCTCCATATGGACACTATTTGCCAGTTCAATTTTTTTAGCTCACTTACAAGTCAATGAGACTGTGCTGCTCATAGTGTTCTGCAGACCCACTTTGAGCAGTTAGAAAAGCTACCCAATTCACCTGTAATTGTCCCCTACCCCAGTTTGCTGTGACTGTATGTGAGCTCCTCTACTCAGCTGTGAGTGTCTTGGAAATACAGAAGATGTCAACATGTTGTACCTTCAGAGTGCACGGGGATGATGTATGTTCGAGGTTCCCCATGAGGACCATCTTCTTTATGAGAGTGAGTTTCATTACATCCAGTCACCTCAAACTTCAGCTGATCTGGGGCACCATGAGATACAGAGACATTCACCTCCAAATTCTCCCCCAGTTGCAGAGTGTGAGAAGCTAGTGCAGCCTGAAGACCAGATACTGGCTCAATTAAGTGAACAGCCATACGCTCAGAGATCTCCAATGCAGTTGTGTTGCTGGATGCTCGGATTTCCAGCTGATGTATCCCTGGGCCCAGCAGCTCCTGAGAGGCACTGTTGAGTGTCAGATTGTGAGGAGCGATTCCTTCCTTTGCACTGGATTCAGTGAGTGTCATGTTATCTGCTAATATAATGTAGGTCACTCCATTGCCTGCAAAAAGACAGTTCAAAATGTCTCACAGCTTGTGTAACAGCGCATCCAAATCTAGCAGCTCTGTGCAGCATTTGAGTGTGTATAAAAGAGTCATAAGAACACTGTAGCAAGGGAGTCATTTTTGGTAAAGTCACTCAAGGTGGTTTTGTGCCCCTTTAGATTCCCTGTGGAAGTCTACCTATGTGTGTTTTCTGCTGGGACTGTTAGGATAGTCAAGAGAATTCAAACATACACTACTGAAGTTTATTTTTTAAGGATATATGTAGATTCCAGGAACTTGAAGAAAGAATGAAATGTACACCAGCAAACGTGACCAGCTCAGCACGGGATCCTCTTACCCTCAATCAGAGAAGCATTTCTGTGGATTCCTAACTTTAAATATGGAGATATTATTGCTGGCTTTATGTGGATTTGTGTGACTAAAGTTATGCTTATGCTTTGTTAGCTTTGTATAGAGGGAAAAAGAGTTTATACTTATTTTTTATGTAATAGCTCTGAGAAAGAGCCCCTCCAATGGAGCTGAGAGCATTCAGTTGCAGGAATGCAACAGTTGGAGGGAAAGCATTCACTAAAAAGGTGACTCGTTTTGCATAACGAAAATCCTGCTTCTATCACATGGGTGGCATAATATTTAGCCTGCCATTTAAATAATGAAAAGTAATTACCGTCACCTCCATTGAGTTCAACTTCAATCCACAACAACTCCCCATACAGTGTACGGCAGTGAGAGCTGTTCCCAGATTCATACTGGCTATAGCACCCAGTAATGCTTAGTTGATCCTCCTTATCCTGTACAGTCACCTTCTTTTGTGCCATCACATGCCATTCACTGGTGGTGCATTCCACAAAAACAGTAAACACTCCAGGAGTTGAATATCTGTATGTGACATTGCTGACCAGTCTGGAATAGAAAGAGAACAGCTGCTTGTTGTGGGAACTGTCCTGGGAAATCCTTAGCCTTACGTGGGAACAGTGGTCACAGTTCCCAGATTTCTGACCTGACTCAGCTCTCCTGCAATCGCTGTAATCCCTCATTTATTTACATAGATTTTTTAGGGTTGGAGATTGTTCCTTTGTTCCAGCTACAGTGTCATTAAGGTTGTATATCAGGGGTGGTAATTCTCAAAGAGTATCTATAAGTGTGGATACATTATTTTGCTGTAAAGTAGGTAGATTACAGTTCAATAGCGTGTGGCATTAGATCTGGTTTGTGACTCGTTGGCTCTGAGCACAGACATGTGACTGTGCATATTACATAGAACATGTAACAGTGACCTTAATTCTCTATTCTTTATTTTATTCCTGATTTACCTTCTCCTAGATATATCAGTGGAAGCTGAGGCTGCTCAGCATTTTGTCAGAGCGCTCCCTTGCTCTTTTTTTTTTAATGAGCAGCTGCTTCTGTACTTGCCCACGCTAGCAAAAATGTCTCTTCTTGACTCCTGGGTCTGGTGCAGCTCTGGTCATGATAGCAATAAGAGATGAATGGATATGAAGATGTCTGTGGTAGTTGCTGTTATTGCTAACAAGCATAGCGAAATGATGAAAAGAACCTAAAGATACCCTTCTTGAATGACATACACCATGGAAAGCAAATAAGTGATATTCCTGACACTGTTCTTTCTGAACTCTTTCTGTTGTTATCATGGTACCACCTAGCAAATGCAGACAAAGATCAGGATATATCATCCTTGATAACACTTATTTTTCATTAGCAGTTTTAATGAAGACAAAGGTTTCATTCTAACCAGACTTCAAAAACATGCCAATGACAAGATCAGACCAGTAGAGGCAATTCCTGTAAAAGTAGGTATCAAACTGGACACAGAAAACAGATGAGCATGACTGTGAGCCGTTTAGTAGGTGAAGTAAAAGGGCTTCCCACAAAAACAGCAAGCTTCTGCTTACAGCCAGCAAATGTATCTTACTTAAAGGCTCACTATCAAAGAATTTTTTTCAAGTTCTTTACAGCTACAGGCCTGTGTCTGTAGCTCTGATAGAATGTTTACTGTTTCTAGTAGGTTACTGCTTTTATGGTTTCATTCTTCTACTCTTACTTTTCTGGTTGACTCAAGAAGTATTCCATCAGTAAATGAATCAATTTCTAGAGCCATTCTCTGTCTGTCATTCCTAGAAGTAGGACAAAACCTGATTTTTAAATCCAGCAGAAAAATCTTGAGAAGACACAATTTTTATGCAACTAAAGCAGAAGAAAAACTGCAGAATGGTGTTGTATTATGTTAAATGTTATCAAAAAATACTCTTTAGACTTAAGAAAGTAATGCTTGCCTGGGTTTTTGGCAGTTACTGATATGTTGTCAGTAATTTTCTGTCTTAGGATCGGGAATAAATTCTCTTAGTAAGAAGTAGGAATCACTTGTCATCATAAGCAGAAGAAAGATTGTGGTTGGCATCTTGACAGAAAACTGTGTATTAATTTCAAAACAAGTTTCTGCAGAATCCAAGTATGATCTATTATTAATCAACTTAATTTTTAACATCTCATTTAAGAGACTTGGAACATTCAATAAAATGCAAGCAGTGAAACTGACTGGTTATCTGATGATACATGAAGGCTGTATCTTACGTTAGAGGGTAGTAAGGATCAATAGTGTGGCCATCTCCAGTGCTAATGATACAGGAAAGGTTGCCAGAGTATGGAGAGAGCAGCCAGTTCAAACTGACCATGACATTTTCAAAGACAGAGCATGTATCTGTTACAACCAGCTGCAGACCTGTAAAACATAATGACAGAATTCAATGCCATCGTCTGTCTACATTTCTTGCATCATTCAAATAATTGTTGTCTATTGAAAGCAGGCCTTCTCCAAAACAGAGTTGATACTGATGCTAGTTTGAGTTCATTAGTGGTGCAACAGGGAGCTGATTCTTTCCCATACCTACTGGTTCAAGATTCTTTTGGAACATAATTTCATCTGTGTTTTATGTGTTTGAATTTCCTAGCTTTGTATCCTAACAAAACCCCTCAGTTAGGACAGGGAAGCTACATTTTTGTCCCTATTTTTAGTGGTCACTGCTCTTCCAGGTTTTTCACTGAGGATGGAGCAGTGATTTTTAAGATAAATGTCAATGCTCACAGTGTTGTAGCAAAGAGCAGAACAGGCTTTTGGTGTTGACAGCCCCCTCCCACTTACCTTCCTTGCAGTGGTATTGAATAGACAAATAGCTTCCAGAAGCTGGACAAGGATCTCCAAAGAAAGTGCCATCTGCTGCCACCTGGCAGGCCTGGAGACCGTGACACTGGCCTGGAAAGAAGGACCATTTTATATGAACCAGTCAGTTTTGTCTTTGACTGTCGTAACAGCTCAGATGAGAGATATTAGAGGGAAAACAAGGAGAGAGGGAGCAACATCAGGTGCCTGATTTCTAGACAAACTCCCACATCGCTTTGACTTCAGTGTGTTGCATATTGCCTGGTATTTCTTAGCACCATTCCACTTTACTGAAAAAAAGCTGAGTTAAAGAGGCTAAAAAAACTAAGTTACATGTTTTGTTTCATTTTGGCTAGAAGCCGAAAGAATCACCATAGAGACAGGCCATAGCCACTGTTCAGTCTGGCAAGCAGCAGAGCCGTGTAGGTGCAGCAGGCTGGGTACTTGACACACAGCAGGCAGCAGCAGATCCCTCCTGTCCCCGTGGGTGCCAGCCTTTTCACCCTTCCTGGTTTGGAGTTAGGTTTGTATGGATGTGTTCTCTTCCATCTCTGTCAAACCTAGGGTATCCCATTGAGTTCATCAGGGAATCAGTGTGCCCACATATATTCTTCACACAGTGAGAGAAACGCCCTTGTTCTCCACTTGCTCCCACTCTCCTCTAAATCTTTGCTCCTCGCAAAGTCCCTCCTTTCCATCCAGCCTCTTGTGGGAACCTCCTACATCAGAAGTTCTCTCTGATTCCCTTCATTCTAGCAATAATCCACTTTCCCATTCACTAACTCTACTGAAATACAAGCTAAAGTATTTTAGGGACCGGGAACTTTGGCACATACTCTATGCTTCTGACAAGCAATGCCATAAGATACTACCTGCTACTTCATCTCTGACACTGATCCAGCTACAGCCTTCATCTGTATCGTACTGGAGAGGAGTCTCTGATACACAATAGTGAGGGGTCTTCCGTCCATAGAAGCTCTCACCAATTTGAATAACTTCTCCTGATCCACACTGTACAGTGGCATTGTTATTTTCACAAGCAATGCTCTCGCCAGATTCTAATAGGAGAGAAAAAAAAAAATCTGAAAAATCCTGCTACAGTTGTGAATAACCCTTTTTTTTAGTTTCCCTTTCTTCTCTTTTCTCTTTTAAGCTGAACAATTAATAAACTAAAACTAAAAAAAGAACAGAGAATAAAACATTTTCCTTTTTTTAAACCCCAAAGTAATAGATTTATGGTTTTTACTGCTTTAAACAAAAATTTGAGAATATTTTTTAAAAATAAAATTTTTTAAATTAAAAACATAAGCTTTTTTTTTTTTTTAAGGAAAACACTTAGCATTTGTTTGACCTGCAGCACTGGAAAGTTTAAAATTACTCCTTGCTTCCAAAAGAGCCTTGTGGCAGTGTGTGATTTGCATGATGTTCAGGTAATTGCTCTGGAGAATAGTTTGCATATTAAGTATGGGACCTGATCCCATTTCTGCTACAGAGACACCTTTGTTCCTGTGTGATATTCGACTGACTTCATTCAGCAGGACTGCTCAAATGAGTAAGGTCATATCTCTAAATGCATACACCTCATTCTTTGATTAATCTGGGACAGTTAATTATCTTTCAGAATTCTTAGTATCCTGTAGTAATCAGGATACTTAATACCCTGAAGAGAAGGATGCAAAAGACTGCTGTCTTATGGGAGTGTTGCAAAAGAATGTTTTTGTTTCAGCTGTCTCAGGTTTAAATACATTGTCCTCCAGTTGCTGTTTCGATCATTCCCCTTAAGTAATTTGATTAACAGTGCCAATGTGTGCACACTGCAGTAATTGTGTGCTATTGTTATTTAAAGGCTAAATCTAAGCCTGGCTGTAACTATAGCAACATGATCAGTTTACAGATTAGAGCTCTCTAAATAAACCTGAAAAATAACTTCTTGTTAAATTCTAATACAGACTATCATCTTGTGCAAATTTTTTTTTGTTCTAGAAATAATAAGAAATAATAATAAGGAACGATTTTATTTGTGTTGAGAAACAAAGATAACCAGGATAGATGGCCAAAGAAAGGATGAAGCCAAAACACTCTGGTTGGTGGTTTGTACAGATAGACCTAGTTCAGATGATCAAGTAGACAAGTTATCAGGAATTAGGGATATTAAATTCAACTAGTGGTACTATTTGGAGGTACCAACACATTTAATTTGAAGTTTCAAACTGAATGTTAATGCAAACCAAGCCTCACAGTAGCTGTGTGTGAAGGTGTTAAGTAGCACTATGCCCATTTTACAGAGACAAACCGAAGCACTCTCAGGTTGTGGGAAGTTCCAGGCATTCAACACCTAGAGAAACTGTTTCTTTGGGATATTGGATCTAATTCCTTGCATGCACACGCAAAGCTGCTAAAAGTGGAGTCCACGCCGTTACCAAAATATGTATGTGTATTAATGGACATGTGCTGTAGATACTGAAAACAAGGCTATAGTTCCCTCAATCTGTACTCGGATTCTTGGGTAATGAAATGATGGATGTGGTGTAAGACATTGTTGCTCATTAATGCAAACACTCTTTGAATTTAATAGTCTTTAAGTCAGATCCTATGGTAACAGATGATAGTTTCCCTATAAACAGACACTTGTCTACTGTGATTGTAATGGAAAAATAATTTTAGTCTGTTTTTGCAAGGAAAATAAGCTTAAGGGTTTGTGCTGTCTGCCAATTTCATCTCCCCCAATCATTTTTAATGTTAGTCATCTTCAGCCGGATTTGATGTATAGATACAAAGTTCAAAACACCCTAAAATTTCCTGAAAATCAATAGCTAGGTAGAAGAGAAGGAGCTACATCAGTGCCTCCATTAGGGATAGGGATTATAACCTGATGTTTATCTGTTCCATAGTGTGGGATTCAACTGGCCAGCACATAAATCTGGAGCTCTGGAGCACCTGCAGGACTGCCGGGGAGGGAGCTGAGGGATTGAGAAGTATTTGCAGAGGTGTGACATGCTGGGGAGATGAGAGTGAACTGGGAGTGCTGAGGAGGAAGGTAGGGAGGGGATGTAGAACAGAAAATCAGGACAGGAAACAAAACGTTTTTAGTTTTGCTGATTGTTGGAATGACTTGTTAATTATGTCAGAAGTAGTACAGTACTGGACCAAGGCAGCAGCAGTTCTAGGGCTTGTGGAAACCTGTACCTGCATACTGGATTCAAAGACTCTTTGTATTAGTGAGTCTACAGCCAAACTGTCCTTCCAGTGCTTATGACCTTCATTCTAGTTACAGTTTAAAATGCCCGGTTGATGTGCAAAGTACAAGGAACACGAATTCCCCTCATATCTATGTGTTGAATGAGGTGATATTGCCCGCATTTCTTTCCAGGACTGTTTGTCCCAAGTCACAATTTAAGGGACACAATGTCTGTAGATTTTCTGTCTGAGCACTAAAATGCCACCAGGTAGTACAGGTTCTTGTCTGCTTCTTTACCTGGGGAAGCCCTCAAACTTCACCTCATGGGAGTGTTTGAGAAGAAACAAGAAAGACTTGCTCTCACTTCTGCTTACTCCAGGCTGCTAGGAGTGGTGTTTCTTGGAAGCCTGGCTGTATTTTTGCTTCAGTTACAGATAGAAATTATTTTGGCACATATTTATGATTAAGAGTATTTTTATAGGGCAGTTATGCAGGTCTCACCTAGCTCAGGTACTATGGTGGTGTGAGAGTTTATTCTTGCAACAATGCTATGGAGGCACTACTCAAATTTAAACTAGCTAGCTTATGTCCACTGTAGACATGGACTGCTTCTCATTTAGATTCACCCTCATATCTGTTTCTATTTTACTAGACCTCTATTGGGAACCTGGACCTTAATGGCTAGTTGTCGAGTTGTTGAGCACCTACATCTCCCAGTGATTTCAGGATTCTTCCTTTCTTTAGATCAGATCTTATATCAGCTCACTAGAAAAAGAGCACCTGCTGGGGTTATATGGCCTTTTGCTTGTTCACTTTTATAAGCTTGATTAAGTTATTTTGCAGCTACTTTGAAAGCAACAAGGCAATTTATGGACAATTGTGAATACAGCACACTCACTTCTCAGTTTCAGCTATTGTGTATCTTACCAAACTCACAAATGAAGTCAAATTCCTGGCTGCAATTTTCAGTCACACCCCACTGATACTTGGCATTCTTCAGGATGTACCCACATGTGGATGAGAAGGTAGATGGCTGATCCTTGTACCAGTTACTGTAGCTTATATTTGAAGTGTCCAGCCAAATCATCGACCCTGTGAACAAAGTAATTGTGTCCCCAGTGTTTATTTTCAACTGTAATACAATTACAGAGCCAAAACCTGCAGAGCAGGACTGTAGCCCTGCTCCTGCTGAAGCAGAGGTGGTTTAGTCTGCATAGGGATCTTCAATTATGTTTTATATTTAACTTGATGTAATCATTAAAAGAGATACCACCCCTTCCCCTTGTGCTCCCAGCCTCAGGATTCCACCATTTCCCTTGTATCAGATCTTGCAGCACTTCCTAGTGTGATGAGTTGTCTCAGCTTGCTCTTCCACCGGAGACCTAACCCAGCACATTTTTTTCACTGGGTCAGCAAGCTGTTCTAATTTACCATGCGTTCACACAACTACAAGATCCAATGGAAAGGGTGACAACAGGCAACTGGGAAGTGAACCAGGCAATTTAAACTTCTTAATATAAAGCTGAAGTTACAGCAACAAAAGACAGTATCTTTTCAGCAGATGTCTACAGAGAAACTAACTGCATTTGTTACCATGTTAAATAAGCATCATGGGCTGATACAGTTTTAAAGAAAACATGATTTCAAAATCACCTACCGCCAGTAGTTTCGTTCAGCAAGGAGCTTGAGATCAGTCCTATCCACCATTCCTGATCCTCAGCAATATGTTTTTGCAAGAACTCTTGAGTTTCTTCAGTTTCAATAAAGACAAGGTGCCCTCCTCCTCTCTCACACCAGCTCTGGGCACTTGTGAAGGTACGCTGGAGTCTAACAAACTCATAGCATGAATGGTTGAAAGCTACCTGGTACTCTGAGCAAAGGATCCCTTCATCAACGGTTGCATCATCCACAGCCAAACATCCTGCAAGAGAAATTAGAACTGCGATCCCAAGCCACATTCTCAGCTCAGTGCCCTGTGCGGCACTCATCTTGCTTATCAAATCACCGGTCTTTCCCCTGCCTTCTTCCAAAGCTTGAGGTCTCATGCTTGTCATGTCATCAGCATTTCTCCTTCCTCCTTGCTGCCTGCAACAACAGCAGCGATAGAACATGGAACAGATTGCTCCTAATATATAGTGGTAATTGTGTCTGAGGAAACACACAACAAGTGCAATGGCCACTGTAAGGCCTATTGTGTAAATGTCTCATTCCATGTGAAGTCAGTTTGAAGACAAGACATCAGAGTATTGCTTTTCTCATGAGCAGAGAAGATAAAGTTGATAGATGATGCTGCTGGACACATGGGAAAGTGAGATACAGCTCCTACATCAAAGCCGTCATTGTGTGAACATTAAAGCTGGAGGTCTTTACAACAGAGATACAACAGTAAGAATGAGAGGAGAATTAGGGAAGTGAGAAACACAAAGATTTATGAGATGGGAAAACACACAGTGCTCCTCTAGATATATTTAATTATTTTGGATTGCTTTATTTGTAAAAATAATTGTTTGTTGTGCTTCTTTTGGATGCTAATGTAATGTCTAATTATTGTATCATATTCCTACTGCCCACCTGTTTACACGTACTCACGTTAATCTCAGCTGTTCCAAGTAAGCTTCATTTTGGGTGAAATGCTCCCATCATCCCTTACAAGCTAAGCTACTTAACTATATAGAGCTACAGTATTTATACCTGCTAGGAGGTAGAAGAGGCCAGAAGTTAAACTGTGATTTAGAAAAGATGAAAGTATTGCCTTAATCATCAGAACTACTTAGGAGCCCTATGTGCACATTCCAAAGGCTGCTGATGGACTATGGGAAGCCAGCCCAGGAACACTTAGGAGCTGAAATCCCAAAGTGCTTCTGAACTTCCTTACAAAAGATACCCATCAGGTTTACAAGGCCACTGGATTAGCAGAAATAGAGTATAAATAAGGATATTTAGCTATTGTGATCCCCCTGTCTTTGGCATTAAGTACACTCAATTTGAGGCAATTATTAATTTATAGCACCATAACCTGATGCTGAAAGAACATGCACTCATATTTAGACATGGATCAGTGAGCCAGCTCCTGCATCACAGAGGTGCAGGAAGCAGTAATGTTTGGTTGAATTCCCACATTCCAGAAATGCCACCTGGATTGTGCTGTTGAGCTGAAGGTAGTGCACACACCACGCAATATGCCTGCCCAGCTCTAACTCTAAAGCTTTCTTGCAAACTGAAATATGCATCCAGTAAGCATTTAAGAGTGATCTTCAATCCCAAGATCTTTCTGGACTTCTGGTTCGTAGTCACCCTGCCCAGCTGGATAAAGCAGAACTGTGATGGGGGGTTTGAGATAAAGACCATGGAAAGTGTTTAACGAGTAGGACAATTGTGGAGGAGGAGAGGAAAGGGGAAGAAAATGCACTGTGATGGAGGGACAGACACTATGCTGGATATCTCCTTTCTCATTACACTTGAAAATCAAGACTTGCCTCAGCTATGGAACCCTTGGAGCAGATCCCACATTAATTTGTGACTGATTAATAGAGAAGGCTTATGCAGCAGCTGAGATGTGAATATTCAGACTGGGTTTCCTAGCTCAGGAGAAGTCCAATCCATATTCTGATTAGCTGATGGATCTGGCTCAGTCAGTGCCCAGACACCTAACCCCTTCCTGGAAGAGACCATATAACTTTGATTATCAGCTGGTTATGTCGAGGATGTCTGCAACTTAGGAGTCCTTTTTGGGTCTACATACAAAACTTCATAGGCTTTGGCTTGGGAACCCCCAGCTGAACTGTTTTGTATTCAAGCTATTGCAAAAGTCAGAGCTGAGGGCAGCTGCTGTTCAGTTAGTTGGCCACTGTACATCTTTGTGACATTTCATTCAGATTCCTTGCTTCTTCTTGGGCCGTGTGAACTTGCCAGGCTTTGCAGAAGCTGGCAGCCAGCCCTCCCATTTTGTTCTTTTAGATATGAGAAACACAGCCTGTTTCTAAAAACATAGGTGTAGCAAAGGAGATTGTACTTAAATGTATCTGGCTTAGTGATACAGACTGTACATTTCCAGTAGATGCCGTTGAGTCACATTTGTGATGAATGGATTCTGTAGCATTGTCCAGTTCTCCCTATGCAACTGGAAATTTGACTACATGAACATACTGCTAAAAACGCCGGAGCTGGAGGTGCCACAGGCTATACTCTGTGAATCTGCTCCAAAGCCATTGAAATTAATGGAAGTCTTGTCTCTGGCTTTGACGGATTTTGAAGCAGGCCCTAAAAAAGAACAAAATGTTTGGAAATGTCTACAAATAAAGCCAAGATCTCCAAGTGAGTCTACTGTTGGCAATTTCTACAGCAGTGTGAATTTTTTTCCCAATCTACGGTTGCTATAAGTAACTCTTCAGCTGCCTGCAGCAGATGGGGAATGGAAGAAAGACAGTTTCCCTCTTCTGCAGTTTGTTGACTTCATATATTTTAGTGCCAGTAAAGCAGTCTGTCAGTTTATTCTGTTTACCACAAGGAAGAGAAAAGCATTTACAGAAAAGAAAATACTGCTTTAAAAGCATCAAAATTAGCCACTGTGATCCTGAGGAAGGGAAAAAGTTTCGGAAAGCCCTTTTCACTCATAAGTGAAAAATGGCTTGATTTCAAATAATCAGTGCTCCTTGAATTTACCATGTTGTAAGAAACATGCCTTTTGTATTCTTCCTCAACAGAAAGGCCTTTTTTAAAAATAGATTTCTTATGCCAGAAGTCTGTATGGAAGCTTCACTAATGGTTTTGTGAGGGTTTTGTGGTTTTGTTTGGGGGGGGGGTTGTTTGTTTGTTTTTTTTTAATTTGCCTTTGTATAGTTGCTGAATTTAAATTATTTGAATAGTTTAAGAAATTACTTAGTTACGTATGCTGGTGTGCAAGAGACAAAATGGTACACCTTGTTGTATACTCTCATCTTGCATGTTTCAAAAGGCAGTCATGGAAGTGCTTAATTAAACCTCTGTCTTTGCTTCAAGGGGGTGGCTGGCAATTACACCAAGTTCTCCTCTTCTGGCTGACCATGGGAGTGTAACTGACCTCTAACAGGTATTGTAAAGCTACTCCAGGAACTTCAGGGAAGCATCACAGAAAATGTCAGTTGTATAGATTTTGGATACACCAAAACCATTCACTTGCTGGTTTTTGTTTGCCTTTTGCATAGTTCTGAAGAACTGGGGCTGACTCAGAAAAGTCTCTATATAAGAATTTTTCTGAAGGAACTGTGAGCCCTTTGCATATAGCCAAGAATTGTTAATCCTTGTTCCGTTATAGCTGTCTGCCTGAAAGGTGGAGCAACCACCCCTACAGCACGTGTTATGTACCAGTGACTTGAACTAAAACATATTCACCAGCTAAAATAAGGCTTGCAAGGCAATTGTGCTGTGCAAGCTTTGACCAGAAATTCGTGACAAAGCTCTCTCAATATTTTCACACCCTCACTCCAAGCTGCGATAAAGCTATGAATAACTCCTTTGTTTGTGAACTCTCTTGCATCTGTGGGAATAAGTCTTTCATTTTTTGCAGAAATGTTTTAGGGGACCCTGCAGATCTCCTACAGAGTCGTAACTTGCCCTTAGGAGTTACACCAGATGGTGACCATCAAGAGAAACTTTCGTAAGAAAAGCATTGTACTATATAAAACATCACAAAAGACAATGATGAGTGATTTATTCCTGGTTTTCAAACGGATCCTTAAAGGTTTATTATTTTTTTTGTTGTTGTGGGAAGTAGAAGCTGTTGAGGTAAAAGAAATCTGAAACTTATTTTCTTTACAATGCTGAAAAAGTGAATAAGTGTTTAAAAAAAATGGTGGTCTACACCTTGATTCAGTAAGGGAACCGTCTACGTGATGTTCACCACTCCTGAAATTGAACTCCTTAAAACCAGCTCAGTTTTGGTAGCCAAATCTCAAAGTACTCATAATCATTAATTCATTTTTTTAAAATCTAACCTTATATATGTAAATGATAGGCCATTTGGAAAGTAGCTTTATATGCCTAAATTCTTATAGAATGGGAGACAAGTGCACACAATGCTTATCTAACAACACAAGCAGGCTTACCTTGACACCTTGGCAAATCAGCCTTTCATGCCCCTAATTAGGCACCAAGTACTAGGTTGCAATTTTTGAAAAATACAAGCCTGAATTCTTGTTCAACATAACCAATAGCTCTATAGTTCAGGGTACCCTGTATCCAGCTGCAAATTTCTCCACGACCAGCTGCTGCTATTAGGGAAACATGGATCATTCATAAGACTTTTCTATTTCTGAACTTTGGTGTCCCAGAGAAAAGTCTGTTCTGGAGTTTCACTGGGCTATTGGAGAGCTGGGTGTGCAGACAAGGAGGAGAGGTATGGTGCCACCACTGACTTCAGGGTGCTCCTGATTTGTACACTAGTACAGATCACAGCTGCATCATGACAGCCTAACAACATCCTGTGATTCAAAAGGCATTGCAGCACAGCAGAATAGCTTGACAATCTTTAACAGAGGCCAGAAAGTATTAGATCTGAAGAGTTAAGGAAGTGAAGAGATGCCAATGGGAGGGAATAAATCACACCCCCATTCATTCTGGCTGTTGTTCATTTGCCTTGAGGAGGAGCAAGTAAATTTACTCTCTATAGGAGGATATTACCATCTTTACATTCCTGAATATTACTGAATGTAATGTATAGATTTTATCAGGAACAGAAATATATCTCTATTCTAGGAATTGAGTAATCATATAAATGGAAAACTGATTTATATTACTTTGGCTTTGAGGTACTAAAAAGATTATTTCCAGGAGTCATTAATGTGAGACAAGATCATGAGTGATCCATTTTAGTGTGTCATGTACCCTTCTGCTATGTGCAGAAGTGCCTCTCAAGAAGACCTGTTCCATTGTTACCCGCACAGGCAGGAAGTACGGAGTACTGAGCAGACTATCCAGAAAGGGATGGAGGTACGGATGGAGGTACACCTACATCTTCCATCTCTCCAGCCAGCTTTAAAAAAGCCCATCTGCCAGTTAGTTTAACAAGGTGGGTCACATGCACGCTTCCTTCCTTGCTGCTCCTTCCTGGGCTGCTTGTCCTGGTAGTGAGACTCAGTTATTTGCTGACTGAAAAGGGGTTGGTTTTATTGTTGCTCTACTGTCTAATTTTCCATGTGGCAACACAGTGAACTTACCAGTGAGCCCTGCCAAGTTGCAATTTTGATGTTGATCTTGTTTAGAAACACAGGGAAAACAATTCTTATCTTTACAGGGTGCAATAATTAAACTAGACATTGATACCTGACATGATGGGGTCAGGATAAAGATAAGTAGGAATACATTCAGGAGTTTCTGGCTTGGACATAATTTCTGTTTATAGGATGTATATGGTTACCTTCTGGCACAAACATTGCCCAGGTAAGTCCTTGAGGATCTTCTCTTAGGAACTGTCCCTTCAGAAGCATCTAATACTGCCTTTGGGCTTGTAGCTTGACTTTCCTCACCTGCCACACAGTTGATGCCTCAATACCTCCCTCTTTCCTCTCTAGTTCCTATGTTTTATTGCCTTCCACAACAGAACTTCAGCTGTTGGGAAGAAGAGGATATATATCCCATAAGAACTTTAATCAAGCTAGGGTTATTGGTGGCTGGGGTTACCTTTGAATTCACATAGGAAGTAGCAGAACTGGCCGAAACATCTGCTGAATCCTTGTGTTCTTGTGACCATGACTGACTAAATGGCACAATTTAGATGTGCTGTTACCTTAATATCTTAAGAGATACTGTTCTGAGGGTGAAAGGTACCTTCTTGGAGTGAAACATCAAGTGGTAGGTACAAATCAACTGAACTTTTCCTACCACACACGGAGGGACAAAAAGAAAATTGCTTGGATCTGAATCTACAGCCATCACAATTCCACTGGTGTCTGCAGTCACTCCAGATTTCCATAAGCATAAGACTGTCCAGTTTTCTTAGGCAGTCCAGCTTCCACCTCTTGTTTATGCTATTTAATTTTTTATGCATTTTTCTTTTGCTTGTTATGAGCTGTCTCTGAGCTTACAGGAAATGAAAACAAGAAAAAAGCTGTGTAACAAGTTGTTTTCATTATTAATGTCTCTCATCAGTAGAGACAACAAATTTACAAAAGAGATCAGCTTTGCAATCCCCATAATGAGAAGACTGGAGGTCCAGCAGTCTCTGTTCAGGAACACTGCTTCTGTGTTAAGCACTCTATGCTCAGATGCCACCTGATTAAAAGCAGAAAACAGTTCTTTATATTTTTTCATGTTCTCCCAAAGGTGTACAGTAGGCTAAAAGGTGAGACAATGTGTATAACCGCTAAATTCTGTCACTGTAAATGTCTGTAACACCATTTCTACGCCTTCAGTCATGCAAGTGAATGCCAACCTTCATGTTGTCATTCTGACCACTTGAAAACATAGTACTGAACTGTATAACATAAATATTAAAACATGTAAATAGTCTTGGGATGCTGAAAGGTGCAGATGAGATTATAAAAGTCTTATGGTGAGGAAGTTTATGTGGGTAGTGGCTGTTTACTTGTTTGAATGTCTAGAGTTTGAATGTTTGGGCATTTAAATGCTTGGGCATCATGATCAGGTTCAGTCTGGCTGGGTACTAGTATGGGTTATATAGGCTACCATTTCTGTGCCTCAGCACTTGAGGAGTTTTAATACAAAGTTGCATTATATTTTTGTTTAAATGACCAAATCAGTATTTCTGGTGATATGTATTAAAAACATGACTGGATGTTGTGGTTCAACCCTGGCCAGTGACCAAGCCCCAGGCAGCCGCTCGCTGACTGCCCCCACAGCGGGATGGGGGAGAGCAGAAGTGAGAAAACTCGTGGGTTGAGCTACAGACAGCTTAACAGGGAAAGCAAAAGCCACGCACGCAAGCAAAGCAA
>JAVJGJ010000033.1:17690041-17711153 GCA_035590215.1 Microhierax caerulescens
TACTATAAACATCACCCAGCAACAACCAGAGCCACCAGCGTGCTGTCAGCATTGTTCTCACACCAAATCCCAAACACAGCACTGCAGCAGCTACTAAGATGGAAATTAACTCTGTCCCAGCTGAAACCAGGACAAGTACACTGTGAATCCCTTGAATAACTCTATCAGTGAGGAAGTCCAGTTGTGACTACTGGATTCTCTGATTGTGTGAGACTGATGGATTTGCAGTCCATCCATAAAAGAGAAACACTGAGGAATCAAGCTGTTGTGGCTCCGTGCCTCAAGTAAATCAAGTTAGTAAAATCTGTAGGGTGTTTCTTTAGTTTTCTTGAAAAAAGCTCATCATTCTCCTGTTCTCTGTTGGATATCCTGAAGAGCTTTTTCAGTGGAGTTACTGTTATTATCCACAGGAAAACTGAAACTGTAATTTGTCCAAGGCACAAGAATTTGTAGAAGGTTATTTCCTATTCTCTTAAGCACCGTGAGTGGAAGGGAATTATGTGCTGTACCTCCAGCTGGCAGCACACTGCACAGAGGATAAGGCATGCTGTCTTGATGGTCTCGTGAAGTGAAGCCATCAAACAGACAATAAGTTAGGAAGGGAGGAATAATGTATAAAAAGTGTGTCAGAGCAGTCCACAGCACAAATAGTGTTTTAAATAAAATAATTATGTCTATTTATAAAAGATTAGCCAGCCTTAAGAAGTGATGTTAAAACATTTTGGGAACAATGGCGATTTAGCTGAAAAAATTGTATTTTAGGGTAACCTTATATGAAATTGCACAATATATATTTGTGCAAAGAATCTTTTTATCCTTCACGTTCAATGGAGCCTATGATTTGCTCTGCAATCACATGCTTTATATTGAAATAATTCTTTTCCCAGAGGATTTTAAAATTAACAGCATTGAACTCAGTTAAGTACCTTATCTAGGAACAAAAGCACGAAGTTAAAAAAACCCCTTATTTTTAATGATTCCTGCCATACTTTCATGGAGTGAATTCAGGTCACGTATGGGAGAATGTTATAGTGATTATTTGTGAGAAGATGTTTAATTCAGAGATGTGCCACTGGGTTCACTCTGGAACAGTTTGTATATGAAGAAATACAGCACATGACTGTTCAGTGATGGTATTTTGTTAATTAATAAAATCGCCCATTTTAAATTTCACAGAATGGAAAGAAAAGGATGACACCATGCTCTGAAATGTTTGTCATTCCCAAAGAGCCAAATTCAGAACAGTGGGTAGGTATTTCTTGTCTTTTTCTCTCCCTACCTGCCAAATGGGGCAAGCACCCCTATGCAGTGTCTAAACTTTTATCTGAAATGTTGAAGGTGATGTTTCAGAGTCCTTCAACCCCTTTCCTGCAGTATGTCTGGCTGCTTCATCTAGGCTCACAAGGAGCAAAAAGGTGAGTTATGTTTTTCTTACTTCTCCTTTGAATCAGTGAAAGAGTTAATGAGACTGTGCAAGAATTATAGTGTATGTGCTAGGGATTAAAGATCAGCTATTTCAAATTGTCAATCTATAAACCACCAGCCACTAGCCTGCATTGCACTTTGACCTTATCTTTATATGTAACAGGAAGGAGCTGTTCTTAGCCCAGACTGGAGGGGACCACTAGGGCTGCGGGAGCAGCGGGGTGGAGAACACAGGAACCGTTTATTACATGAGAGATGGATATGATATTTGGTAGAAATAAAGAAGAACATCCAGAGCCCATAAAAGCTGAGGTGCAAGGTAAGTGAAAGAAAATCTGTTCTAATACGTCCGTTACTTTGGCGTTTTCAAATATGTAAACACTGGAAGACTTGTTTGCCCAAGGCAACGCTGAAAAGTGAAACTGGGAAAGGGAGAAGTGTGAGTGAATTTTCTTTAAAGGGCTGATGTCCGATAACATTTGTGCCCTGACTGTGGGATTTTTCTCACTTCTTGAGCATTTCAGTGCACTTTTCAAAAAAGTCTGTTGGAACAAGATACACTGAAGTTGGTGGTAAGGGACCAACTCTCGGATTTAATCTGGTGACAACCCCTCCCCCATGGCTCTGCGCAGGCTTTCGGTTTCTCCTCTCTGTAACCCTCTCCTACCCTCCCTCTGTCTGCTTATGCTCTTCCTTGCCTCCCGGAGAGCGTCACTAACGTTGGGGCTCTTCAACAATAGTATTTCTAAGTAGAAAAGCAGCAACAGTGATGCCACCGCATGCCGTCAAAAATTGGACTCCAAAGTTAATCCAGTAAAAACAGTGGAATATCCTTCAGTGAGGTAGCTTGAAGCGGCTCTCTAGGGATGAACGCTCAATCAATCTATTTTTACTGGATTTTTTTACTTTACACTAGAGTTTTTTGCTACAGCTACAGGAGAGGTTTGTTGCTGAGAACATCTAATTAGTAAATATATGCTGCATTGTTTGTAATATGTAGCCCAAGGAATGACAGGCATCTAATACCAATTCTAAAGTCACTTCCCGAGTATCATACTTAAAACCCCAACAATTAAAACTTGCATTACTTTGTTCTTGTTGTTCAGTTTGGTGGCTCAATTGAAAAAGATTTTGTTTCAGGTCAGAAAAAGTGCTTTGTTATAATCTGTGGTGAGTTTATGCCTTTCAATTTTTTTCTTTCTCAGGGTAAAAAGTTATTATTGAAACATTTGAAGTTGTTTGCAAACAAACCATTTATCAGACCTGATCTGTATTATGGCATGGTTTATTTAAACAAAGACTGCGTATTTCAGTAAATAAAATCATGTATACAAAATATTCCTTCATTGGTAATGAAGTTTCAGTATTTATCAATTATGAAAACTAAAGAGAACCTTGACCTCTTTAAATATTTTCCTAGCCCTGAGCTCTTCCAGTATTTTGGCTCTGTGTTACTCAATATCTATACTGTATATATCACCCCATACTTCTAATGTCAGCTGTAATTTAACCCATGTTCTAAACACTGTACAGCCATGTGGTTGTATAAGACTTCATTGCTATCTTAGTTAATAAACTTCCAAATATTCAGAGATTTTACTGTACCAGTTTTGTGTCTTCGTGTGGTATGGAAAAGTACCATTATTTCCACTTCAGATAAGTCTGAAGCAAAAAAGATACAACGTCCAGATTTTTGAACCTATTTAAGCACTTTAGGATGCTGATTGGTACGCAGTGTGATTTACAGAAATTCTTAGTTCCCACTAAGATGAATTTTCATCTGAAAACCTCACTAGATGACACTTTGCTCCATGCTTTTCATACTGGAATCATGCCAGCAATGACACTGAATTACACCAGGAGTTTCAGAAGCTGTATCAAGTCCACAGTTCCTTAAGAGGAAGATCCCCTTTCCCCTCTGTTTATCTCTTCCAGTGAAATCATTTTATTGGTCTGAAACTTTTTGAGCATTCTGATATAGAGTAATAATCTTGCAACAAAATTTTTAGCCCTAGGTGCTGCAAGATGTTCACTGAATTGCAGGAGGAGTTGCTTTTCTTGGCTGATGGGCCTCAAAGTAGAAGATAGTTTTCCTGGGTCAAAATCTCACAAGACCTCATATGCAGCAGAGATATTACATTTGCACTGCAGGGAAGGAAGGACTGGTTGCAGCAAGCCCACATGCAGTCAGCCCCAACTCAGTGTTAGCAAAAGGTTTGTTGCAGCCCATGCTCTTTGCACAGATTTACAATCGTGAGCAGCATTGGTAGGAGGGTAGGAGCACAGAAGAGCACACTCGTTACACTGCAGTCACCCGTAGTATTGGAGAAATAGCAGAGCCTACCATCTTCTGTTGCCCAATAACAAAACTGTGGAAAGGGAAGTGGCAAGAACAGAAACACTTATATTTTAGGCATGTAAGCAGACTAAACTTGTTCATCAATTAATGTTCAGTAGTCAGCCAAACAAAAGTTCTGTATCTATTTTGAATATATACTTTTTTAAGATCCTAATCTTATTGTCTCTGAAGGATTATTTTCTTTTGCTAACTTGTGGTTTCCTGTCTTCTCACTAACTGTTCTTAGTTATTCAAGTTTCATGCAATTATCTGTATTAAAGGTTAATCCTTGTTCATCTTATACAAAAAAGTACTGTAATCATTGCATTGGAACTTCTTCTATTAGAAAGGCAAGGTTTGATTTTCAAGGCTCTTCTAGAATATAATAATAATAGTAACAATGATACTGGTAATGACAATGAAAGTACATCCATTGTGTCAAAAAATTTTAATCTTCCTCATGCATTCCAGAACTGTAACCCTGACAAAGCTGTGTGAGTATTGTGGCATACAATATTATTTGGTTAGCCTGACTGAGAATACATTTTTAGTAAAGCTGATATTTGCTCCATATCCTTCCTTTGCATTTGAATGGTTTTTCCTTGTGTCCTTTATGTCATTTGTTTGACGAAATGGCAAACATCCTTGTCTCCCTTACGTAAAAAGATGAAAATTCAGGAAATGGTCTCATAGAGAGTGGCCAAAGTCCCTTTAGGATCCCAGAAAGTCTTACAGCAAAACAACCATTACCTCTCTGCAACTGCATCAGCTTTGACAAAAATGAGTATTTCCATAGGAGGACACTTCTATCTGTTATAAAGGGAGTATTAATAAGAAAGTGTGTCAATATATTCAACATGGGGTCACAAATTAAATGATAAGGAGAATTAAAAGTTGTGAATAGCTTTTTATGCAGAGACAATGTTCAGTGTAGGAATTGTGTGGAAAAGTGGTATGTGGTTTTAAGTGTTTCCTCAGGAAGCATACACACACAGAAGCAAGTGAAGCCTTTAATTTAATAACTGATATGCTTTTGTTCAGCTCTTTAACCCTAACAACATTCTTTAATTGTTATTATTTTGTGTGTCAAATGGTAGGTAACGTATTTCTTGCAGGGATTTGATGAGGAACATTTCTTATTCAAACCTCAACAGTACTTATGTATATATTTCCAATATAATATTTCTACCCTTTATTTGTGTTCAAAACACCAAAATTATGACTAGCGTCACAAAAGCACTCCCAAAATGACACTACATTATGCTGTGTAATTTAATTAATGAAATTTTTACTGGAATTCATTTAGTCTGAAGTTTAAATGGATATACTGAAGGCCAATGCAAGTCATATAATCTATAAAATATATTTATTTCTGATAGCTTTTCCTGGCATGACCAAAAGGGTTTAAATATATCACTTTAAAATCTGAGTTCAAGAAAAAAAGGTCCAGCTTGCTTTACTTCCTGATATTTAGCAAATTACATTCCAGCAATCTCTTCTTATTATAGTAATCTCACATAGCAGTATTCATACACAATATTACTAGTGCCGCATTTTTGAGCAGTTTTTTGAGCAGAAAAACTGAGTATTTCAGTTAAGCCAAACTCCAACATAATTATACACTATTACAGAGCTCGACACACCCATAGTGTGTCTGCCTATATGAAGCCTATGCCCTTAGGAAAATTATCCTGTAACATGCCCCTCACCTAAACGGGTGGATACTGGTATCTCCTTTTTGCTTGTAGGTGAGGTGCCCACCTGGCTGCAAGGGATACTTCTCCGAAATGGCCCAGGGATGCACACCATAGGGGACACTAAGTACAACCACTGGTTTGATGGCTTGGCTCTGCTGCATAGCTTTACATTTAAAAATGGTAAGTTGTCAGATTGAAAAAAGCTCAACAACCCAGATCTTGGTGCCTTATGCCTCAAACTGTTTTGAGTTTGATTAGTGTTAGAATGTTGCAGTTGTCCACAGAGTGGCTTTTGCGGTGAGGTGGTGAGTGCTTTGGGGAAAATCTCTGCAAACATACACTCACACCTCACTGTCCACAGCAGCAGCAGGAGTATCTCTGCAGGGCTGTTATCAGAGGTTATATTTGTCATTTTTCTCTGGAGTGCCAAAGTTCAATGTTGTCTGCACTGCGGGATAGCCTGCAGCCAGCTGTGCGCAGGTCTCCGCAGGGCAGCCTTTGCCTTCCACACAAAGCAAGAAAACCTCTGTTATTTCAAACTGGATCAGCCAAAAGTACTGTAATATCCAGAGGCTTTTCTGTTGTGGATGAGCAACCTAGTTTCAGGGGAGGCTAACATTCCCTTTTGGGAATTTGGTTGCAGCTATAACAGCTGCCAGGAGAGAAATTGGGCCACTGTGTCACTTCACATATCAAACCTCACTTATGTGTACTTACTTGACACCCCTACAAGCAGTCCTCCTACTTGTCATCCTTATGGAGGCAGCTCCTCAATCCTAAACAATTTCATTTTTTGCTTTCAGTTAAAGTATTTTTTATCTATTGTTTTACAGTGTGAGGCAGGATGTTTTATACCTAGATCTGTAAAAGAACTGTGGTTTACTCCTGTCATCCTCCATTCCTAATATTTCCTTTTTAGTTTCCGTTTCTGTGATTGGAGGCATTTAATGGAACAGCAGTATCTCCTTCCCTGTCCAGCTCTGCATCCTTAACAAAAAAACCTACAAAGAAATGACCAGTGTTTTTTATATTGTTAGTATATTTCACTTACCTAAAGCAAACAGAGCTCAGTTAGTTCAAGTATAGCGGTCCATTAAATTGTTTAGGGTAGACATTGATTCCTTCAAGCCATTTGTTACTTTCTCATAACTAAATTTTGCCAATACAAGTGATTTATCACCACCCATACATTGATGATCAATTAATCATTTTTACACAGATTGTTTTGGTTTACTGGAATAGCTTATCCAAATCCCTCCATTTCTCTCCCCAGTCCCCCAGTATTGTCCAAATGTATTGGGAGTCAAGGAAGCTAGACAAATCGTTACCAATCTCAGCAGCCACAAGAACAGTCCGGGTTCCTTAAGAAAGCTGGAAAAGCCTTCCAGAACAGGGAGTTAGGGACACTGTCCATTTCATTGCAAACTTCCCTTAACAAAAGGACAACTGCTTGAGAAACTTTCTCTGACTTTACCTATGCTAATTTTCTAAAGAACTCCATACAAATTGTGTCTGAAACCTGTTTGGCCTTTGTCAGGTGAAGTTTACTACAGAAGTAAGTATCTCCAAAGTGACACGTACAACTGCAACATAGAAGCAAACCGAATCGTGGTGTCTGAGTTTGGAACGATGGCTTATCCAGATCCATGCAAAAACATATTTTCCAAGTAAGCAGCGCGTTTTCCAACAGGATTCATCTATCTGCTTCTCTCTCCAGCACAGATGGCTTCCTGTGTACTCTTGACACATATTTACAAATACAGAGTTTCTTTTGTAAATTTACAATTTCTAAATGTTGAAAATACCAAGAGATATATCCAGCGTTGTACTCTCTATGGATTATTCTAAGGCAAATACTTTCAGTTCAATTTATGAACAATATTGGCTGTTTTATACACTGTTGGAAGTAAATTTTCTTGTAATTTTGAAACAGCAGTATTTTCTTTTTCAAGTGTTTCACAGAAGTTTGAAAAAATGATACACTATAAGGGGAGAAGCAGCAAGAAAGGAAAAGATTAAGAGATGGGGAAGGAATTTATGTAAAGTCTATTCAACAAAAAGGAAAAAAGTATCAAGAACAAAAAAAAAACCCTTCTGGATTAAAGGTCGTTTTTACAAAAAAAAAAAAAAAAAAGAAAGAAAGTGACAAAGAATTTCAACTGCTTCTTGAGTCAGGTGCAGTGCTTTGAAGGACTACACCCATAGGGCTGAGCTAATCTTATGTTCAAAATGAGAACCACTTGGGATCACTGCAATAGCTGCTTGTGCACTATTAGGAAGGATGATAGGCTGCATATGAGAGACAAGGCATCAGCCATTGTGTTATCACCTGTCCTGTAACATTGGCTGTGGGTATTCCCTAACGAATGCACGTAGCTCACTGATCTCTTCTCCCTTGCTGAACTACCTCTAATGACCTTGAATTTGATACTTGGTAAGAGCATGTGCATGAATACTTAGTGCAAAACAGTTCATATGCTCTGCGTTGTTACCCTGAGATAAGATGCTTTTCTTCTCTCTTTCAGCACTGATAGGGTAATGCTGGCATTTTAAGTTCAAAAGGGATATAAGGAGCTTTGTCTTGTCTTCAGGTGAATATGATAAAACCCTGTACAAATAAGGAAAGCTGTCAAGCCCATGGGTGAAGCTGTTGAAATCAGAGTTGTGGTACAGGGTAATACCAGGATTAAAAATATCTCATCAGGGAGTATATGAATCCATCTATTTTATGAAAGCATACACTGAAAAACCTACCAGCTTTTAGGTAGAAACCGTTAGGCCAAATTTTCACAAGGTATGCACAGGAGAGTAATTAGCCCATCCTGATAAACCAGTGCTATGTTACAGCTGACAGCAGGACTGCACCTGGGTGCCCATTTGTGTATGGAAAAACAGTTGCATGCATGTCCTTAACCCTCGCCCAGGACAAGGGCGTTGGAGAAGTCCATCTCCTCTGCTTTCCCCCCATTTTCACCGAGACAAGGGCACTGCAGGGGAGGGACAGAGCCAGCTCCATGCCCCTGCTGCTGTTCACAGCCTGTGCTGCTGGGGTGACGTCTGCTTTGCATGGGGCACGGGCTAGTACAGCTGCTGCTGCTGCTTCAATGAACCCATACAAAATTTCCCTCCCTACAGGGCGTTCTCATACTTGTCTCACACCATTCCTGAGTTCACAGACAACTGCCTGATCAACATTATGAAAACTGGGGATGACTTTTATGCTACCACTGAGACTAACTTCATCAGGAAAATTAACCCGCAGACTCTGGAGACATTAGAGAAGGTATAAATGACTGTCATTCTGGTTCCTCATCTGCTAACAAATGAAGTTTTGGGCTGACTCAAAAGGATCCTTTAACATGTGCAGGACACAAAACTGGAAAGACACTTCCCTTCTACTATTCCCTTACTTTTGTAATCACAGTAAAGGGAAATTGTGAAGATACCATATCTTTTAAGAACTCATGAGTTCAAAATTGAATCCCAGGTAGTCTGGGAGAAGCTGGTCTTTGAGCAATTTCACTTGTACATAATCAGGTTTCAGGAATAATACCACATATCATGCTTATGAGATTATTTTGGATTATTTCCATTATTACGCATCTGTAGTTATCAAATGATTTACATAATTAACAATTCAGCAGGTCAGTTATATGACTGCTTTTCAAGTACCTTATGCAAGATATTGGGTAATTATTAAAATGAAAAGTTGACATGTTAAAATATACAATGAGTTTTTTTCTGATGTGCAGTACAGTTTGAGTTCAATTCCCAAGCTTTAAATCAAATAGAAACCTTTTTGCTCCAGAAGACTGCTAGACTCATAGCCCTGTTAAATAAGCTGCTTTCAGGATGAAATGGGCATTTGCAGAATAACTTCTTTAGCCAATCCTCCTGTTGTGTTACGTGGCCGCAAGGGAGAAGTGAAGGTAATTCAGATTCCATAATTTGTTGAATTAGGAAATCATTTGAGTACTTACATAAGTTATTTGGCTTAATTGTTTACATTTTAAGGACTTTTGAAAATGGGGTACCAATAAAAGGCTGCCAGTGCTAAAAAGCTGGATTTGTGGTGTTAGCTGAGACCAATTTTAATTCTCTTATGCATCTCTAAAATCTCCTTTTGTATCATTTTCCAGGTTGACTACAGCAAGTACGTAGCTGTAAATGTGGCAACTTCTCACCCACACTATGACAGTGCTGGAAATGTTCTCAACATGGGTACTTCAATAGTTGATAAAGGGAGGACAAAATATATTCTGTTTAAGATTCCTCCCTCTGTGCCAGGTAAGATCTGTCTTTTATCAGTATTTTCTAGAAACCTGTTAGCATTTTCTTTTCTTCTGAGGTTAAGGGGTTGTGACTCAGCTCTTCTAGAAACCAGTGATGTTAATTTTCTTAATTTTAATTTATTGTGAACTTAATGTTAACTGCTTAGCCTCTCTGGCATATGCTATTACAAGGGTTCATCTTGAATATGGTGTAAACAAGGTATTTTAGTGTGAAGAACATTGCTTTTATAAGAATTTGCTTTTAGAAGAATTCTACTTTTAATATTACTAGAGTCAACTAACTCTTTTAGAAGAATTTCCATTCCCTGTATTGTGATGTGTAGAAGGAGGATGAACAGAAACAATTTTATCTATAGGTCTGTATATATAAAGTGAAGTTGTAAATTTTTATTTTCTTCATAAATGAAAATGCTCTTAAAATGCTGATACTGTGATTATAGGGAAGCATAATGCAAAATAGTACCTAATATCGAGTTAATTCCTCTCTAACCTGGCCTACACTAGACCTTGCTGAAATACTGTTCACAGAGCAAATCACTTGCTCTTTTTCCTTCAAGACAATCTTTTTGTGTGTGTGTTGTTGTTTAAAATTAGCTGCTAATGTGATGTCTGTGCCTTGGCTGAAGAATCAAGAGGCCTTTCACAGCTGAAAGACAAGCTTAAAATTTCTAGCTGGGGCGCAAAGTCAGTATAGATCAAAAAGGAACTTCTGCTTAGAATTTCAAAAGCATGGGGTCATTTTAATCCCCTCGTAAAGCTAAAGTAACCAGTGGAATCAAATGCTAAGATGAGGGAGCTCTGTCTAAATCAATCCAGCATTGTGATATTAATACGTTCCTTCACTCAGATGCAAACTTTTATGTTAATTCTGCAGGAGTAAACAAACTACCTTAACTGGAAAATGCAAATAAAATGGAGAGGAACCTGTTCTTCCCTACTTCATACATGGCAGAAGTCGAAGCACAAGATTGGATAGGAATTTATTATAAATATAATTTTCTTTTTTTATTATTTATATCAGAAAAAGAAAAGAAGAAATCTTGTTTGAAGTATCTGGAAGTGGTATGCTCCATACCTTCTCGTTCTCTGCTCCACCCAAGCTACTACCATAGCTTTGGAATCACAGAAAATTACATTATCTTCATAGAGCAGCCATTCAAACTGGACATTGTCAAAATGGCAACTGCTTACATCCGAGGTGTGAACTGGGCTTCCTGCCTTTCCTTTCATAAGGAGGATAAGGTATTTTTCCCAATGCTGAGCAATGGAGTCAGCCAGGCCACTGATCTCTTTCACAGTTCTGGTTTTGGTCTGGTTCATTAATTTCAGTAATCCCTCTTTTTTTTTTTAACTCTTGACTTTCACGTTGTGCATTTTTTTTAGAAGTTGTAATTTTGAATACTATCTCCCATCTCCAGAAATGTCACATACAAATATCTGATGCTGAAGTGCTTGAGAAAGACAGTAGTTTGGCATTGTTAGAAATTCTGTGTGCTAGCAGAGAAATTCAAAACCAACTAGTGTCTCAGACACGTATAGTTGCTGTGTATTGTGGAAGAGATCTATTCTACATCCATTGCATCAGATAGGAGAGCCAAATGGCCAACAAAAGGAGAGTCTTCCACTGTGGCAAATAAGGAAAAAACCTGTTTTCTGAGGACCTTATTTCCACATGCTTTGGCCATCAATAAGTGGGGCATGCTGGGGCAGAGGGCACCAGTACAGCACTGCACACAGCCTCTGGACTAAGGCAGATTCGTTTAACTTAAAAATAGAGCAGGGGATTTTCCAGGTTTTACAGGAAAACTTCAGCCCTCAGCCTAGCCCAAATAGTAATTTACAGCAGTAAAATGAGTTTAAAGCACTTCCACACTCATTTTACTCTTGCATTTTGTGGTCTTTAGGTCGGAACCTCTTGTCTCCTAGCAGCAAATCCTGAGTTCTTAATATGCTTCAGTAGAAACAGACAATACATTAGAATGTTGATGGCTGCCATTAGAAAACAGTTTCCTAAATAACTATTTGCTGATCATTAATGGTTTTCAACAATGTTTCCTGTCTTTCAGACTTGGTTTCACTTTGTAGACAAGAAGACTAAAAAAGAAGTATCCACCAAGTTTTATAGCGACGCTATGGTGTTTTTTCACCATATAAATGCCTATGAAGAGGATGGCCACATTATTTTTGATCTTATTGCCTATACAGACAACAGCTTGTATGAGATGTTCTATTTAAAAAACCTGACTAAAGTCTTTGAAGAGAGCAAGCTTACCTCCATGCCAACCTGCAAACGATTTGTTGTTCCTCTGCAATACAATAAGGTAGAAAGAAAATGGCTTTTTAACCTGCTCTTTGATTAGTCATTTTAAATACATCAGTGTGAATAATGGGAGAATTATTAGTTACCAGCCCTTATGTGCGAATTTCTGATTCTTTAAAAATAGCATATACACAAAGTGTGCAGGCGTTTTCTTCTGTGTACGTATTGTGAGAAATGGCAATGAGCAGCTGGACGTATGGTTACCTGGATCTCGGTTCTGATACCAGCCGTTATGGAGAACAGAGCTATTGAGCGTATGTAACTTCCCTCCCAGTGAGATGATTTGTAAAATGCTATCAAATATGAGCAGATATGTAAACTTGGCTGTTGGCTGGAAGGGCATGCATGAGTTTTTGCACAATCTGTTTTTTCCACTTTATTGGAAGCCTGTAGATAATATACATATGCTCCCAACTGTTGAAATGGTTTTATTAAAATTAGAAGATTTCATTTAAGTGTGAGATTTACCAGAAAGAGGAAATATTTTATCTTTCAGTTTAATTTAAAACATCATTTTACATCATTGTTTGCAGGGAAGGTTTTGTACTACACAGAAACTTGGGTAGGTTTCTGCCTGATACATTTGGAATGGATACTACTTTTTCTTTCTACATCCTAGAATTGCATTGCTTTGTTCATGTCTCGAGTTATGCAGCGATGACAAAGGATGTGTTGGATCACACCAGCTAGCCAAACTACCCTGAAATCTGAAGAATTCAGCAGCAGTGTATTAAAAACAAGAGTGCATTACACTTGTTTTTGCACTTGATTTATAGCAGGTGCAAAAAACCTAACCTTGGCGACTTTTTATGGGAATTTGATACCTAATTCCTTGAAACCCATCTTCATTAATTCAATGCACAAACTATGTAATCCGTGTATTGTGCTTCTGGAACATAGCCATGTCTATCTAAACTTTTCTAAAGGTTTGGTGTGATTCAAAACGATTACTCTGTGTTATATTAAAATCCCCTGAGTATAGCAAGATTTCTAAAGAAAAGCTCAGCATCTAATATTACAAGATAAATGCAATAAGAAAGAACTTCCTGAAGCTGGACTATTTGTTTGATCCCAATACTGTCTATATGAATATCAAACCTGATGAAAGTTCTAAATTAGAAGCATTTTCTTAGAGACAAATTACTTTTTCAGCATATGTCTCTTTCAGGATGCTGAAGTAGGTTCTAATTTAGTCACACTTCCATCGACCGCAACTGCTGTAAAAGAGAAAGATGGCAGCATCTATTGCCAACCTGAAATACTATGTGAAGGTGAGACATACCCATTGTACAAATCTCAATTATATTCTCTTATGCACACATAGATGCATTCTAATATGCCGAATAGCTGTTCATGTATGTAAGATCTTTATAAGGCTAAGAGAAATGGAACTATATTAATTAATTAATTTAGTGTAGATATTGACAATTTCTTTCTCTTCTTTACATCCCTCCTCTGGGTCTACCCAGTAATATATGACCCTGAACCCCTCAGATATATATTTATCAAGAGTGAAACCCTTTAAATGTCCAAAGTTACGTCAGTTTTATATTAATACAGGATCCCTAGTCTGATCTTACAACTATTAATATGGCTTGCAAAACTACTTGTTATAAGAGTAATTTTAGTTCAATAGGTCTGTTTTACATCATAACTTCAGTTATTGCTGTATTTTATAAAGATTGTGTTTGAAAATGGTTTTTTAAACTTTTTTTCAGGGGATAATAACAGGAATATGTAAAGAGAATGTATTTATCTGAAATGAAAGTAAATTCTTAGAATGGTAGTCTCCAATTGTAGCTCATATGTTCACATCTCATGTATTTACAAAGAATGAAAAAACAAACAAACAAAAATGTTTATGTGGCTTAATTATGTTGTGTTAATATCTATCTTCAGCTTTTAAGAAATTCAGACATACAAAATATACGCCACACCTGTTTTAAATACTGTCAAGGTTTTTCCACAAGGAAAAACTTCCTGAAGACTGGCAAATGAAAATGTACATTTGAATTATTTTTCTTCTCCCGTTAGTATGTCTTGAACTTTATTTTTACTCAGGAATAGAACTGCCTCGCATCAACTATGACTATAATGGCAAACCCTACAAGTATGTCTTTGCAACGGGAGTCCAGTGGAGTCCAGTTCCTACAAAGGTATGATTAACATTTACAAAGTCAGAAACTATGTTTTTAGAACACAAATCAAATTTAAGCAGTTACATGCAGATCATGCTGCAGCACTTTGGCCCACAATATAGCCTAATCTGATTCATACATGCAGATTCAAAGTGTCTGGTTCTGAGGCCAGAAATGGAACTCTTCCCCCCCCCCCCTCATCAAGTTAAAGCTTCTAAATGATGACACTGCAGTTGGGTACTATGCTCATGAACTTCAGCACCTGAAAGCAGGGAGATGAAAAGTTGGACATGTATGTTAACTTACTTGTTATGATTAATACAGCCTCACTGGGCCAAACTCTGGGAACAATGTATCTTCATTTTACTAGTTGAAAATCTGGAACATTATTATCAGCTGTTAAAAAACATGTAGTTCCATAGGCAGCTGCAAAAACGCTTTCTTGCAGATGTGACTTGATATTGGATTCTTGAGTATTCAATATTGTATGTGTTTCTGTCAAAACTTTTCTCATTGGTGGGTCATTCCCATGCAAAGAAACATGAAATGCCTAAATTCTTATAAGGGTCAGCTCATGTTGTACCATTTCCCTCCTAAAGTATTAATAAACTCAGGCTTCTTTATCCAGCTTTGTACTTCCACAAAGTCTCTTGAACACAGTAGTTACCAAGACTCTCACTTTCCTGCTAAATTGAGCTGAACTTCTGTAATGTGCCAAAAGCTACAAGGGAGAGAGTACGAAAAAGAAGTACTAGATAGACATACACCTGTAATATTTTTTCCCTTTAGGAAACCTAACTTAAAAAGTTACTGCAATAGTATCTAACCAATTAAAAATACTAAAACAATACGTAGTTTTTCAGAAAGCGTCTATCTTTTGCTAGCTAGTTCTGTATTAGAGGGTAGCAAGTGCTTCATTTCTGTATGCATGATGCCAGCTTTTCAGGAGACAGCCTAGAGCACAAGTAGATGAAGATGAAAAGTATTAATAGTTAAAGGTAAGAGTATTGTACAGACAAACTCACTCTTTATAATTCTTGCTCCATGACATATAAAGTTCACTGCTGTTTCTTGTATATAATTATCACAGCTGATTACACAATAAAGCTGGATTTCTGCATGATGCAAGAAAATTTATTGCAGCACATCTGACAGTAGCTCAAACAAATCTGCAAGTTTGTGATTTACAGTGCAGATAATCCCTGCTTGACTTAAATATAATAAAAAATGCTGTTACAAGATTTTTCTTTCACATCAGTTGCTCTTTAATGAATGCAGGCGCAACAACAATCGTATAATCCTTAGGTAAAGACTGTCAGTAAAACTGCAGTCAGATTGGTTAGAAAGGAGAATTCTTCCAAGTTCTCTGCTAATTTGAATAGTTTCTTTTTTGTGTAAACATACTTTTTGACTAAAAGTCAAAAGGGAGAAGAATATGACTGCATTGGTGTGGGCAGAGAAAAGGCCTTAACAGAATTCAACCGGAAAATGCCATACATCCCCACTGGTAATTGGTTTGGCCAGGCACTTGACCCATTAATGAGATGAAAATCTGTACTCTGTTCCTTCAGTAAATACCAGTGTCTGCATGGAATTCTTGCCCCATTGGTTTAATCTTTACACATCACTATTAATAGCCTTTGTTCTGGCATATATTACCTACTTAACAATAGAAGGCCTTGAGAAATATTGAGGTCACAATAAAAGGAAAATAATTCACAGGATTAGAAAACAGAAGGTTTAAATCCTGTTTCCTGCTTTATTACAGAATTGCAGTGATTTGGCACGAGTCACCTAAATGTTCTAGGCTTTGGACTCTTCCTCTCTATAGCAAGGACATTATTTATAGTGAAGGTTCTCTCATGATCTGTTAGTATTTGTAAAATACTTAAAGTCCATTAAATGAAAGGTGCGACTGTAATCTAATGCAATGAAATGAAAACAGTGTGATTATGCAGCCACTAAGCGTGACTCCAAAGTGGAGCAGGTGTTTCCTTCTTGTGATGACATACGCCTTGTTGCTCCCTAACTCTTAGCATTGGTCCCCCACGCCAACAGTCTGTTCATGTTGTATCTTTGCAAAAAAACCCCACTGTCTGGGTCACTGATATTTTTCTTTTCTGGTCACAACAATTTAGATTGTAAAACTTAATACCCAGACAAAGGAAATGCTTCACTGGGGAGATGACCACTGCTGGCCATCTGAGCCCATTTTTGTTCCCAGCCCTGATGCAAGAGAAGAAGATGATGGTAAGATAATAACAACATTCTGAAAGTTGGGATTACGTAAGTTCTGCTTCAAATCTTGCAAGTTTCATTGTTCTTAGTCAAGAAACTTGACTGAGTTTGGGTTGATTCTTCAACTGTGAGATTAAAATTAGAACCAGCTGTTTTTCTCCTGCAGACAAAGCCCCAAAGCAACAATAGGCCAAAATCAGCTTATGTGGCCATAAACAATAAAACCAATGCTTAGGACTTTCCAGAGAGCCACATGGAGCTGGGTTTTTCAATAGTTTGGAGCAGCTGAAGCTATGGGAAGTCAGTGTTGTTACAGATGAGAACGTGAAGTGACACCACAAGTCTCCCTGTAATCTCAATCCAGTTCTGTTCTCAGGTGACTCTTCCCAAAGGAAAATGGCAAACAGTTGAAATCATGAGTCCCAAGACTGCCAGGCACACAATTTGGTGTGGGTTTGCTTTTTTCCTTCCCAATGAACTGCAGGCAGACCACAAAAAAGCACAGAAGAGAAGCATTTATTAGTTCTTTAGTAGTCTCAGTAAACTTCCTGATCTAGTAAGCACTTCTAGTTTGTGTTCTAAAATTCTTAGGCGACAAGAATTGTTTCCTGATAGTGTGATCTTTTCTGCTTGGTGTAACTAGTATGTGCTTCTAATTCTTCATTTGTATGTCACAGGTGTTGTTCTGACCTGTGTTGTGGTGTCTGATCCAAAGAAAGCACCCTTCCTGCTTGTCTTGGATGCTAAAACATTCAGAGAATTGGGCCGAGCCATAATAGGTGTAGAAATGCATCTGGACCTGCACGGAATGTTTATACCACAGAAAGATTTGAAGACTGAAACTGAGTAAAATGCTATTTATCCTGTTACACAGACTGAGACAACCTTCTGTGGTTGTGGGTTAGTGTGGGATATCATTCAGGATCAACCTTGTCTTATGAAAAGAAATGACTAAATGTAATGTCTTCAATTACTATATATAATCTCTTCAAAGAGATAAAAATAACTTTTATTACAAATAAGAAATCGTTGGTATTGAGTGCTAATGTTGTATACAACTTGTGGGGCAGGGAATAGGAGGCAAAGGTAACAAGAAATGGTTTATTTGAGTAGAATACAGCTTTCTGAGCAAATGAAGTACTGTATTTATAGGGTGATGTATGGTGTGAGTCACACGTGTCTGCAGCTCATGTAACTTTCACAGACTGTTTCAAGACTGCAATTCATGATGAAAGTTGTCTCCCGCCAGGAAACCTCACGTTAAACTGCCTGCTATGATACTGATAATTCATGGCAGTGGATTCTCTTGGTGCTTGATTTCTTAAACTCTGCTGTAACCAAAGGATTACACTGAGGTGCTACAATCTTCTAATATAGAACCTAAAAACCCCTGCTTTGCTAATAACTTCAGGGTGCATTTTTCCCTTTTATGTTGACAAAAACAAGTAACTTGAAATAGAATATTTGGTTTTATGTAGCATTTAATTATACTTTAGTGCTATTCAATCTTAAGCACTTGGTATTTAAATCAGTTTTCCTTGAGGAGAGTATCTGACATGACATTTCAGGTAATTAGATTATTAAATTGTGTAAAAGATAAGCAGAAATGTAGTATTTATTAATATTGCTAATAGTCTCTGTTAATAACAGTATGTCTATGAATAAGAACAGTGTATTTCTATCAGAACGCAGATACATATTCAACAAGCTGTTCAGGTAAAAGAATGAAAGGCTTAAATTAGACCTCATCTGAACTACATGCTCTTGTTGCTATAGCTAAGCATTTGCTTTATTGCCTGCTTAGGAACATCCATATTCTGACACAGGTTTATCGTTGCCTGTCACAGATGCTTCCCAATAAAAGCACCAAACTCTCATTCACAGTCACAATTAAAAAGTGTGTTTCAATGTAGCGTTCAAATGCTAAGTATATCATGACTGGTTTTTGTTATAGGAATGGCATCTCCTAATCCCCTGAGTGTATTTTTCTGTTTTCTGATTCGGGCCATTGATTTTTCTTTAAATGAGAGCTTTTTCTTCTTTTAATTGTATGTTCCTATTGCAGCTACCTGTACGGGTGGAGGCAATTTTACTGATGGAGAAAACTAGGTGTAATTCCATACATTTTAGGTGCTTACCTGCTCTGTATGTAATCACCACACTACTCAGGTATTTCTCACTCTTCTGTATACCCACTTGTACAGTGTCTCTGCTGCTCACTGTGTTTTACAGGTAGGAAACAGAACGGAATCATTGTCATTTACTATCTCCTCATCACATCAGGGCTTTGGTGACTTGTTCGTGATTACACAAGATGTTTATGGCAGAGCAGGAATTGAACCAACATCATCCACCATTCTTGTTTGCTCTGTAACAACTATACCTCCCTTCCTCTGCTTAAGCCTTTGCAGTTTATAATATACAGGCCTATTTCTGTACAGGCTACTTTTAATGTAAAAAAAGTGACTGTGGTCAGATCTATAGTTAAAATATGCAGTTCGGAGCATTAAAACTTTTAGGTATTTCATAAAATGGAAATAACCATTCCAGTAAGTGTGACTTACTGACTTACTGACAGTAAGTGTGTCAGAAATGGTAATCTTTTGTGGTTTTAAGACATATTGCCACTACTATTTTAAATAAAATGATCTTCTAAAGAATAAAGAAAATTCCATTTTCGTAAGTAATATGGAACCAGTACTGGAATAGATGACTGACTTCTGATGCTGGCAAAGGACACCAGCTGTGAGGTTGTTTCTTTTAATCTGAAAAAGTTTGGATTTAACAAGTCTCCACAAATATTTCTGGAATTGCAAAGTGGTAATGAATCAAAAGTATAATGATTATTATAGATCTCTTTTTAAGAGTTTTTCTCCAGAACTTCTTCTGTAGAATTCATAGTGTTATGTTTTCAGGTGATCATAAGTTTGGATACAGGTGTTACTGGACTTCTGAGGAGCTAATTCTTACTGGCAGAGATGACATGATAGGGGAATATTCATCACAAAATCCAATCGGATTTGTTATCTGCAGTCCAAGAAAGTACACGTGTTATTTGTGTTCATGTATACTGCAGAAAATAAATTCTAAGAAGTCTTGGGTATGATTTTTTAAACAAAGTGTGCCATAATCCCTTGGTCAGCATTACACATGATTGGATTAGCATCAGGTTTGTAGTCAGGCTGAAGAGAAAAAGAGTGATGTAAATCTGCATTTGCCAATCCCAGTATCCTCCCGTGGTAGAGACAATACGGATAAAACCATATGGCTAATCACAAATTTGTTCAAGAATGTTTTTAGCAGCTGCAATAGTAATCTGATGAAACATTTACCCTGGGTATGGTAATGCACTGTATCATTTCCAGGCTGACAATAACAAGGGGGAACGCATATACGCTTTGCCAAGTGGCTGCAAGGCTTGTGGTTTTTTGTTGTTGTGGTAACATGGCACATGGTAATCAGTCTGTCATTTGGTTTGCTTCTCTGACATCCTTCTCTATGAATGAAATCTTGAGGGACAGAAAGGTTTGATTCCTCTTTTGCACCAATTTAAGTCATAAATTAGCCCAGGAAAAGTAGTGGAATTTTTGTAATGGCATAAAAAAGAATCTAGATTTAGTGACTGCAAATACAAATAGTAAGGATGGACAGCTGTGTAAAGGAAAAAAAAAAAAAGGTTGGGCAAGAGAATCAGGCCATGGGTATGCACACATGTAATTACTTCAGAGATGTTACAAATGGCCCTCTAGTTGGTAGAGTGGTTTGTTTTGTGGTTGTGGGTTGTGTTGTTTTTGGTTGGGTTTTTTTTATCAACAGGTTTCATTAAATGGAACAAATAACAAAGCATAATAATTAATTTGTTCTCTGGAAGTGGATATTATCTGTTACACCTAGTCCCATTGCCCCACATACGCAGCAGGAGGAAGAAGAAACACTGTTTACTAGGACAAGTTAAAAACCAGAAATACAGCTGTGTTTTCCTACATAACAATCCATGCAGGAGGCACAGAAACAAACCAGTGGTTTTAAATAACCAGGCCACTCAATGACAGCTTTCCCAATAATTTAAACCACTGTTCCCTTCGGTATGCAATTACCAAAGTATTAATAACAAGCAAAACACATCTTTCGCCCACAGTCAGGATGCCCAGCGCTCTCTGCTTTCATTACCCTCAAAGAGAGCTGTGGATGTGTCCTCTGGATCTATTGTGCGCTTCCTCATTCTGCGCTTGACAGCCCGGATAATTATACCCAAGCCAGAAGAAGTGGCCTTCTAATATTTTTAAATGGGTATGTTATAACAGTAAGTGATGCAAAGTTGCTGGTGTTTCATGCAGATTGGTATGTTTGCAGGCCTTCCGTCCCACCAGGATGTGAAACACATCCTCTGCTGCTTCTAAAGCTCTGGTTCAAAGCTGCACAGCAAGCTGAGAGCACAGGACTCCCCTCTGTGACCCTTCTCCCACCAGAAAGCACTTCAGCAAGGGTCGGACTGGAAACGCTGGCTTAAATGGGGCTATTCATGTTCTTCACAAGCAAGCACTGGGTGCAGTGTTGTGGTTCCTGGGGTGCACAGGGGCAGGTGTCCCAGCTGAACTCTCCATCTGGAGAACAAAACAGCGTTGTGTCTTAGCTTGTAGAGGACAATGTTGCCTTTGTAAAGT
>JAVJGJ010000033.1:17720609-17742048 GCA_035590215.1 Microhierax caerulescens
CCCCCCCCCCCCCCCCCCCCCCCCCCCCCCCCCCCCCCCCCCCCCCCCCCCCCCCCCCCCCCCCCCCCCCCAGCTCTATGGTTTTGCCTGACTTAATTTGTTCAGGTGTTGGACACTTTCTTCCTAATTGTTGTTACTCTTTAACCAAGCAAAGCAACTTTTGCAGGTTTTTGTGCTGAGCTGTTAGGTGGACTACTTTACGTTGAGACCTGAAGTTGCAGTTACAGATAATCTTAAGAGAGACAAACGAGAGGCAAAGCCAAAATCCTCTGAGAGCTGGCACCCTTTGCAGGGTGTGGTGAAGGCTGTCTTTTATGTGTGGTGCTAAGGGCCAGGGTGCGACCTCAAAGAAAGCCTTCTGATTTGGTTGTAAAATACCTTTTTGGAGGATGGTAGTGGATGGAGTGAACTGCTGCATCATGTTTTTATGTCTGTTTATGTCTGACCTGTTTAATAATGTGATTATTAAGGTTTTTTGCACGCAGAAAGACCAGTCTTCATGGGAGAAAATGTTGCAGGGGCAAAGGTGGACAAATGAAAAAAACTTCACCATTCAAACGATCAACTCTAAGTAGGACTTAATTAGATTTTTACATGGAAAGCTTGTACTTGAAAGACTCAAACCTACATAAGGAAGGCCAGGTCAGGAGGAGACTAAATTGACCTGATGTGTGCATCAAAAGCAGCGTTTTAAAGTTTTCTCCTTACTGATGCAAAATCTCAAAGCACTCACTTGTGGTTTTTGGGACATCCTTGTGAGTGTGTTTTTCCTTTGGTGCATGTCTTTGCTGGAAACAGTTGTTGGAGGTAGAACTTCATTTTAAAACACTAGCGCAGGTAAAAGATACATCATCAAAACCCCATTTTATTACTCTTCGGTTTGGAAGGATGGCTTTGCTCTCTAAATACTAAGGTTTGCTAGTGTGGCAATATTGGCAAAGCTTGTGTAGACTAGCCCTTATGGTTAATCTGGAGCAAAGTCAGTAATTTGGAAAGACGAGTCCTTTCAAAAGGACAGCTGTTTCCCTCTGCCTCCTACAGTTTGGTTCCTGACACCCTGCTACAGTTGTGTAAGTAGGTCAGCAAGCTGCGTTGTGTGCAGTGCGATGACGTGAGAGCAGGTAAGTTTAGTGTTGCAAAGCATCAAACCCAAAGCGTCTGTCTTTTGTTTCCCAGATTTTTTGATTGTTCTTCACTGTAAATATCATAAACCTGCTTGAGGTAGATGTGGTCCAGAGCATTCTCATTTACAAAGGCACAGGCTTTGCAGGCAGATGTTTTCTTCACCTTTTCAGGTACCAGTATACCAGTGCCCTAAGGATTAAAGCATTCCAAGAGTTTATTTGTTCTCTTCATAACTTGTGTCGCTACTGTAGAAACACATCAGTTATCTTTTCATAACAGTTTACAATCAAGGCAGACGTTTTAAAGATAAAAATATTCCCATAGAATTATGTCTGACTCAGGGAAAGGAGTGTTATCAGTGGTGGTTGAATTTTTTGTTTTGATTTTCATTTTGTTTGGTTTTCTGTTTGGCTGGGTGTTTTAAAAGTATTATTCCCCTTCCTGTGAACTGCCAGCTGTAAAAGATAAGAAAAACGCGTTTTCAGACACATAGACCCTTTCTCAGTGTGCTTCTCCTGCATCTTAACTGTCCACAACTGCTCCCATATGGACCTGGCTGTAAGGTTGGAAGTATGACTGTGTTTTAATTTGTTTTGCTCTTTTAAAATGAGGTGTAACTTCCAAGATCCATCTTGATTTAACAAGAACCATGGACAGTCCTAAATTTAGCTGTTGAGTGGTTGTTGTTGTTTTTCTTGTTTTGTTTGTTGTTGTTGTTTTTTAATTACTTGAATCTGGATTATGCCCTTAGATGTGAATTGTGACTCCTAGCAATACCAACATTTCTTCTGAAGCCTTTGTTTTCATTTCAGTGATTTACGTTGCTTATATTGTTGCTTACATATACAGAAGAGGTATTGGAATTTTTTTCCTCATTCTGCCTTATGTAGTGTCATTTGAGATGACTCACTAGGATTGTATTCCTTGAGTGATGTGGAAGAGCAGATTCCAAATTTGTCACACAGACACACAACACCAAAACACGACATAAACTCCAGTTGTTCTTAGGCCACTTGCTCAAAGTGTAGTGTGTGCCAAGCAGTTTACCTGAGCAGGGACGAGAGGTTGGGGTAGATGTTACGCATTTATAGAACACAGTTTATGTTACTGGAAGTATCTTCAACTTACAATTATGATCTGCTTAATTAAAAAATGGAAGACACTGTTTTAAAACATATGTGGAGTCAAGCTGCTCAAAATTAAATTACTTAAGAAAACAGGATGAAGAAGTTGCCTTGTTTTGTTTCCCCCAGCTCTGTATGCATCTCAGCTGTGCTCTGCTCCCAGCTAATGGGTTTTCTGGTTGGCACCGAGGGCTTTATTTCCTTCTAAGTCTTGATGTTGTGGTCTTTCATCTGAATTAAGGAAGACTGAGGCAGCCTTTTCTGCTGTGGTTTGGCAGTTTAGAGTGCTTTTAAAGTAATTAGAAAGGTTGTCCAGTGTAGGAAGCTCCGAGATGCATGTGTTAGAAGCAGCCGACCTGCAGCTGGGCACATCTCGGCACCTTGGATTGCTGATGGCCATTCCCAGCTTTTGGATGCACAAATCACAGGCTGAGTAAATCACCATGGGGAAGAGCGTGGTGGAAAGAACGCATCCTCCATCCTGGGGTACTGACAGATTGGAAAATCTCTGCTGAAGCGTAGCTAGAAACTGGTTTTATAAAGTGAAATTTGGTGGAGGCCCAGGGTTAAATGTTTCAATATGTGCTCTTGGCTCTGTCTTTCTGAATTGGGAATAAATGTGTTTTGAAACTTTCTCGTTCTGTCTATTGCATGTCTTATGACAAGGATGCCCAGACCTCGGTTTCCTTGTGAGGTGTGGGTGCAGGTAACAGCTGATGCTGGGTGATGCAAGAGGAGGCATGGCTCCTTGTGCTCTGCTGACATACTTCCTACTTTTTTTCCCCTCCTTCAGCTTTCTTTCCACATTGGACTCACAATTTTCTATCTTAAACTTTTTGAGCCCCATACCTGGTTATGATATGTCCTTGCATCGTTTTCTTTCCTCCCTTCCTCCCAACAGCCAGTAGCGGTCCTGCAGGACTTGAGTGCCAAGGAGTACCTCTAGCTGCTGTCTGGGAATGGTTCTTGTGTTGCAGCTCATAAATCTTCATACCAAAATAAATAACCTAGTAGTCTATTAACTAACAAATTTGTGTGACAGATGGATAACGATTGCTTCTCAGGACAGGTGATAGGAACAGAGCTTAGTCAGAACAGGGATGCATTTGCCTAAGGTGAATGTTGACCTACATGTGAGTATCTATAAATTTGAAATCAATCAAGTTGTTCTCAGGGTTATTTTTCTACTTACAGTTTACATTTTTGCCTTGCATCAGTGGCTGGCTTGTTTCTTTTCAGGTTATCAGCTGTTGATACCTGAAAAAGTACACAGTAATTAGAGGATCTAGCCTGATAAGACCCCAAAACTCTGAACAACACTTTCTTGTTACCAGGAGGCGTCGGTGTAAAGTCCACGCAATGAGGTGTTTTAGCTTGGGTGTGTACAGGTGATGCTAAGATGAAAGCAAGTGATAAATAGCACTAGACCTTTTCCTAATTTCCCCATCAGTGCTGGCATGCAATGTTTATTGTATGCCTTGCGTCTGTTTTAATCCCCACAATGTGTTGGACTACCCAGGTTCAGCGTAGATACTATGAGGCATTTGACCATACCAGCTACGCATAGGTACCTGATACATGTGAGATCCAGATACCGTCTGACTGTCTCTCTTTTGTGGTGAAGGAAGCCAGACACTGTAAACCTTGATACATTTTATGTTAAATTAAGAGAAAACAGTTTCATCCCAGGAACAAGATGAAGAAGATGAATGAACAAGATGAAGCTTCCATTACAGACCAAGAAACCCAAAACTTGAGCATGGTTGGCATCATGAAAGTTGAGGTGGTTTGGATAGATGTGAAAATGTGTGTGAAGAAGCCTCGGCCCTGCGGTAATTGAAAATGCGTGTTACTCTGGGTCTGTATGCTCTTTCATCCGGAGCTTGAAGGCGTGAAGAGTGCGCATTCCATGCGGGCAGGGCTGGCATGAGTTGAGATACACGTTTCACGGTATTGCCAGAGATGTATGTTTGGTTTAGAAGTTTTCAGCTGACACGTTGCACATCAGTGTCTGCTATTGCAGCATGTGCTTGATCGGAACTCGCTGAGGCTGTTTATAGAACAGGCTTAATTTTTCTAATCTTCCAAGTGTTAGGAAATAAACAGTTTCCTAATCTGTATTATATCGTTGTTGTTATTTATACCTTATGCCGTACAAACAGAGTGAAGCAGCTGAGCTTCAGCCCTCGTGCAGTCATATGTGTGCATCAGGGCAGCACCCCTCCCAGGGTGTTCGCTCGCGGGCGGTGGGTCTCTTGCAGTGCAGAAAAGTGATGTCAAAACAGGACCACAAGTACGGTTAACTTCAGGGCTAAAATTACCGTCCTTATTCACAGTTAAAATCCTAGCCTGTAAAGAGCTGGTTTTATTTGATGTGAGTTATACTAAATGATTCTAATATAAGTGAAGCAGAAGCTGCCCTCGGCTAAGCCCTGTTGGTGTGTTTCCTTAGTGTGAGTGTGGATAGTGGAAAACTGCGAGAAACTGGACACTCAGCTTAGCAAAGCCACAGCTTTTCACATAAAGAAACTAATTCTATCTAAGAATATATTCAAATGAAAATTAAAAAAGTTTTAAGGCTTTTATTTGAACGTGCTATGATACAGATGTAGATACCTATATATACCTAGAGGTAGCGAAACAAGTTTTCTGGTCTTTATATAATGTATTCTTCGTTCCCAAAGCATGGGAAAAAAAAAAAAAACAAACCCTGCTCCCTTTTGAATGCTTAAAGTTGTCTTTCCTGGAAAAAGGGTTTGCAGTAACAGATGATGGAAAGCAAAGCCGCCTGCTGCATTATTGTTGTTATTATTGTTTCCTCATCGTTTCCCCCAGCCCCCCTCCATTCTGTTGAGAGGCACATCGAACTGTTCCTGGTATATTTAAAGAAATTGCTCATAAGCAAAGTGTCCACTGATGTAGATGAATATTTAAAGCTCAGCTGAGCAGCACATGGGCTGTTTCCTACAACTGTGAGTACACAGTTTGGTTCCAGCCAGGAATAGAATTGGGCTCATAACATCATAAACTGCACAAAATGGTAACGCAATTCAAATATTTGTGCTGTCAGTATATATTCCAATCATTTCTGCTCCCTGTATTCTGTAATTATTTTTTTTCTTAGTCAAATATTCTTTGTTTTGGGGGTTTTTTCCCCACCTTTTTTAAAGCAGGGTCTTGTGTTTCATCTGTCGGCAGAGCTGCTGTTCTGTTTGAAGTTCTCAGCCAAGTTTTTGAATGTTTGTGATGAACGAGCTGTGAAGAAATTACTTTAGCTCTTTGATGCTGTGGGTAGTTTGCAAGGCTAACGTGTGTGGTTTGGAAATGTGACAAGCAATATTAGAGACCATACATGCATCCTTTTCATGCTAATTTGAGAGACAATTTTCACATCATATTATAAGGTTTTAATATCTCTGTTAGAGCTCAAGAGATCTGTAGCTAGCATTTGTTTCTTCAGAAAACTGAGAGCATGCGATACCCAGATTGTGAGCTTTTTTTTCTTTTCTTTTCTCCTCTCTTAGAACAAAATTGAATTATAATCCTCCAAAGGATGATGGCTCAACATACAAGATTGAACTTGAAGGGATATCTGTTGATATCATGAAAGAGATACTAGATTACATCTTCAGTGGGCAGGTACAGTATTCAAAAAAACTAGATGGAAATTGAACTATTTGGCAAAATAACCTGGATTGTAACACTGCTGTCTTGAAAGATAAACCTGTTGAGGTTTAGAGTGTTTGATAAAACTTCCACAAAGCAGCACATCACAGTGGGGCTGTGCATGTGAAGTAGAGGCAATAGATGCTGCAGGGGTTGGCTCTGCTCTTCTCCTGCAGTGGGGAAGGACTCTCTTTAGAGTCAAACACTTGTATTAAAATTTGTGGGTACCTTCAGTAACCTACTTTAAAACACGCAGCCTTTGACAGCTGTAAAAGAGAGCTGGTTTGATGGCAGTAGAGATTGAGACCTTGTCACTGAACATTCCTGTCCACCAGGCATCCTCCCTTCCTGGCCCTCATGCCCACCTCTCTGCCTCTTGTTGCTGACAACATGCCCTTCAGATCTCTGTGCCTGCCAGTAGCCTTAGTAGGTATTAAAGTTACTGTGGTTTTATTTGGAACCACATTGAGATTGCTGAATGAGTTTAACTTTCAGCAGAAAAAGAAAAGGCAGATGTGGCTTGAAATTGTCTTCTGGACATGCATTTTAAGAAGGTATTTATTGCAGCAAAATTCGTTTCCCAGATTAGATGAGCAATTTTATGGTTACTTTGGATGCAACACTCTGCTTAACACCTTCTGTCAAGTAAATGCCTTTCCAGCCCTGTGTAATTCATAAACGTGTAGTAGTCGTATCAGTTTCTTGTAATTTTTACACTGACAGTAATACTCCATTTTTCAGCCACTGGGAATGAGTTAATGAATGCGGACATGTCATGAAACAAATGAGTGATAGTAGCTATAACTTCTAAATTAATTCTTGCAGATCAGGCTAAATGAAGAAACTATCCAAGATGTGGTACAGGCAGCTGATCTCCTGTTGCTTACAGACTTAAAAACTCTCTGCTGTGAGTTTTTAGAAGGTTGCATAGCTGCTGAGAACTGTATTGGTATTCGGGACTTTGCACTGCACTATTGTTTGCATCATGTTCACTACCTTGCCTCAGAGTATCTGGAAACTCACTTTCGAGATGTCAGCAGCACAGAGGAATTCTTGGAACTGACTCCTCAAAAACTGAAAGAAGTGTTGTCGATGGAAAAGCTCAATGTTGGAAACGAAAGATATGTCTTTGAAGCGGTGATTAGATGGATTTCTCATGATTCAGACTCGAGAAAGGTCAGGACATCCAAATGTTTGTATCTTGAACGTGGCCCAGACCAGTGTTTGTTCTAATTAGTGGGATGTAGATAATGTTTCTTTTAGGGCTAATCTTGCACTTTCAGAGTTAGTTGAATTTTGCGTGAAATGCAGCCGGTGGAATTGCAGTGAAAGGGTAGCAGCTGTGTTGATGATGTATCATCTTCTGCCTTTATTATTTAATAAGCATTAAGAAAAAACTTTTTTGGCATTTGATGAACTAATCTTGTTGTTTTGGAGAGAAAGCAAGTATCACGTTTCTAGTGAAGGTTTGAAAACTTGATGCATTTTCTTAATAACACTGTGTGGTAGATTTTGGTATTACTTCCAAATATCAAAAACTCTTTACAGTACTTGATAATTATAGAAGCATCTGTATGTAACAAGCGGCTTAGCACTGTTCTGTAAAGTTTGGGGGATTTTCTACAATTTATCTCTTTCTGTAGGTTCACATGAAGGATGTCATGTCAGCAGTGTGGGTTTCGGGCTTAGATGCGGCGTATTTACGTGAGCAGATGATGAGCGAACCACTGGTACGGGAGATCGTCAAAGAATGCAACAATATTCCCCTCACGGCGCCCCAGCAGGGAGAGGCGATGCTGGCCTCCTTCAAGCCCCGGGGCTACTCGGAGTGTATAGTGACTGTTGGTGGAGAAGAGCGAGTGTAAGTATGAAGTGGCATTGCAGGTTGTCACAGCTGGTAAAAATACAAGTGGCTGGCATTCATGGCACGTCTGGAAAACACAGAGTGGGGAGAGTATGTGCCTAGTGAGCTAATTACTCTATCATTTGAGTTTGTTTTTAAGTTGTTCAGGCAACTCAACTTTGTGAATGATTCAGCAATAAATAGTTATTTTTGTGGTGGGTTTCTGACATTCAACATCTAGTAGACTTGGAGTAGGACATGTTCGTTCATTAAGTGTTGACTGTCTTACAGATGTCACTCAAAATAAGCCCAGGATGTTGGAGAAACACTTTTCTAATTATCTGAAAAGCATCTCTAATAAGTGTTAAAAATAACAAACACGTGCTTTAACTGTTTTGTTTTTAATAGCTGCGGTTCCAAAAAAAATTTCGTTATTGGTGCATCTGAGATGCCAGGTGAAAATTCTTGTTCCACACAATAATCCCTTTCTGTTCTTGAGTACACCTTGCACTAGAGAGTTTTGTCCTGTTTAAATAAGTTTACCACTTAGATATTTGCTCTTTAAAGAAGAGTAATAAAATACTCAAATAACATTTTGCACATCGGTTTGTGTATGGCTTTACTTGAACATTACCAATACTGTCTATCAGTTCTTTTTAGTTTGTTCAGAGTTCCTTCATAAGAAAATGTTGTAGGCAGATCCAGCACGAGTGAAGTGCATCTGCTTTTTGTGTCTCCAGTCTGTACAAAACTCAGTTTACACACGTTTGGTTTGGGGTCTTCACCTTACCAGGAAGTGCCACGCATTATGAATCTATGTTAAAACATGAACAAGCAAGCTTCGGACACAGGTTGTTTACAGCGAACTCGTAAAACTCTGTCTTGTCTTTCTGTTTTTGTTTGTTCCCTTCCCACCCTGTGCTCAGATCACGGAAACCAACCTCAGTGATGCGGTGTATGTGTCCTCTTTATGATCCCAATAGACAGCTCTGGATTGAACTTGCTCCTATGAGTATTCCAAGGATCAATCATGGAGTATTGTCAGCAGGTAAAGGGGAACTTTGTATTTGTAAATTCAATATTACGAAAACTTACCAGTGCTTCAAAATCTGAGATACAGATAAGACTGACTGCACTGGGGTTATTTCATGCTTCCCCTTTGTCTGCCCAAAACATTACCTGATTCTGTGAAAATCCCTGTCATCTGAGTGTCTTAAAATCACTATTCCCGCAACATTTTGTGGGAATCTACTACATCTGTCTCTCCAGGAGTATTTCATGTTTTAAGTAAATTCTAGTTGCTGCATCACTGAATATGTTGAAGAGTGTCTGCAGGGGTAGACCTGAGTCCAGATTTAAGTATGGGCTCTACCTTCTCCAGTCCAGAGTTTGACCTGTGACTGGTCTCTTAGCGAATTCCAGGATACAGCTCATCAGTCACGTTATCTTGCACAGTGTACAGGTGTGAGTCCTGTTTTTAAGATCATGTTACAATTTGTTTTACAGAAGGATTTTTATTTGTGCTTGGTGGTCAGGATGAAAACAAGGGAACGCTAAGCTCTGGAGAGAAATATGATCCAGATACCAATTCATGGAGTTCCTTACCACCAATGAATGAGGCAAGATCTCTATCTAACTGTTGGGATTTAAGTTTTTACTTTGGCAAAATGTTCCTTTTCTTCTGCAAAATTTTATTCTGAATCTCCAGTCACTTGCACCTTGCATATTCAGAATCACGCTACAGACTGACTGCTGTTTATATCCTGTTGTTACATTTCTGGTCCGATACTTTCTTCCGGATCTGGAAAAACTAAACAGTGAAGAGCTAGCTGTAAAGATGAACAAAATGTCAGGAATTTCATAATGAGTCATATAGTATGCTTAATGTTCTGCATATACTGGCCTTCTAAAACGAGAGTCCTTCAGTGCACAAAGGGATCAGAATGTACGGAACAGACAGACAGAGGACTGGCTAACGTGCAGAACTTGACTTGCACAAACATATTTAGGTTTGAGTTAATGCTTCCTTCATATTTGCATTCCATCAAAAAGTAACAGCTTTTTTAATTTGTAAACATTTATCCTTAATACACCTGGGGTTTTATCTTCTTAAATCAGCATAGGGTGTTTATTAAGAAATTGCTGCTTGCCACAGGATTTTCCTCATTACCGTCTCTGGCTGGCAAAGGCCTCTAGTTTTGGCCACGTTTGTAGTTATGATGCATTGAGTTTTCTGCTAACCGAGTAAGACTTTATGATATGTGATGTTTCCTGTTTGCTGTGAGATTGAGGGTAGCTGTGCTTCTACACATGAAATAAAAGAGCTGCCTTTTCACAGGTAATAGGTTCGAGTTTTGCTTCTGAAAGCAACAGCTTCATTGTGGAGACCACTACTACGCAAACTGAAATACGACCAAGCTGTTCTTACATTTCTGTGCAGTCTCTTTGGCTTTTGCTGCTCTTTTTTGAATATTCCTCCTTTTGTTTAGTTGAATGAATTAATAATCTTACTCTGGAGTTTAGGACTTCATCATTTAAAAAAAAAAAAAACACAAACAAAACCCAGGTATAATACCAATATCACTTTGCAGACAGATGTGCTGAAAAAAAGATTGTATAGATTTATTCACAATGGCAGTTATGTTTTACAGTGTTGACTGTGTTGATGTTCCTTAGGCACGGCATAATTTTGGTGTGGTAGAGATTGATGGAATTCTGTATATTCTGGGAGGCGAGGATGGTGACAGGGAGCTAATCTCTATGGAGAGCTATGATATTTATAGCCGGACCTGGACTAAGCAGCCAGACTTGACCATGGTTAGAAAGGTAAGAACTACGTCGTATGTTATCACATTACTAATTGTTAAATAGTTAATGCCTATTATATATATTATTTTTTCTCCAACTTTTTGCTTCAAGTAGAAGCTGTAGCAGATACTCTTGAGATGAGAGAGAGCAGCTCCTTTAGTTAACGTAACAAAACAAAACTGTGGCTGAGAAGTTTTATGCACGGCATTGTTTGATGTATGCTGTACAGGCAACCCAAGTACATACACCTGTGTATGTGTATATAGTTAGTTTTGAGCTCTCGACACTGTGCATAATTTTAGCTGTACTATTTTTTTTTCCACAAGATTGGCTGCTATGCAGCTATGAAGAAGAAAATCTATGCAATGGGTGGAGGCTCCTATGGAAAGCTCTTTGAATCTGTTGAGTGTTATGACCCCAGGACTCAGCAATGGACAGCAATCTGCCCTCTGAAAGAGAGAAGGTGAGTGAAAATGGATGGGCGGGGGAACTAGGTTGTTGCATACAACATTTTTTAACAGACTGATCAGAGTAAGTTGTTTTCTCTGGTGAATCCCTGAAGATGGCCTGTGAATTTCACCATGTCTCTCTGAATCATGGTGGCCTGGAGTTAATGTGTAGCTGAATAAAGATGAGCATCCCAGCAATAAACATGAATTTTGTAGAAATACACTCCTGGTGTTACAAGCAATACTTCCCTGATTCAAATTGAAAACTAGACAGTGTAGTTCAATTAGAACTTTGGAATTTTTTTCCAGAGATAAATACTTCGCTGTTTTGTTCTTTTACGTGGTCTGAATTAGCTGTTTACGATTCATATTCACTACTCGTCTCATCTTGTTGAACATGTAAGGGATGTGTGTGTATAAATAACAAAAATGTAAAAAATTGAGAAAGTTCAGAAGAATATGTGAAATGGTTTTGATAAATTGCATTTACTTTTTTTTTTTTTTCTCGTTTGGATTCCCAGGTTTGGGGCAGTGGCTTGTGGAGTTGCCTCTGAGCTGTATGTATTTGGCGGGGTCAGGAGTCGTGATGACAGTCAGGCCAGTGAGATGGTGACGTGCAAATCTGAATTTTATCATGATGAATTTAAAAGGTAACTAGCTGCAGTTATAAACATAAAAATACATGCCTGCCTTACCTGACACTTCCCCCACCTTGCTCCAGCACTTCAGAGCATATTAGATCTGTGCCACACATCTCTTGCTCGTTTTAGCTTTTATGATCCAGCGTGGCTGTTGCCCGAGCTCCATCTGCTTCAGTGGTTTGTCCCTCTCAGACACCAGACCTGAAGCCCGGGACTGCCCTCCCGGGCAGTCTCGGGTGGCCCTGAGCAGGAGGAACACCTTGGTCGTGCAAGTGGTTTGCCTGGTTCTTCCCCTGCACCCTGCAGTCTCCTCAGGGCAGGGTGCAGCTGCTCCCGTCACGTACTCATGCCCTTGTGAGTGCTCCTGGAGGAGTGTGTGCACATACAGGGATACTTCTCCATGGTCTAGTCCTGTCTCCAGGGATTTGCAGCTTAGGGAATTCCTAAAGTAGAAATAAGATTCATGCATCTTTATTCCATGCATTTATAGCTGGTTGCTTTTTGAACCCACGTAGGCTTTTGCCATAGGAATGATGCTACAGATGCTATACGTTCCACAGGCACCTTGGCACTGTGCATGGCTAATCTGTTGTTTGTTTTGTATCTGCTTCTGATGACTTCATTTGTTATCTCTTGCCTCTGGTATTGGAATCCACCTTACTACGTGAGGTAACTACTCAAATGTTAGATTAGACAGAATTTTGTGCGTAGTCGCCATATTCTCCAGTCATAGCTGACAAGCTTTGGTTCCTCCAGTGCCCTTTTTCTTGCATATAACTATAAATTGCATGATTCTCTTTTTTATAAACTAAATTGAAAAAAGACTTTGCGGTCAGATGTTTCAAGGCTTGTTGACAGCGGAGGACGTTAGCATGTCTGTATTACAAGATCAAGACTGATTTATGACTGTGACCTGTATAAAAGCACACAAAAATAGAATAGCAGATATAAGTTCTTTATATAATTTTCTTGCAAGATGTGGATGTAAAGACACTTTAATTTCTGTATGAGGTCTTCTGTGTTCAAATTGATGTCTAAACTAGCTATAATCAAATGAAGCTGGAGAAAAAACATTCTTTAAAGTGGTTATAGGAAGTAGATGGATAAGTAAAATTATTGCTGCTGCTGCTCTCTAGTGTTTTCTAGCCCTATGGGAATGGGTGTAGGGAAATGCTAAAAGCTGGTTAATTTGTTGGCAAGAGGCCCTTGAAAGGGGAAGAATTTGGGAAAGAGGTGCTCCCTTATCTACTACTTGCTAATTTTAGTTGGTTTGCCTGAAATATTTCCAGGCTGATTCTGTTCTTCAAAGGGTGGTATGTAACAGCTCATGATTCCTCACCTGCAGCTGTAAACCTGTTGCACTGGTTGATACAGACTGAGCTTTCCTGGAGTTTGGAAAAGCTCGGTGGTACCAGCCTGGGTGCCGCAGGGGAGTCCTGGGTGCCACCTGCTGACTGCGGCACAGGTGCCTGCCCGGCAGTATTTCCACTGTGTGTATTTGTGTCTCTGCTTGGTGGCATCCCAGATGTGTTACAGGATTCAAGGAAACTTACAGTAAAAATCCAGTTGCTTCAGGTCTTGTTCTAGCACCGCACAGTTGTGTGTGTGGCACGAGGGCTGCGCTGGCTCCGAGGAAGGTGAGGCAGGAGCAAGGAACCTCAGTCTCGAGTTGGTGGAGGAGACGTGCGTTGAGGGCTGCTCAGATATTCAGGCTTTGCCTTTCTGCTCTGCCAGTGCACAGAATTTGAGCTTGGAAGTTTAACTTGGCATAAACTTGTGCTCGCACTGCAAGTGGCTCACAGGTTCCATGTTTTCTTTTGGGAACGGAGGGCCAGCGAAGAGCAGGATGATGGCTGCTGCTTCTTCTGCAGCTGGTGCTGCTGGCTGGGGTTTGGGCTCTTGCGTTTTGGAAGGTCCCCAGTTCCAGCCTGGGAGGCAGAAGGGGTGTTACTGGCCAGAAGAGGGTGCAGTGTTACTGCGTTATGTTCTAGCGCTCCAGCTCGTGGGGTCTGACAGCTACCCCCGAATTTGGTGCCCTTGGAGAGCTGTGCGGGATGGGTGCCTTTCGGGGTGGCTGTGGCGGTGACTGTGAGACCTGAGCAGTGGTACCTGTGCGGAAAAGAGAGTAAATCGAAAATGCAAACATTGCTGCCTGCCAGATACTGAGACAAAATACTTTTGTTGTCTGGTACCCTTCGTTGAAATAAGATTGAATCTGGAATATTGTTATGATTTCATTATAATAGTGTTTCACAAATATTTAATGAATACCAGATGAAGGCAAGCTACTTTCATATTTTCCAGAGAGTCGTTATTTTCTGGGCTGATTCAGAAATAGCAGAAACCAAATCTGAATCGGTTTATTTGGAGCAAAGGATGAAAGCTTAAATAATATGCTTCTCTTAAGTCCGTGAAAACCTTATGCTAAATACCTGTGTGTGTGTTTGATTAGTTAAGGACTTCCACTTGCACTGGGTATCATGCTCTGCATCGTTGCTCAAGAGTAAAGTGTAAGTAATGCTGTAGATTTTTACCACAGGCAGACAGTGTTTCTCAGAGTTCCTTAGTGCATCGTTAACATGACATATGCAGAGACTGATTCTTCATCTTAAACGTTGTGCAGTTGCTGCAAGGAGATTAATTTATAATTGAAAAGTGCATTTATTTCCTCAGCAATGGTTTCTGAAACAAATAAAGGTGGTTAGTCCCCTTCAAACCAGCAGCTTCAAAAAGGCTTTGGGGAGGGATGTAAGCACCTTCAGACTCCACAGCACATATTCATTTGTATTTAGTGAAGGGATAATACTGGAAATGTCAAAAGCTGAAATATCACATTGACAGCGTATGTGTCTATTATTGACAGAAGTCTAAAAGGGTTGGGTTAAGAGAGTCGTGAAAATGAGGAATATGTTTGCAAGATCCCTTAGCAGCAGTGGTTCAAATGCACAGCATATAAATTCTACCAGCCTCAAACAAAAAATCATTGTGGTTTTTTTTTTTTGAAGTTACTTACCACTATTGCATGCTTCATAATGAGCTGCAGACTTTTACAGCTCTTTTAAGTAAGTGCACAACTCCATCGTGATCACTTTCTTTTTTAATTGAAAGAATTTTATGTACTGTGAGTTCAGCCATTGGATGTTGTTGGTCTACAGGTACGTGGCAGCAGTGCACATGTGTGTGATCTGCATAATTTTTTGTATGTGCCTCAGCTCTTATTACCTGAGAATACAGGGTCTAGCATCATCCTGGGCACCCAGAGTCCATGAGGATCTGAGTTATGGGTTTTGCTTAGTGTATATGTCTAACTATGTACTTACATTGGTATATAAACAATATATTAATTCATATAAACCCCCATAATTCTGGCTTGAATTGAATTAAAAGACAGAACTTGTTTAATATTGCTTACTTTGACAGTAACTTCATAATAACTCACAGTGCACACAGTCTTTCAAATTGTTATTCTTAATGACGATGCAGACTTTTTCTAAAGACTAAGGATATGCTGAGATCTTCACGCTAGCAAAAAAATAAACATTGAGGCTCATGTTCAGCTATACTGTATAAACAAGTAATAAAACAAATGAAGTGAAACAGAATAGTAGCATACACATGCAATGTGGACAGGTTAATGTAGAAAACAATTCTCATGTTTGAAGTACTTCTGTAACTGAGATTTTTTTTCAATTAATAAATGTTTTGTCAGCCTGTCTTTAGTCATGTGCATGAGTGGATTTAAGTGAACCGAGGATAGAAAATGTCATACGTCAGACTGCAGATTTTTTCAGGGTGTAGATTTTTCAGACTGTAGATTAAGCTTTGTGTACCTTGTATCCTGTTTTTTTTAAAGTATCGATCAAGCTAAAAATAGATTGAAAAAAAGTGTGAAAGTGGGAGATGTAAGGGTATCTTTCACTCAGTGATCCAGTGTTGGTCTACTCCATAAAAAGCAGGAAATCCTAACTACATATTAGAGACCCTGATGGGTCAGTCTTTCCTTCTACCAGAGTTCATAATTTATGATATGCCTTTTTGCATCACACACACAGGTGCGTGGAGAATTGGGTGATGTCAGTACACACTGGTTTGTTTTTTTCTTTTCACTGTGGATATTTGGAAATATTTAATAGAGCACACATTGGCTTTGGGATTTTTTGCAAGAACTGCTGGTGGAGCTCTGTCCTTAAGTACAGCCACTGCTGCCTTTCACTGGTGGTCTGCAAGTTCCTTTTGGAGGCTTTGTTCCTTCTCTTCATGAGCCCCTGGTTCAAAATTACAAAAATTTGCAGGTATTGAGAGGGATAAACACGAGAGATACTTGTTTAGAAGCAGTACTTGGTAAAAACTCCTTAAAAATATTTTTTGCTACTGGAACATCGTAAAAATAAGGAAGTGCTTTCAGCAGTAAGTAGTAAACTAAATAATCTTGTAATATAGTATGTGTAATTAGGAAGATTCTCCCATTCAGTGTGCAGGAATTTTATTAAAAGAAAATGCTTATGCAAATGTTATGAGAAAGCAAACTGGCTGACTGAGAGCACTGTCAGATGAGAGGAACACAGAAAATTTCCTTTCACAGCTGGTGTGAGCTTGAGGTGATGTGTCTGAAATATGTTTGGGTTTGTATCGCTTATTTACTTCCCACTTGGAAATAAAACAGTTGCCATCCTGCTGGTTAATTACAGCCGTGTGGATGGATTATTTTGTTTGTATAACTTTAAGACTGAAAAAGAATCAGGATTCCTTCCCCTTTTGTTGAGTGGAAGCATATTTCAGTTTCAGAGCAATCCTTTCTGTCTGTAGTTACAGAGGTGCATGCCTTCCCCCCTGCTGCTCTCAGATTTGGTTTGAGTAGAGCCATCCCAGGGAAGTACGCAAGAGTTATGTTCCAAGGAGTGTTTTCAAATTCCTGAAGACTGAATTTTTTGCCATGGTGTTTTTTCCATACAGCTCAACCAGCAGGCACAGCCCGCATTAAGCTGGAACTTGGTCAAATTCTGATGAAACGTGACCCCTTGCCCTTCCTGTCTTTGTTCCTTCCTAGTTTTAACTGCTAAAGCTGCTGTAAGCGTTCCTGAAAAGTTGTGCCTGTTTTTTAAAATTTAACTGTTGAGAAAGATTGAGAATGAATTTTCACAAGCAACTACAGTACAGATATTTTAATATTGGCCTTCAGTGATGCGGAGTAGGAAAATGCTTGTGCCTCACGCTGTTGTTGGGTTTTATTAAAACTACAAAACCCCGAGTATCGAGTGGAGGTAAACCCCTGAAGTTCACATATTTTCCAAGCTTGAACTTGATCAGTAGCTAGGCTAAACCCATCTAACTTCTTTGGTTTTCTTCGTCCTTAACATGGGCCTGTATTTACTACTAAAGAAAAAAAAAACAAAACCAAAAAAAATTGTAGTCTTCCCACATTTCTCTGCCACGCAGTCAGTTTTCATAATTCTAGGTAACTTGGTGCTAAAAAGCAGTGAAAATACTGGCTGTGCCCTCTTCCGACAGTAAGGAGAGGAAGCTAATGAAATACGGTGCAAGGTGGTTTGCTCTGTAACAGTTTCTGGATCAGTATAGAGGACTTCTCTGGTCTTAGTGCATCTGTCATCGTCTGTGACAGCTACAAACCATTCCTTCGCGTTCTGCAGAATCTTAATCCTTCAAGGTATAGCACAGACAAAATAATGGACAGCTGATGCTTTCATTTGGCCTGTAAAAATTGATCTCTTTCTCCAAGATAATTGATATGTATGAGCATCTCCTTCAGTGCCAGGAGAGAGGCTTATTTCTGAATCATGAGTTAAGGTGATGCAGAATTTTCAAAGGTCGGCGTTGTCCATGAGGATATTTCCTAACTTTTTCACTCAAGTTAACCAGGTATGGCCATGAAAAATATATGGGGTGCTTTTCAAAGGTTTTTCAGACTTTCCTGTTCTCTGTAAATAATTTACAAAAAGATCTAGGAGCAGTAACCTAAAATAGCATTGATTTATATGTCTTCAGGGTTTATAAATAGTAACTGTGACAGCATCTGCAAAAGTGCAGCAGTATTTTGTGGCAATTTGTTTCAGAACCAGTGAGGACGCTGACAGCTTTAGATACATGGGGCATCTTGATTTGCCAGTGTCCCATGTGGGTGATGAGTAATTAGCTGGTTTCCAAAGGCTTCAACATGAAAAACTGCTTTTCACCTGCTAGAAAGATCAGGCTGATGTAGTGTTGAAATTAGAATGTGCTTGATGCGAACACAGGAGCCTTGTAAGATTATAGAAGGAGCTAGAAAGTGATTGAGGAGAGCCCAGTATGTGATCAGGAAGGTCTGTTTCAGTTCCAGGTAGGAAATATTTCTTTCCCAAAATCCCTTGCCAATCTGATTTCCAGTCTTCTATCCCTTGTTTAAAGTTAAGCATTGTGGAGTGCTGCATTCTTCTTACTGGGCAGGGGATTTCTTTTCACTGATCAAGTACGGTTAAAGTCGTTAAGGAATTATATGGGGGAAGGCACTCTGTAATAACAAGGCCTTGCTGTAGCAATTTGTTATTTCCCCTAGTATGGACTGTTAAGACTTACATGCATTTATGACTCTACCAATTTTAAGACAAAGCTGCCTAAAATTTTCTCTGTAGGGAAAATTGACTGGCATAGCTGTTGTAAAAAAGGCACTGTCATATGCCTGCTCTCTTCCAGAATGTCACACTGGGTGGCCGCAAGAATGTGCTACAGGTAGACAAGTGGAGCAATTCTGAAGTAAAGCAACTTCAGGATAAAGTATTCCAGGCTTTCCAAACAGCGGTACCAACTGCTTTTCCTGGCTAGGAAAAGCCGGGACTGTCCCAAACTGGACAATGTTTTCAACAGTTTTTACATAGCAGATCAACTTGTACACTTTGTTCTGAGTCAAAGAGTTGGTTGAAAAAATAATTTGTATTTTATTTTTTATGTGTCAAATAATAATCACATACCATTTTTTAAATTCTTATTTTTACAGGTGGATTTATCTAAATGACCAGAACCTGTGTATCCCAACTAGTTCTTCTTTTGTGTATGGAGCTGTGCCCATTGGAGCCAGCATATATGTGATTGGAGATCTCGATACAGGTCAGAATTAGAACTAATAATCCTGCTGCTTGTCTTCTTCCAGTCTTCTAAATACCTGGCACTAGTGAGACTGAATTTTTTTAGAATAAAAGTCTGGGCCTATGTTGTATTAAGTTACTGTGCTCTTCAGAGGATTTATGTTGGACATACAAAACCAACCCGTACGTTTCTGTACGTTGGAGCTCATCAGAAACAAATTCAGCGCTAGGAGCATTTGGTTGGTGAGCAGTTTGAAGATCAGAAGAGGTCAAGGCTAAGAGTATGTCACTGTATTTGTCTAAATACAAGAAAAATGTTAGAGGCTGAGGTTGTTTCTCCCATCTTTGCAGTGGTGAGCAGGCAGTTCTGCATGCTGGGGACATCACCCAGTGGTTCATATGGATGCCATAAGGACTCTTGGCTCTAAATCCCAACCGAATGAATGAGTACTAACAAAGACATTCAGTCCTCAGCTTTCAGCATCTGGCCACGTACCTTAGGAGACATTTGGAAGACTACGTGCTTCCCTGGCCATCTGTATGTATGTGAGTGTGTAACAGGGCTTTCTGCAAAATAGAAAAGAACAAAGCTCTAAATGTGGTGGGTTTAAGTAGATGAGAGATGTAGTAGTTTCCTTTTGACAATAATTTCAACCATACATCCAGGAACTGATTCTGTGCGTGCTCTTGTTCATGTATTTTGCTTTTAGGGGTTAAATGTGGTGGTAGCTACGGTTTTTTTTTTGCATTTTTTGATTTTTTTTTTTTTTTTTTTTTTTTTTTGTGCACGTGTGACTTTAGGTACAAATTATGACTATGTTAGAGAATTTAAGAGAAGCACGGGAACCTGGCAGCGCACTAAACCACTGTTCCCATCGGACCTCCGCCGTACTGGCTGCGCAGCTTTGCGGATCGCAAACTGCAAGCTCTTCCGACTGCAGCTTCAACAAGGGTTATTCCGCATCCGCGTACCTTCTCCGTGATCCGTATGCTGACAGTGGAGGAGACTGGAAGAATTCTGCGCAGTCCACCATAATATAGCTCTATATAAAGGAAAAGCTGAGAAATTACAGCTGAAACTTACACTGTATGCTGTGCTTTGGTATGGTAACTGTTTTTGTTTTAAATGCTTAAAAAGCTTGAGTCTCAGTTCTTGTTTTGGGAACAAATAACTTAAGTATACATTAAAAAGAAGAGAGGGGGGAAAATAAAGGGGGGGGATCAAGGAAACACCTTCATTCGTAACCATTTGGAGTTTAAGCCGTGTTATTGAAGGAGGGGTTTTGTGTCTGAAACTGGTGGGAGTTGATATTACTTAGGCAAAGTTTATTGAAAAGCAAAAAAAGATTTTAAGATGCGTTTCCCCTGAGGGGAACTGATAAGGATAAATGTGCTATCTCGGACTGGATAGCTATAATACACAGAAGCTATATGATAACCAACCTCCCTGGTATACTGCAAAGACTGTTGTTTGCCCGTAATGCCATGGGAGATGTTGGTTGGTGCACCTTTTATTTCTAGTCCTTCCTCAAGAGTTAAGGTCTGTGCCTAAAAATGGTGGAGGTGTGTACATACGGTTTTTCATTTATTTGCAATGTTTTCATTCCTACAAATATTTTTAATATATTTAAAATGGACTAATCCGAAATGAATACAGTATACTAGAGAAGTAAACTGTTTTTTCTATGCTGTCATTTGAATAGCCTGATGAACTGGTGTACAGACGGGTGGCATGCGTTTCTGTGTGGGCTTTGGCGGCTGTTTCCTTGAAGCAAAAAGGGAAACAGTGTTTGGAACAGTTAATGATGATTGCTGCTTTTGGTAAAAGACAACAAAACTTGAGAAATGAAAGAAAATGGGTTGTGTTCCTTTTTACTTCAGATCGCTTGCAAGCTAAGAACGGTTTTTAAGACTGAGGATTATAAAGTTGCATCTTTCCTCTACTAGAACAAAGGTGAAATATGACAAGGATATATTTGTTTTGCAGAAAACGTGATTTTCGGATTATGAGTTAAGGAAAATTTGTACAGCGACTTTAAATTGGGATCAAAAGTTGGTTTACTAATGATTTCCGTGCTAAGGTACAGTCTTGTTTACTGCTGTCTGACTTTGAAAGCTGGGGTTTATTGTGTGGTTATAGTGAAGAATTTAGTATCTTGCATTTTATTTCTTACTAAATCTTGTTCACATCAGTAGTGATAATATTTAACTGACTTCTGTTTGTAGTCAAGATCAGCTGGTAGAACACTTTTACCTCAATTTTTAGTTTCATTATTGTTGTGATGGGTGGGATGTAACCTGTATTTATTTAAAAGGAATAATGAGAGATGGAAATAGAAATAAGACCTCCCGCCCTTCAGAAAAGGAGACTTTGTATAACCAGTATTATAACTACATACAATACTTTCCACTCTGCAACTTTGTGGACCTCAGGCAAGCCAATCTCTGCCCTCAGTTGTGTTAGTGTAAACATTTGTCGTCTTTATTGAATCATCGTAGATATGCTGAAATACAATCCCAGACTAGTACAAAACAGTAATATTTCACTAAATATTCCTTGAAGAGGCGTTCTGAAACTTCAGCTCAGTCCTTCCATAGCACTGATGTATGGTTGGAATTATTTTGAATCTGAGCAAAGGGGGGGGGGGCGGGGGGAGGGCAGCAGCCAAACCATTGACCATGATTTATTTCTTTTATTTTTTACAAT
>JAVJGJ010000033.1:17742148-17776729 GCA_035590215.1 Microhierax caerulescens
CCCCCCCCCCCCCCCCCCCCCCCCCCCCCCCCCCCCCCCCCCCCCCCCCCCCCGCAGCCAATCCATTGACCATTATTTATTTCTTTTATTTTTTACAATGCTGAAGTGCTGCAAAACTTGAACTATATACATCAATTTTCTGACCTATATTAGTTGGCATATTGAAAAGTTTATATATTTATGCATTGCAGTAAACTTGGTGTGTGTATATATATAGTCTTTAGATTTTAAATTTATATATAATGCTTTACTACAGAAATGTGAACCACTATTTCCATCCTTGGCTGTCTTGTGAAATAAATCAAGTGCTGTTAGTTTATCTGTAAAACTTCCCTTTTTTGAAAAATCTTAGATTGTTCAATTTTTTTCTTAGACAAAGTGCCAAGATCCCATGTTCAAAAGTGATGAATGTTTCTAAGTATCTATTTCGCTTTTGAGCTCAGTTTTCTAAGTGGCTTAGGAAACTTTCAAAAATGTTATTCAGAATATTGCAGGCTGCTATCTCGAGTCCCTGTAGCTTCCCAGTACACTTGAGGGCATTCAGCATCCAGAAAACCTAAGTAATAAATGCACATAATAGATCCAAGTCATGTGTACTCTAGCAGTGTTTTGCAGTTAAAGTTATTGAACCAAATGTTTACACTTAAAGTAGGATTAACAATAGGTATTTTACTTTTCTTTTTTTTTTTTACATAAATAAACCGAACAAATCTGCTGGTTATTGGAGTGTGTTGTGAATGCACTCGGTGAGATTTAACCAAGAAGTTTTAAGCCTCTTCACCTGAAATAGTTACAAAGTTAATTTCATAGCACACGTGTACTGTCACTTACTGCGGGGTGGTGGCCGGGGACCAAGTCCCTGGAGATGATATGTCCTGGAGTTCTGGGTGCATGTTTGAGCTGACCATGTAAGCCCTGCTGAGATCTCAAAACTGGCTTCCTTGGCCTTGCTTCAAAGGGTGGGGATCATTCCCCAGCTGCGTTGTCTGTGGGGCCGGTCCAGCACACGCTTTAGCCGGGGTGTGTGTAAGGGGGAAGGGGTTTGTCTCCCAGGTCTGACTCGTGTCTGTCTGTCTGTCGGTTCTCATCTGCAAGCCTGGTGACGAGTGCATCTCTCAGGATGTGCAGTAACCAGGTTTGATTGCCTCCCACTTTGGAGCAAGGCTTTGAAGCCAAGGCTCTCCGTTCTCCAAGGAGAGCCTGGTGGTGCAGGTGGTGGGGTGCGAGAGGGGGAAGCAGACCTCTGGCTTTCCTTGGGAAAGAGATGGTCAGCTTCAGCAGCGGAGGAAGGCTTGGATGCCAGAGGTGCTGAGTGGAGGGAGGTCACCAGCTGCCTGGGTGTGTTGAGCATGTGAACAGCTGGAGATTGAACTGGGCTCGCTGGTCCCTGCCACCACGCTGGCTTGTCCCTGCCTTCCCGGCAGCTGTGCACCCCTGCATGTGGCGGCTGAACCACATGGGAAGCGACTCAGAATTTTCAGAGTTTGCAATCCAGGGGTTTTAGGTGGTTTGGCAGTTGAGAAAATGAAGTTGTCCTTGCTTGGCACAGTGGCCTTAATTCCTTCCAGCTTGTGAATTGGTGCTCAAATTCAGCCAGTTCCCCCCCAGGTGACTTTTCCAATGATTTGCTTAGCCAGCTGGCTGTGCACTCTGCTGGCTTCCAAGCGTCAGGATTCGAGGCACCTTCCTCACTGCTTTACCAAACCAGGTGCCTCGCTGGGGCTGTGAGTTCGTCACGGTGTTGAAATGCCCATGTTTTGAGCCCAACGTCTGTATTGCTGAAGAGCGCTGCCGGCTTGGTGCCCACCACACTGGGGTCGGGGCTGGGTCCTTGGGCGCAGGTCTCGAGCAGTTGCATCTTGAGCCAAGCTCAGCTCGAGGACCGGCTGGGTCATGCTGCAGGCATGACTTGGGTTGGGGCTCTGTGTCCTTTCCTTCCCCCTGCTGTAGAACTGGACAAACCCCAGCCATTGTAATCAGAAAATCACCATGTACAAGGTAGGGAAGTTTGGAGGGGGGGGGGGGCAAGGGGAAGATAATACTATAAGCACACAACTGTCCTCAGTGCTTGTTTTACACGTCTAGTCTAGTGGCTGCCCTGCGTGGCAGAAAGGGAGATTTCAGGAGCAAAGGTATAAAGTGCTGTTGCTCTCACAAAATAAGTCTCTTGGGTTTCTTAAGGAGGCACACACCTGGCCTGGTGAGATGTTTGTATTCCTAAAGAGTCAGCTTTGGACTTCAAAGGCTTAGTGTTTCTGGTTTTATAACCTGAAAAAGAGGCGTCCTGGAGGGTCTTCTGGTTTGTTACACTGCGGCAAGGGCTGCCTGTCCTCAAACAGTGTATCAGCTATTCCTGAAGTTTTAGTTATTGTGGAAGTGCTGTATCAACTCACCTGTTCCTGGTCAAGTGACTTTCCGTAGCTTTGAGGGTACCTCATCTTTAACTTGAACGCAAATTAATACGAGATTACACAAAAAGGATAGGGGTGAATCTGAAAAGAAAGGCAAATGTACAAGATCAGCTCACGTCAGCTGTGGGCAGGCTGTGTCCCTGTCGGCTTTGGACTGCACAAAGCTTGCACGTCACACAGCCTGCCCTCTGAAGTCGAGTTCTTGCTGAACATACAAGCTTTTTCTTCAAAGCTACTGAAGCGCCTGGCTTGCTTTATAAACTCCCCTTCCAGAAAACACCAGGCAGCTTCACTTCTTTTTTGCAGTATTTCTTATGCCTGCATCACGTGGTAAATGCACAAGTACAAATGTGAGGGCTTTATGGAGGGTTTTCCCTGTTTTAACTGCAGTTTCTTTGGCTGGTTCCATAAATGCTGTGCCCGTACAGCCTGCATGGATTTTGGTAACGTGCCATGCAGAGTGCAGGATGCAATAACAAACGCAAGTTGCTACAAGTGCCAAACTTTTGGTTTCCTCTGTATATAACAATAATTCAGCTGTTCTATTAAAATACAGAGATGCTTAAAATTCACTGTGTTCCAAAAAAGAGCAGTGGTTTTTGTTTTGTTTTGTTTTTTTTTTTAACAAATGCTATTTAAAACACTGTAAATCTTTGGGTTTTTAATACTGTTCTGCAGGTTTGTGTTACTCTTCACAGCTGCCTTGAGACATCACTCCATGTGATGCGTATGGACACTTTGCCCGTTATTAGAGCAGTAGTGCCATGCAAGTATATAACAAATGGCAGCTGACAACAGGTTTTAGTATTTGAAAGTGTAAATATTTAGGTAAAGTGCAACTCATTTGCATTAATCGTATCTGCAGAAGGAAGGCTGTGTCTCAGGAAGCATGACTCTACCCAGGGACACAGGCATACTGAAGAGTGTAACTAAGGTATGTTTTGGTGCCACTCACAGCGATGCTTTCCAAAGAGTTATATTTAATTTGGGATACGGATCCTTTCTGCCTCTAATGTTAGCATCAAGGTTTTGGGGTTTGTGTTCTCTTCACTCTTCAGAGTACTTGAACATCTTCTTCAGGTGGGTGGGAAGGGAGTTACGTACATTATATACGTGTTTATTTTGCAGTTAGAAGCTGCTATTTCCATCTTTACTTGGAGTATTTCCTTTTACCGCCAAGGAACAAGTACAGGCCTGCATTTCAGTCGTCAGTGATGGAGCCTTTTGACATTTGCTGTTTTCTGTTGCTTTTCCTTGTTTGCTGTTGGAGTTGATTGCTGTGTCAGTAGGGTCCGTGCTTCCTTGGCACGCTACCTGTGAAAGCAAAGTAAGATCTGCCTGGTCACTTCAGAATGGGAAGGTGAGCCAGTCAAAGCTGATTTGGAGCTATTGCTGTAAAGATTTGGGTGAAGCTCATTTTCTGGAGGGGTCACATCTGCATGCTCTGAAGTTTATTGTTAGGTTGGGCACCTACTCTCCAGCATCCTTGTGGGTTTTGTTTGGTCTTTCTTCCTGGGCAGTTCCTTACTGTAGGAAGGATTACAGCCAGGCTTTAAGGTGACAACTCTGATCAGCATGCCCTGCATGATTCTGTAATCTTAACTGCTGTTATACTCCACTAATGAATTCTCTCAGATTTTTGATTAACAGGTAAGCTAAAAGAATAGACTAAAACCATGCAAAGTGCCTGACTAGATAAGTATCTGCTAAAAAGGGTTAAGGATAATAGGACAATTAAACTATAAAAAGCTACCAACAGGTGATTGTTGTAGATTTATTGGTGATACAAAATCTTAAAGATATTTTTTTTAAATGGCTTATTCTAGGTAACTGCTTAGGTGTTATAGAAATAATTAAAATATGTAGAGTATTTATCTAGAAAAATATTTGAAGGTTATTTGAAATAATCTGTTGAAATGTCTTGGAAAGTGAGCTGGAAGATTGGAACTTTTCATTGTAGAAGGCTGAACCTTTGCAAGGTTTCATGTAAATAATGAACACCTGCCAGAGCGCATCAATAAATGAACATGCTCAATGCCGTTGCCTACCTATGCCCTTGAATTTTCCTAATGAAATGAGACTATGCTGAGCCCTTGTAAAAAGCTGGTGGATCTGATTACAATAATAGGATAGAAAAAAAGCATCTCCAGTGTAAGTAACATTATTGATAAAATGTGAACAGGCAGGGTTTTTTTTAATACTAGGTGGTTTTGAATCGCCACCTAATGCCCTTGATAAGACATCCTCTGGTTCTGTCAAGGGCGGGTTTCTTTTATTTGTAGTTTTAAACCCAGTCGGAGCCTGAAAGGTGCCACTGAAGCAGGTTGTGCAGTGGGCTGCTTTTACAAATTTAATTTCTGTGCATTCTGTTAGCATCTGCCACCTCTACCTATTTCAGAAGAGAGAAAAAAACAAACAAACAAACACCTGTGGAACAATACCGCACCTGATGAAAGCAAGAGCCATTTTGGAAAGTCTAAATTTCAGTATGTGATAGGCAGCACGCTACAAAAACCTTATCCCTGGCTGTTCTTGAGATTCTCACCTTAATGCTCTCACATGCTAATGCTTCAGCAGGGCAGCATCTGTGTTACTCATTTACCTGTGATAGCAGGAAAGCATTGTCATCTTTGTTGCTTGTTTTGGGGTTTTAAAAAGCAAAGTCTGCTTAATTATTAGAGTAACCGGTACACTGGGGTGTCTGGCCACGTGGTCAGATTGAACAGAGCTGCCATTGTTTAAAGCTCTTATTAAAGTTTCTTTCTGAAGGGAAGCCAAGGAGTACCCTCTTCAGAAATACTTTCAAACTCTTCCAGAACTAGTCTTAAACCAGTCCAAAGGACTCTTCTGATTTGCTTAGAGAAACCGGGATCTGTTCTAGCTTTTGTTTGCTTGGGGAAACAGCTGCTAAATCAATTCTAAGCATTGTTGGCTTTTTTTTCTCCCTGACTTCCAAAAACCTAATTATTTGCTTCTTGTAATCAAAATGTTTTTGTATTTAAGGGTCTGAGTCTGTATTTTGCAATGTGTGGTGATTATTCTATCGTATCCTAGTGCAGTCGATGCAATCAGCAAGGTGTGTTCTGGTGGGCTCCTAGAAGGTGGCAGCGTTACAGTGTTGATGGGGGAGGAAAAATACCAGTAAAACGACAAGATTCCCCTTTACACTGCACGTGGCCTTGCCCTGTGGATCTGATGGGGCAAGAGGCTGGTGTTGGCCCAGAGCTGGTGTAATTGCCACCCCTTGCTGCCCTCAGTGTTTGGGAATGTGGCTGGGACATTGCCCAGCTGCAGATGTCGGGTGCCAGAGAGGACTCGAGGCTGTGGCTGGCTGGCTAGGAGTTGACCCCAAAGCCCTGTCAAACCAACAGATGCAGATTCCTGGGCGTACCCCATGCATAATGCTGCTTTCTAGTCCTAGTTGTTTCGTCTTTTGCTCTTACTAACAGGATTTTGCTTTTACTCTTGCCCCAAATTTACTCCTGAATGCATTGCTTTTGCCGACAGTCACTAGGGAGAGCTGCTGCGGGCTGGAGGGCGTCACACAGAGGGCTCTGTGCGCTGGCTTTCCGCACATCTCTGCATCCTTTAACTCCCCTTGGTGTATGTGGGGAGAGTGCCTGATAGCCGTTGAAATGACTTTTCATCGAGCTTGTAAAACTGGTATCAGCAGGTTAGAGATCACCTGAAGATCCGTAAGCAGCCCTGTAGGTAGAGCATGGGTAGCCCACTCCCACGTGTGAGCGTTACTTGTGGCTGGAAGTCTGCCTCCTTGTCCTGGGGAAAAGCCCCTGTTCCCAGCTACCTCATATTTTTTTTTCTTTGCACTTTGTCAAATATTTTTTGTTGTTTTCTTTTAAATTGCATTTTGTCCTTCTATGAAAAACTAAAAGCAGACAAGAATCAGGGCAGAGTGATGCCATTGTCCAAGGACAGTTTAATTTCATTTTAAATGCGTATTTCTGTACAAAAAGACCAAGGTTGACCTGCAGCTGCTGTAAAAAGTAAATAAGAATTTATATTACTTGAAAGTCACTATTGTAAATGAGAGAAGCGATTGAAAGACTGTCCTGACAATTTTTAAATAGGAAAAAATCTGTTTAAAAACACAGAAGAGACTGCTCTTTTTAAGGACAGGTCAGATAGTTTTCTCTCTGTCTCTACGCTGCACTGTTTTGCCTGTGGACTTGATCCGTTATCTCAATAGAGAGATTCACTGTTTTTTCTGTAATGTCTAATCTGGATTATTATTTTTTTCATGGAGTTCCTCATTTATTCACCTACATAAGAAAAACTGTCCAAATAAATACCCACCTTCTGTACCTGAAATTATGTATTTGCCCCTTTCTTTGGGATGTTCAAGTATGCAGAGTTTTGCTTAGCTTGAAGAATTTAAAAAAAAAATTTTCTTCTGCTTCTAAAGGTGCTATTTTGACGTATTTTTGAATTCCTTACACTGTGCTTGACTTCTTAAAGTATTTATGTAAGCTGATAATCAGCTCGTGTTTGTTCTCTGGGTTTTGTTGGGGTTTTTTTGAGTATTCTTTCCTTTTTTTAAAAAAAAAATCCCTTTTCATAAAGACAGATTCTGAACTGTCAAAGGCCTTAACAATACAAAATGTAATGGGAAAGGGAAAATGCTGCCTTTTTTCTTTCTTTGTAAAGGAAAGACCAAGAAATGCTTCATGGGGAACATTTTCCTTTAAAATTTTAAGTAGCAGCTCATATTAACGTTGAATTAAATGTAGCAAACATTTTACTGGCCATGCACAAATAGTAGGGATAAAACAAGGAGCTATTCATGTCTCTGCAGACTGTACCAATTAGCTGCTAATTCCAGAGCCTTCTATTGGCATCGTGGTGGCGATTCCATAAATATTAATCTTCTTGGGCTGAGTCCCAGGAGCTGGCGGTGTGTCTGGGACGTGCTGACCCGTATGACCGTCAGAGCATCTGGATGCTGGGCCAGGGGTGGGTTTTGCCTCTGAGCTCGTCCGTTCAGCCCATGTTTCAGAGGCACGTGCGTGGCTGGCAGGTCTGTGCACCCTGGATGGAGGGGTGGAAGGAGGGACGGCAGAAGGACTGCTGCCATCGCTAGAGTCACACCAGCTCGGTAGATCTGAGGAGAAGACTCTTGTAGATGCAAGCCACAGAGCAGAGGAGCTGAATTTTAGTTGTATCTAGGATACTTCGTTGTCCTTATTGTGCCAGTTAATCTGAATCGTCAGTTTGGTGTAGGGTTTTGGTAATTTAAGATCGCTAAAAGTTTTCATTTTGTGGAGGATGTAAAAACTCGTACTCCTGCCCTGTCTGAAGCCGCAGGGAGGATCGGGGGGTGATATTTGAACTTGTCCCATCTCTAGACGTCAGGTTACAGCCTCTTCGTAGGCTTCACAGTCCCGGTGGTGTAGCATTTCCCAGTCTGGTTAATCTGAGAGCCCTTTAGCCTTTTGAAAAGAGTCTAGAGACTGCCTGGTCCTTCTCCTACCTCACATCTCAGGTGCTGCCCTCTGGACCATCTGAACTTCTCCAGACTTGTTGCCCAGGAGCCACAGGCTGGTGGCCTTCACAAGGAGTATCTGTGTTACCTGCAGCACTGGCTGAAAAACAGCCGATAAATGAGGGACCACGGAGAACCATGCTGAGCTTGCAAAGCCTTGATCCTCTTATTTTAGGGACGGCTGAGGAGCGGCACTGTTCATTGCCAGGCCTGCGCGGAGTCTGAGCCTTGCAGCTGCGCCCTGGCAGCGTGGGTAGGGATGAGTTCACCCTGACCCTTACATAAGGGTAAGGTATAAAGGTTTATGGTAGAGTGTTATAGGAGTTCTCATACGTTACATTTGTTGTATTTAAATCTGAAAATATTGGAGGCTCTGGAAACATTTCTGCAGGGTGGAACAGCCAGTGTTGGCCTAAGTAGCCAGGGAGCTCCTGGCCATCTGGTTTTCCCCTTCAGTTTTTGGTATGGTGTTTTGTGGGGTTTTTTCTTTCTTTCTTTGAGAAAACGGAAATGTATAACTCCTTCCCGGTTTGTATGCTTACTGTTTAATAATCTGAAGTGGGAGCCTGACAAGCTGAGATTGTTTTAAGGAAAAAGCAAAATTTCTTCATGTTAGATGCTCTACCTTCAGAGTTTTCCCTCTGTAAACCATGTTTATTGAGGACTATGAATTTTGTAGGATTGTGCTAAAGAATTGAATATAGTATATGAATGATGACTAATATACCTAGCCTGACTTTGTACTGTACACAAACTCTATTTTAGTGTAAGAGAATGAGATAACAAATACATTGATTAATCCAATTATGATGTGTGTATTCCACAAACCAAGTAATAGGAGGGTGTTGGAATGTAATGCTGCTGCTCTCGTAAAGGCTCAGCATTCTGTCAAATCTAAGATCTTATAATTACCAGGATATTGTTAGAATACATTGCTGCTTTTTCCACAAGAAATGTCAGTGTGGTGTGGTAGAAACACTCACCTGGTCTTGTTTACCATCACTGGCATGCAGCTTGGCAGCAAGGTTTATTCCCATCATCCAGCTGTCATGCTTTGACTTCTGTATTACAGATGTGTTTACAGGCTTTTTATGTGTGTATGTTTTCTGTGGGTCTTTTGTGCTTTGTGTGGGAATGGGGGTTTTGCTTTTATTTGTTTATGTGCCCACCCCAGCTTCCTGTGTTGCTTTAGAAATGAGTCTGTGAATTGCTTGGGGCCGGGCTTTGGAATGCTCTGACCTGGGCTTGTTGAGTTACTTCTGTTAAAAACGGGGAAAAATAAGACATGAGTGCTCTTTGGCCTCAATCAAACTATGCAATATAGCGCACCAGAGAGCTGGATTCCTTGTGACACAGAAGACACACAGCTCTTGTGTCCTTCCAAATCTAGTCCTTGGTCCAAGGTTAGGAGGACTTGTACTCAGTGGCTGCCCAGGAATCCTGCATCCGCATCAACTGCTGTTCACTGGTTTTCCTTCTTCCCCCCTGTCAGTTTATTAGGTGTTTTGATGCTGAATGATGTGCTGTCAAAGTGTATCCCTCCTGTCCGTCTCGTATTGTTGTCGATTGTAGCTTGTCTTATAAACCCGTCGGTGTGGCTTACCCGCTGGAGTAAGTTAGGAGCCACTTTACGACACTTGCATCTCTTTGCTCTAGAGCGTGTCAGGCATTTTGGGTTTGCCATGCCCCTCCAGAGAGATGTAGGTCTTGCTTTTATGTTCCTGTGTTGTTCAGTTGTGGATCTGGTGCTTATGGTAAAGAATACCTTTGATGTCTCAAATCCAGTCCAAGTAAGTTTTCACTTTTCACTGCTATGTGAGTTTGGTTTTGCTGCTTCCATGGCAATTCAGGGATAAACGCCCATGTGGTTGGGGCTGCTGGTAAAGGTTCTTTGTTCTCCCATTGCTTCATTTTTCCAGTCAAGTTTGTTCCTTGTGTTCCCCTTCTTCCCCCTATTAAATGCTAAGAAAACCGGTCCACTGTTTTCCCCTGGTTCTGCATCCTGTGAGTAGCTCGTATCTACCAGCTGATGATGTCTTTTCACCTTTACGTGTGTTCTTCTGCATAGCTGGCCTGTATTTGTCATTTACTTAACCCACCCTGTACAGCTTCTCCTTCCAAACTCCATTTACTATTCTGTCTTTCTTTAAGTCAGGTTAACCTTGATTTATTTCCTTGATTTCAAAAAGGGATTTCAGTACATAGCATGGGAGACAAACAGAAAATCTCTCTGCGGATGTCTGTGTACGTTCATTCCCGCCCCAGCACATACAGTGTAAGGACCTTGTTCAGCCTGGTCCATTCCTAACCCTGGGTTTTCTTTCCCTAGTGCTAGGCAGAACAAAGTCTGAAGGCTTTCCTTACTTCGTTTGGTAATTGAAACTATTTGGAGATTTTCTTCTTCAGAAGTAGCCACTGCAGATGAGCAGCTGGCATGAGAGAGGGTTGTTATGCTTCCATATTCAGTATTTTTAATTGAGGAACAAATAATTTATTTTGGGGAAAAAATGTAAATTTTTTTGTATTTGTATGTCAAAGTGGCCTTTATAGGAAAAGCACATAAAATATTTAGATTAAAATTGCTTAGTTGTGTAATTTTAGTGGGGATTTTTGTATTGACAGGGTTTCTATGCATTTTTCAAAATATACTTGCTGTTTTGTGTTAAAATTATCGGAAATATTTTTAAAAGCGTGTATTACCACATTTTCCATGGTAGATCCCTTTACTATCGTTCCTTTTGAATACTGCAAAGATTTTAATTAACCCTGTAAATTAATTTTCCCCCACAAGTATTTGCATTAAGTCAATGTAATGAGTTATAGCATGGGTATGTAGCTTTAAGGGAATAAGCCTAATAGTGTAGCTTAATTATAGAGAGATCTTTTTGGAGAAGGGCAGTATGCAGTGTTTCAATTGCACTTAAAAGACTAAATTAGCAAATTGAGTTTTTGCTGTACCTCGCTGGGATTTTTTTTTTAACTGTTTCCATCCTATATTGTTTACACTCAAGCATCATTTAAATACGTACTACTCGTGCAGCGTGCAATTCTCCTTCATTCTGTTGGGATAATACTGATGTTAACAGATTGGGAAAGTTTTGGAAAGTGTGTAGTATCCTAATGGATATGACATGAGTTTGGGGGAGGGAGGAGAGGAAACTTAGATCCATTAGTGTATTTTCCCATTTAATTATGTACACATTTTCGCATTAGCTGAGGCTAAAGGAACTGAACTTACATTTGAATTGTAAGTAAAACTACTGGTTTGGGGGTGGGGGGAAACAAAGGAGGGGTTTGCAGAACTGCAAGCGAAAATACCCATTAGTTGCGCTGCAGTGCGATTGCCTTGACTGCCTATGCAAAGTATAGCTCGAGTGTGATACATCAGACCCTTCTGTTATTGCTCTGATTTTACTTTCTGTTCTCGAGGTCTTACTGTAAGCTTGCTAAGTAGAAACTTCACGGGAATGTTTGTCAACTGACGCTTCAGTTTTATCTTTTTATGGTTGTATTTTAAATTTTTGTTCTTGGTTCTATTTCATAAGAGATCCCACGTTGTTCATAGGTTAGTGTAAGTGCAAGCTTTTAGGCGTAGTAACAAACGAACATTGCATGCTACCATGTATTCTCTCCTAATTGAAGAAAAATGTGCAATTTTAATGGCACTTTGACCTGTTGCTGAAACACTGGGTTTTGCAATGGAACAAACTCTCAACAAATGAAAACACTCTGCGTCTACATTAGATGTCTTGAAAGTGAAGAAAAAGGCAGTTACTCCAATTGTACCCACAGATAATTTGGTATTGGTTTTTCTTTTATTTTTGAGGGGAAAAAAAAAGTGTTATGATCTGTTACTAGAAAAGTACACATCTCTTGGTTTACTTTAGTTGCCATAAATTGCCCAGTGCAGAGTCTGGTCCACCTCCATCCATTTATTTTCATGGAGTAGTTGCACATAAATTCTAACAGCAAAGCAGGAAAGCTGGTTGGTTGCTACCAGTAACCTCCCTTGCAGAATTGCTTTGTGGCTCACACACAGTACAAAAAGGGACACGAGAATTTTCCTGGATTAAGTAGCACTCGCTTCATTTACGTGTTCAGTATAATGTTGGGTGACTAAAGGGAGGTTCCCTTTTTAAAGTATTTGACTTGTGCTTTGGGGACTTAGTTGCCACTGTGCAAATTGTGCTGTAATATTGTACCAAGGATCAGTGAAAGTGTTTTATCTTTTTTAATGTCGTTTGTATTTGACCGGGTTTTATAAATGTAAGAAAACAGAGTGTTGTATTTTGATCTGAAATTTGCGTATGGTAAAAGTAACTTTGCTTTATGTATTGGAGGTTTGTTCAGAACTTGAATTATTTTATAGAAGGGTACAGACCAAAATTAATTGTCTTAAAGGTGTTTAATAAACTAACCAAATAAAACATTGATGGTTTGAAAACTTGTTAACTGCTCCTTATGCTTTTTCTTTCTATTTTTAAAAGAAAGGAAGAACGTAATTCAGGACTTTCTCTCAAGGTCTTAGGAAAAATGGGAAAAAAAAAAAAGTAGAATTTATAAATATCGTCTCCCATGAGTTATCTGTTTTATTATTAAACATTCCTACATGCCAGAAGTTTAATCAAAGGGGAAACCCCAAAGGAAATAAATGGAGGAAAGGCTAAGGAAGCAAGGGGAGGCGGAGCAGTCCCTCTCCGGCTCTGTCTGGTCAGTAAGTGCTTACGGCCCCTCATGGGTGTTGGTGGTGGCTGCTCCGGGAGGAATGGGAGTGGGAAGGAGCTACTGCTCACCTGTCAGAGCTTTCTGACAGTTGTTCAAAGGTCTCTGTTCTCCCCTGCAGTCACCTTCACTCATCCCCTTCACAAGTACTGCTGCTTTCATGTGACCTTTAAAAGCAGAGGAGAAAAATATGTGAAGCATAACTGCTCCCAAGGGCGGGTACAAACAGCTCATTCCAGGGCTGCCAGATCCTTGGCGACCCTCAGTTGCGCCACAGCGTGCATGTGTAACCTCTTCAAGTTCGGAGATCGGGACTTTTTGAAGATGCCAAGCAGCTGCAACTCAAATTAAGCAATATGCGTCCTTTGTGCTGCGCTTCTCCCTTTGCTGATGTACCAGCAGCCATCACTTCTGCTAGTGCTGCCTCTGGCAAGGCAGGAGAGCCAGAGCAAGGGCTTCTGGCTATTAACAGGAGGGATGGATACCCTTGGCTGGGGCTGTGGGAGGGAGTGCGATGACAGCAATTCACTCTGCCACTGCAGGGGCCCTGTACCTTTTGATCTTCAGGCAAATCCACGATTTCACCCAGAGCTCTGTCTACCTTTTCTGAAATCAAAGGACACCGAGGCAAGGCCAAGTGTGAGGTAGGAGTCAAGGACAAGCTGAGATTTGGGGTAGCTCAGTCAAGGGGGAAGGCCTCACAGCCGAGTGCAAAACGGGGTGCTGTAAGCACGCCTTCTAAAAGAGACAGTGGGTTTTAGGACAGAAAGGTGGATATTTGCTCCATAAAAACCTTTTCCTCCACATTTCAACAGTCTTAGCAAGTGGAGCACAGCAGAGGTCATGAGCCGCCAGGCAGCTGGGTGCGGAGCGCCTGAGCCCTGCAGCGTAAGCAGGGGCTGAGCGTCGGGAATCTCCTCTTGATTTATTCCTGTTGCTGCTGTTCCCATGGCTATGGCTGGGTAGATGGGCTCCACCATATCTCTCCTGTCTTACTGAGTCTTGGGAACAAAGAAGGACAGGAGGGTGAACTTGGATTTATCTTTATTCCGCAGCCTGGAATCCTGTCAGAAGGGGAAGAGGGCTGCTGCCTGGTTTCCTTTACCTTTTATGCACAGAGGAGATCCAACTTCAACTTTCCATTTCTTCTCTTTTTTACCCCTTGATGTTTTTCTAAAATACCATAGAAAAAACCCAGAAAAGGTTCCTTAAACAGGATTTTCAGCTGAGACGCTCAGAGCCTGGGAGCAAGGCCTCCCAGTGCCTCCTTAAATTGCAGGGTACTTGCCAAGAGGGCTGTGTATGTACTGGGTTTACACAACAGGACTTAGAACTGTCGTCATGTCTGTGCCATGGGGAATCACAGTTGACCATGAGCTTCCACCCCAGCCTGAGACAAGACCATCCCACCAGCTTTTCCTGGCAGGAATGTGTCAGGAGAGGCAGTTGACCAAGGCTCCCCGAAGGTGGGAGCTGTGGTGGAGGTGTCTGGGTGGGGGAGCAGCCCCGGCTTTGCTGAGCTGGGCTCTTCCAGGGCCTCCTTGGTAAGAGGCAGCATCTGTGTCCTTTGCAGAGCCCAGGTCTCAGAGCAGGCTTTCACCAGTTTGAGTTGTCCAGGTGAAGAAGAGAAAGGAGGCGATGTGGGAAGTATGAGCAGCTTTGCAGAGCAGGCTCCTGGCCTCCAGAATCTCAAAGATCACTCAAAGAGTGATGAGCCCTGCTTTTTGCTAAGCTCTGTGTTGTTAAGTCAGCCCTTTGGCACAGTGGTCACTGGAAATAGTAAAATTACCTGGATTGCTGTTCAGAGTTCAATACAACCCTTTACTTTTTGTCTGGCAGCTGCTGTAAAGTCAGAATCAAAAATGAAGGCACAGTCCACCAGGTCCTGCGAAAGGTGGAAGTCATTTGAGGTGAATGTTGTTGCCACTCAACAGATTTTGCTGCTCCAGGTGAAGCCAACGGCAGCAGGATCAGAGGTATTATTTTTGCTTTTTCTCCAGTGTATTTGGATGCATCCAGGCCAAGCTCTGTCACGTGTGGCCTCTAAGGAATCATGAACCCCAGCACTGTGGGCTGGGCTGAAGGAGTTGGCTAACGGAGAATTTACGGTAAGAGTAAAATGTATTTTTATCCACCAGGATATGCTTATCGTCAGGAAAGGGCAAGCAGCACTCCTATCTCTCCAGGGAAGGGGAAGTGTCGAGCGTGACTTCAGTTTTTTCCAACTCCTTTCCAAAGCCTGAAAGGTTTTCTTGCTGAGACATGTCGTCGGATTAAATCAGGGAGTTAAATAGACATCAATCGTGGGTCACAGGTGAAAAATATTAAATGCCAGGCGTGCAGTGTTTTTCCATTGCATGTGATGTACGTTCAGGAAAGACCTTTGGAAAAAGTGCTTTGAAACGAGTCTGTTTTGTTTTCTTAAATATACTAAGAGCCTGTCCAGAAGCTCTTAATTTTTCAGGGCAACTTTGAAGTTTTCTGTCTTGAAGAGGAAAGCAGATTCCCCTCACAGTACCCCACCCTGCTGTCTCTGGAACAAGCAGCACATCAGGTGCCTGCGATCACTGGCTGCTTTTTGGCTTGGGTGCTTTGCTCAGAAAGGGGCTGGATGCGTCCCCTCGCTTGCGGCAGTGCCAGTTTGAACTCTGCCAGCCCAGGAGAGAGCCCAGGGACACCCATCCTCAGCTCCCGAGGCGAGCGCAGGGTTCACCTTACCGGCAGCAGCGGGGCCCATTTGCTGCAGCCTGCGCCGCTCTCTGGTTCCTTAATCCTGCCCCAGGACTGGAAAAGCCTTTAAATGAGGCAGATGGCAATTTGCTTGCAGGACAGACGGTAACTATGCCTTTCAGGGCACCTAGGCAGGAGGGGTTTTGCTGATCCTGTAAATACCCGCTTGCCTGTTTTAGTCAGCGGTAGGAGTCACAAAGAAAAGAAATGCTTTGAAATGCTAAAAGCTGCCTGACCAAAGAGACAGGCTGAGGGTGTTCCGGAGGTGCCTCGTACCATTCCTGCGTGCAAGCAGTGCTGCTGCCCACCTCCTCAAAACCAGTCTCGCCTGTCCTCCCACAGGTGTCCTCATCAGCTGCAAGAGCTCTGGAGCTCTTGGCCCCATCTCCAGGCTCCCTCCTGCCCTTCCCCAGTGCCCCCTTCTCTAAGGACAGTTCAGTCCTTAATGCTTCCTGCTCATGCGCTTTTTTGCAGTCTCAGATTTAAAACCTGTAGCCCGTACAGTGAAATACTGGCATGGTACTGACTGCAGTCTCCGTGCCATGAGATGGCTGGGCACAGGGTTAGGCATGACCCCGTGGCCTGCCATCAATGCCCGCCTACAGTTCACCTCGGTTTTTCTTTCATTGCTGGATGCGGTGACCTTGCAGGGATGGGGAGGGCTGTGCTGTGCTGCTCCTCCTGACAGCAGGAGTGGCTGAGTGGGTTTGTCCTAGATTTCTTCTTGATATGCTTGTGTCTGAGGGTGAGTCACCCCCGGCACTGAGGAGAGGGAGCCACTCCGCCAGGGACTGCTTGGTCTGAGATCTGAATGTCTCCTTGGGAAGGGCCTATCTGTTCCCATCAGCTGCCTGTGGAGCTGAAGGCAGTGCTCTCTACTGTGAAGGGCTTGGACATCAGGTGGAGTGGTTCTTTGCTTCTTGCTGTCTGTGCTTCAGCAAGTTTCACTGATTTGCAATTAGATCTTCTTTCATGTTGGTTTTAATTGCCCTCTCAGTTCCCCATACTACAGAGTAATACTGAAGAATCCATTTTCAGCCTTTTAATGCGTCTTCTCCTCATTTCAGCCACGTCTATGCTGTTCTTCTTGCTGTCATGGTGTGAAATATTCAGGGAGAAATGTGAAATTCCCTCATCTGAAAGTCGTGTACCACATCTTAGAGCTTGCTATGAGGCATGCGAATGATCCTGGCTTTACCTACTTTGAAGAGCAAACAAAGAAAAGCTGCAAGCACCACGTTGTCTGGTCTTGGCAGATGCTTTGGAGACCAGCCCATGTTCATGGAAATTAGGTTGTTGCTATTAGTTTATTTTTTGACAGGACCTGAGCGATTCCTCAATCATTTTTCCATTTTCATAAAGCAGTTTGTGAATCACACACATGTAAAACGAAGCAGTTAGCAAATGCTGCTTTCCTTTGATGTGCGGTAATCTAGCCTTCTCGTTTTGGTAACTGCTCCCTGGAATTTTCCATCTCACTATGAATATTTCAATGGAAGTTGGAGAAGAACCCCCCCACCCCAACCTTGTACTTGTTTAAAGAGAACAGGAAGGTTATGCAAGCTAAAATGGAAACAAAAGTGGTTTGCAGCTGAATGATTGTGTAACCCACCTGTTAAGAAATGAGACGAGGAAAGGGCTGAGGAAGAACATTCTGAAACAGACCCCTAGGTGTGGGGAAGTGGCTAAGGTTAAACAGTCCCTGCTGGACTTACTGCTTGGTATGGGAATAACATTATGCCCTCATAATATTTTCCTAAGTTGGAAAAGTAGCTTTAAATGCAGGCACATTCTCTTTGTCTCCATGCAGAGATGCAGTGTCAGTGTTAGAACCAAGGGCACTGCTACTCAGTTCAATGTTTACAGCGTTTCCCAACTTTTTTTTCTGTGCTAGATGGCATTTTATATCCTCCAGATATTAATCTGGTGACTGACATAACCCAAAATCTAATAATTTCCTGCTACCTGCTATTTACTGCCCACTTCAGCTTTCTGGGCCCGTTTTTGTCCTTAACCTAATCTGTTCCTTGGAGCTGATGTAATTAAAGTGGCACCACCTTCGGACCCTGCTCTGAGATGACAGATGCTCCTTGGATTTGCTCTTCATTGTACATTTAGAACTTATAAAGGTTCTAAAGATGAACTTTTTCTTGCCTAAGTAGATGCTGAGAATAATTTAGGGGTAGCATAGCTGTTACCTACTTTATCCTTGAATTTGAAAAGAAAGATGTAATATTATTCAAAACCTTTTCATATCTGTAGAAAATTATTTGAACTAGATGTCTTCTCTGTTTCTACTCTTTCACTGTCATTGTGGTAAGAGAACATCTTCCTACAGGATTTTGCTTGGACATTCAGTTCTGCGGATGTACTTCAAATTTGTGGTTAAAGAAATAGAGAAATGTCCTGTCTTTCTTCATGTTTCCATTTAACCATTCAGAAAAGGCAGTTCTCTGAGTTGGAGAACACTAGAATAACATAGTTTAACAGAGGAAATGGCCATCATCACAGCCACGGGCATCTATAGCCTTGTGCTGTTTTTAGAGAAATCTGGAAGGAAGGAATGTTCCATAAAATTTCTTGGGCTAAGCCAACACCCTGTTTCCGACATGCAATGTCTGCATTGCTCTTGGGGCTGACCCTGAGTTATAAGCAGCATTAGGATTGTAAAGTAAGGCCCCAATCCAACAAATATTTAGAGCTATGCCTAGGTTTTGTATTTACAAAATCTTTGATCTGATGTTGTGAGGCCCTTGTGAAGGCACCAGACTGCAGGACAGGGGAGTGTTGCTTGGACCTAGAACTGACACATGGTCAAAAGCAGAACAGATGAGGAAATCTGAAAATTTGGAGGACCAAGGGAGTGCATTCTCGAAAGAGCTTCTCACAAATTCTTCCACCGCTCCCCCACTGTACCAGTTCATTAAAGACCTGAAAAAAGCCCTAGTTCTTGCCAGCCTGGGTGACTCCTATCACAGCTATGACAGGTTTATTCCATTTGCAAGTCAAAACAAGTTTCTCCTCTCTCTTGAAGGTACATAATTATCAAGATCATCCTTATTGCTACACCCGTTACCATTGCCTATAATCTTTGGGCATTTGCACTTTCCTGGCACTGTCCTGACTGGCAAAACAAAGCATGCATGTGTGATAAGTTTAGCGTAAGAGGCTCTTCTCATTAGCGCTGGATGCCATGAATCAGAGTGATTAAGTGATTTGTCCAAAGCAAAAATCAGATTTAGTGTTTCTGCACTGTAGTGCTACTAAATCATGAATATCACTAAATTCACAAATATTACCTAAAGATATTATATCCTAATCTCATAAATATGATCTGTTTCTATTTATACTGGGGGCCTCAAACCTTAATCACTTCTTTTTTCCGATAAGCAAAAAGCTCCTAGAAACTTGAAATTATGGACGCTTAAATTTTCTCCATGCCAAAAAAATGTCACAAAGTGAGTAGTTCTGTTTGGACAATACATTGTTTGGATCCAGAAAAGCATCTGCTTCCCTCAGTTAAATGTTGTTCTTGCTTCGACCAACTGCAAGTAACCTACCTGCTGGTTATCAGTGAGCGAACTGCAGGTAGCAGTTGGGAGTGATAATGCCAGTGACCTATTATGAGAAACCTGGCAGAGATGAAGACAAATGGTCCGGCAATGAGGACAGAAAATTGTTTCCTGGTGGCCTCAGTTCTGGTCTTTGCCCTTCTTGGTACCATCTGTGTGACTGGCAGGCTAGAGAGAGGCCTATTTTTGAACATGCCAGAAAGTCATTCAAGATCTCTGATCTCTTGACTTCAAAGTCAGCTCCTACCTTGGAGGAGATGCTTCTGTCTTGTTCCCTGACTTTAGACAGGAGAGAACAGAACTGACTGGTCTGCGGTGCTAATCTGTGATGACCAAGAGGCTCTCGCCCCTCCTTAACTGGGGTTGTTCAAGCACCTCTGGTAGCTCCAGATGTTATCTGGGGAGCAGAGCCACCACAACAGGGTGTAGACTAGGGGAAGGGAGGAAAGGCTGTTCATACAGGTGACTGATACCATCACAACTGGAAGGACTTTGCTTATTGCTTCTGGCACACAGAAAAGCCTGCTGTCAGGTGACTATTTCTTTGAGATAAGGGTAATTTTTTGCACTACTCCTGCTCTGAAACTCTCCTTCAGCTGTAAGGGCAGACAGATACCTCCTTTTGCCATAGGGCCCAGCAAGATGCAAAGAGATCTCGCCTTTAATGCTTCAGTGCACAGCGATGCTGCTGGAAGGAGGAAGTATGAATAAGGTGAAACTGCTCCAGCAGCTTTAGCCCTCCCTGCTCACTCTCTTCGCCTTTTTGGTCATCTTAATCTTCTTCTACTGCTCAGCAAAAACATTGTACGATGCTCTACAGGGAGATGAATGTCATGGGAATGCCCCTGCAGTTCTGATGGCTAGAGGAAGGCTGAGTCCCTTCTCTTAGAAATTTAAACAAGCCTCTTCAGTAAATTCAGGTTTCAATTTGCTCAGCTAGCCTTGGCTAGTTGGTGACAAGCGACACCATAACTTCCTCTGAGGTTTCTCACCCAAAGTATTATGCAAACTGTATGTAAACTTACTCTCACCATGCAAGGTAAGTCATGCCTGATTGCCATTTTTGTTGACAGATGTCCTGGGCCTCAAAGTGCCACATCCTGCCAGGCATCCCGAGGCATGCACCAAACCAGGAGGATCCCCAAGGGGTAGAGAATTTAGGAGTGCTGGTGGCTTACAAAACTTTGCAGGCTCAAGCTTACACTCTGAAAGCCCTTCTGCTGCAGCATCCAGCCCTTCCATATGGGAGCGGCGTTGTTCTGCCATGTCAGCATCATCATGGCTCTGTCCAGAAAGGAGCTGCTCTCACCCAGGCCACAGGGAAACCCACTTCAGCCACTCCATGTGAAAAACTCCGTATGTGGCTGCTGTCACAGAGAGACATGGCCTTGCTCCCAAAACAGGGGGTGGGGGGCTGCCTGGGTGGGCAGTGCAGGGTAGCCCCACACATTCTTTCTCTCTGGCACTGGCAGGTGGTGCTGGCCAAGCCCCAACCTGCACAGCAGAGCTAACACAGCCAGGGCTAGAGGTTCCCAGGGACTCCATGGTGTTGCAAACACACACGGCCTTGGTCATGTACTATGGACCGAGCGTATCTGGCTCCCCGCCGCTTGCACACAGTGCCAAATCCACTTCCTCTGATGCTCTTTCAGTATTAGCATGCCAGGTCATATGTCTGAAGGGTGCAGGGACAGGGAAGTCTGATCAGAGACTTTAGCTTTGTGTGAATCTGGCTGGGGTCTATTCCCTTTCATTTGCTGCTCCTGGGCCCTATTCTAGTCTTTTATTCATTACTTTTTTATTTTTTTATTATTTTTTTTAAACCTTAAAAGGGCTCAGCAAAACTGTACCTACAAATCACCATCAGTAAGTATGCCCTGGGACTACCACACTCTCTCTGCTTCCCCTAAGATCATTGCTGTTTGGGTTGCCATGCTGGAGAAGGAGACTGCAGTGTCACCCAGACCCAGGACTTCTGGGAATAGAGTGGTTGGTTGTGATTTGTAGCCCAAGCCCTAAATAATAGGACCTAAATCCATGTTCCACGTGCCAGTTCACAGCCTGGTGGCCTACACTGTGAGTTCTGTGCAGGCTACTTTTGTCTTGCTTTTTCATCCTAAATTTGATGTGGCTTTATGTTGCTTCATGTAATCATGCCAGCAAAGACAGGCTGGAGGGCTTGAAGAGCTGAGGAAGGTCTGCTTCTCCAGTTCCTGTTACTGAGGCCGTAACTTCTGCAAGGAGTATGGGAACAGGCAATGTTTACAGTTGCTGCTCAAGGCAAGGTGTCAGGCCATGGGCAGAAGTAGGAAGTGGCTGTGCCAACTCCCCAGCAGCTGGGGACCTCAGCTGTCATACAGCCAGAAAAACCACAGGCAATTCTCATCCACTACTCTGAGAACAACCGGACTGTTTACACCACCTTTGTCTGGGGTGGGTTTACATACCTTAGATTACTTTGTACCAACCTCCCTAGGCAGGCAATCCCTAAATAACCATCTTGCCCAAACTGACTTGCCCACTTGAATTTGGATAAATAAGTGCTATCCCAGCTGGTTCATTGTTCTGCCACTAAATATTGCTCAGTTATCCTAGCCATGCCAAGCCTGATTTTTATCTGTAGATTCTGCAAGGCAAGCTGTGGAATGCAAATTATTCCAGTTTATTTGCAGGTCTGTGCTAAAGAGATCCCCGGATCTCCCTGATCCTTCTGGTTCCCAATGACTCATTATTGTTATGTAGGTTGTATTGCCCCACCACTTTGAGATATGGAACGCTGGGGTTTTGCAGGTCACTTTTCTTTTGTGAAAGAACAGCAGGGTCACAAAACCTGTGTGTGTCTCTAGCAGGAAGCCAGCATTCCAGCGGTGATCACACGCTACTTGTATGCAAACCTTTCTCCCAAAATCTCACCCAAAATCTGTCTCTAGGCAAAGGCGGTGTCCCTCAAGTGCTTTACAGTGCTCAAATGCATAAAGGAACTATAACTGCAGACAGCAACTGTTAGCATAGCAAAGTCTAATGTAAGGCAGGCTGCCTTTTGCAGGCTCTTTTACCTCAGGTGAGCAGCATAATCTTTTGCTTTCACTTAAAAACCCCCAACAGCCAAGAAGAGGTGGGGGAATCATTTGATAATTACACGTTCATTTGTTAGAGTGCGCATAAATGACTGCAAGTGCTTGCAAATTCTGTAACTCTTGAAGATACATTGCAGTTGCTCTGGTTAGCTGTCCTTTCTGCTCTCCTGCCGAACAAATGAGGCAATTCTATCAGCTGCTGCAGTGATAGAATTTTTGTGGCTTCCTCACACAGAACAAGGCAAGAATGGGTTAAAAAATCTCCCCACACACTTGGTTGCTCCTTCCCAACCAGCGAGCTATCTCTCTGCAGTCAAGCTGGGTGGATTAGCTGCTGTGCCAGGAAAGAATGATGATCCTCCTGCAGCACCCACTCGCCCTGTGGGGAGGGATGACCCAGAAGGGAGCTGTGAAGAGGCTAGGGAGCGCTTGGTGAGAGGAGGCACTTCTGCCTTACCAGTGAATTAAAGCGTGTTTGATCACTGGATGAATCTAGGGCATCCCCACAAAGCTCAGCCCTGCGCGTGTGAAGTCTTGTGGATGAAACAAACGTCTGGATCCAGGCATCTGAATGCTTATGGCTGCCTCATCCTTGCTTTGAGTTTAACTCTGAGCTAACACACACTGCCACACTGATGTCTAGGCCAATTTTGTCACAGGCTTGGTTTTCACAAGTAAACTTGCCTCCACCTGTCCCATCCATAGCTGCTGCAGTGGGGAACAATGTCCACACTTGGCTGTGGCAAGGTACAGAAGGGCTTGTGAGGTGGTGATCCGGCAGGACAAGGGACACGGGTTTTGTGTTTGCCACTAACAATTCTGTGGGTAGTGTGAGGGTTTTTTGGACTGTTCTGGAGATCCAAACCAGGCAGTTTAGGTGATTTCAGCAGAATGCAGGCCAGTATTTGACTTTAGATATCTTTCCTTGCATTCACAACTAATTTTAAAAAATGCTGGCAATAAACAGCAAAATGTTGCTCACCTTAGCAAATGTAAGACTCATCCTGAATACATGTTCTTCTATTTTCTCTGGTTTTCTGCTCTATTTGACAGTGGTTTCTGACTGACTTCCAGCAAGGCAATAGTCAGCCTGACTAGTATTTGTCACCTGAGCTAAATATAATTGGGATTTTATTTACCTCATAGTATTTCTTTAACAACCTCTCTGATTTGAGTTCTTCCTGGAAAAAAGAATTCCCCACATTGCTCTCCTTACGCAAAATAAATAAAATCTTTCTGTCTTCTTGCCACATTTAGATCTATATATATCCCTGGTATATAGAGGAGATATCAGCTTGGGAATTGGCATGCTGAGGGTAAATAAATGAATTTACAGTAAAGCCTGGTTATTGTTTTTAAAGACCTATTGAAAGGAGAAGACTGTTCTTAATTTTCTCTTGTAATTTCATTTCAAGATGTTTAGCTCGTAAAGGTCTGTCAGAACATGGGGCCTGGACTTTTATCTTCACTCTCCAGTTGAAAACCTGGAGGACACTCTGGTTTTTTACTCTGGGCTGTGGTCACGAGGAGAAGCCATAGCCAATATGGGACAGGATCCTGTGGGCCACCGCCATAGGGATTCGTTGTCCAGAAGTGAAAAGAGCTGTTAATCCTGCCTTGTTTGCTTTGCACACCACACCCCTGCTTGTTGCCCACAATCTAAATTACAGAGGCGGCCAAACTAGCTTCCTGTTAAAAACAATAGCCCTGGCTGACACATCGTCTGGTAATGAGTGAAGCAAAGTGTTTTACAGGCATATGGGACCCATGGCTGGCACTGGTGGTCCTTGCAGAGGGGTCACCACCTGCACCCCATACAGGCAGCAAGCACAGAAAAGTGTAGGGGGCTGGGGAAAACCACAGGGGCTGCTGATGGTGTGCTGTGTAAAGAAATGACTTTATGGATGTTGTTACTTAGGGGAAACATATCTGGGAACATGGGGAAAACTTCCTGAAAAGAACAAGCGTGAACAGGATCATCAAAGGCTTATGAATTTAGTGGGAATTACTATAGTGAAGCTAGTTTGTAAGTGTCCAACTGTCTCAAAATCTGAGTCATGCTTTTCTCTGTAAGAAAGAGGATATTATTTTGTTCCAGAAAATATTTTCATTAGGTAGTTTTCATTTGAAGGATCGTATGTGGGGAAACAAGTCCTAATCACCTCAGTTTGTTTTATTTTTTCTAGGAAACGCATGCAACAATCACAGCTGATGTTATTCATGTCTAAAAGCACTATAGGAAAGAGTTGTGCTGTGTAGGAGTCCCTCTGCAAACAGAGGTTATATAGAAAACGTCCCAGATATTTCTCAGGAACTATACTGGATGGCAGCCAAAATGTCATGGAGGACCCAGGTAACGTACCCAGCACTTCCACGTACAAGCATTTTTGTGTTCAGTGTCTGGCTGACAAAAGCCAATACAAGCTGGTGTGAGCAGATCTGCTGTTCTCTGAATACCTGGCCACTGATGCCAAAAATTTCCGATTCTGGTATATCAAGACATGTCCAGTGACCGTGTCCACAGTCTCAGGATGCATACCAGCTTCCGAAATAGGAGTTACCTTTCTCTTGTTTGAAATGGAGAATGTCACTGTCTTGTATACACTGCTGCTTCCCCGTGTTTACCCTGGTGAGGGGCCACTGGGTTCACTTGTTTATGCTGCTGCTGGACTGGCCGAATAGTGCAGCGAAGGGGTGGTGAGTCAGGCCCATGATTGTTTAAGTGCAGGAAAACAAGCTGTGTGTGCACAGTGATCTGGGCACCGGAGCTGGAAAATCCATCCAAACCCTTTTGCTGTTGGTTTGAAGAGACTTGTGTTATGAAAGTGTTCCTGGGACATTATTAAGGCTTATTTTTCAAGGGACGCTGGCATGTTGGGAAACTGCATTTACTTCAATTTTAATGGTCTTTTGTTCTGCATTCTGACTCAGAATAATACCTTTCTCTGTCAGTTTATATTACAGCTGGAACCAGGTTACGGGTTCAAAATCAATCTGGTATCCCAAAGATCTATCTTACTGATAACAGGTAGAAATAATTGTCCCTATCTCTACCTATAGTTTCTTAGGGAATCCTGGGCATACCTTGAGAAGGTTCTCTCTCCCTGTTTTTATCTTTGCTATGGGATCAGATGGTATCTGGCCCCATGGCTTTGCGAGCCTTTAGATAATTTACTGTTTCCATTTCTCTTCCAGCATGATCTATATGATCCTCCCCTGACACATTCTAATGTCTGGAATGAACTCCCCCATCTTCTCTGGTGAACACAGAGGCAGATGATTTAACTGTAGCCAAATCTACCCCTTCTTCTCTCTAAATTATCCCTTACTGTCTCCTCCTTCCTTTCCTTGGTTTTAACTAACAACCTCATGAAACGTCTGACTCCTTGTTTTTTCTAGGGAAAAATTTTAAACAAAACCACATTCAGACACACAGACATACACACACAAAACATGAACAATGAATGCTCACAGACAACCAACAGCATGCTCACAGAGGCATGCTTATATAGAGATACAATGACGTAAATCAACACCCAGAAGCATTTATTAGATTACCCAGATATATACACAGAGGGACAGGCAGATGGGTGAAGGCTGCATTTTTACTGGTGGATGAATGAAAACATCATTTTAATGCCCACAGGAGAGTATTTTGGAAAAGCGGTGGCAGTAGCAGCACCAGATATTAAAGGTGATAATATGTTTTTATTCACTCTTGCAGACTAATTGGCTTATCCTAGGAAATGGCAACTACTGCTGCATAGCAAGCGCAAACCCATGCACTTTCATAATCAAAATCAGTGCGAAAACGGCATAGCAGTCTTTCCTGAAATCATCCCGTTCCCAGGCAAGGAATGATTCCTGGAACTTGCGGCCCTGAACATCCTCTTTTGATTGCTTCAGGCAGCCCTGTCTTCCTTTTTTCTTTCTAAAAGGTATGAAAGCAAACTGAATTCCCTGTGTACTGCCACAGCAAGAATTATTCCCAGAACCCAGCTACACAGCTCCTAATGTATTAAGTAGATTTTTTCTCTTGAATGCCCATTGTCCTCAGAATACGGGGCATTAGGAAATACTGTAGTTCTTTAATGCCTGGTACTGGGTTACCCTCACACCCATTTAAGGAGGCACTTCAGCCACAGATACAAGTTAACTGAAGCAGCTGCATGAAGTAAGCTGGCTGAATGTCTTTCTTTTCTGGCCCACACGCAGGTTTTCTCATTAAAAACTACTGCTAAGCTAACTGTAATTTCATTAGATGATGTTGAACCATGGGATTCACCTTCAATATGCTTATACTGAGCTGTAAGTTATACAGTATAAGGCCTCTAAACATGTTAAACCATCACCATGACCCCTGCTTGCACCTTTCTACTTAGTGCCCCTGTTAAAGCAACCTGTTAACATTTAGGTGGTGTTGAGGACTGTAATGATCTTTGCACTTGACTGCAGGATAAACAAGGCCAAACCCCAGCTGTCTGTACTCACAAACAAGACCTGGTACACACTGAATGCCTTTATTCTGCTACTGTTGATAATGATAACCCAGCCCAACTCCACAATGCCCATGTTACATCTACTGACTGGCATAGCTCCTTCCTTTCCTCCCATCACCTGTGTGGATGTAGTAAACAAACGTAAATTGATATCTACATTGGTGCAATTTGCTGATGGAGTTAACCAATTCACAAGTTGTTTTGCAGTAACAGCTGCAATCCCTCATGCTCTCAAGGTCTTACTAAAGGTTTCAAGAGCTGGTGCTAGATAGGTCGTGTTTTCCTACAGTGTCTTGTTCTGTATTTGTATTTTAAAGCTTTCCATAGCATTCATGAAAAGCTTAGTCAAAATGTACACTTTTTAGCCTATCTTTTTCATATTTTGAAAAAATAGCCTTATATACTGGAAGCCAAATTTATATATCCTAGAAGATGCTTCCATTTTGCAATATTGTAGTAGCTTGGAAACTCCGATTTCTATGGTGAGCTGCAGCCTTGGGCACTATCAAAGTTATATGCATGATTTTTTTCTTTTTTATGTTTTTCTTTTTCCTGGTTATGATGTGTGATGGATTTATTCTAGGCATATGGTACAGTCTGTCCATTATTGACCATCTGGTTTTTTCAGAGAATTCTCTGGATTTGTCATCTTGCTCTGTTGCATGTCAGCCGGGGACCGTCCTAAGCAAATCACTGCCATTCTTTTATTATCCATTTCCCTTTGGACTGTAAAGCCTCCAAGGATACTATACTTCAAGAAATCAGCTATACTCATCTGATGGACAGGTAAAAATTACAAGGTGTATAATTACCCGAGCATGCCCAAACAGCCAATTCCTTTAGTTGTATCTGGGAATTTATAGATCATGAAAGATAACTGTGTTATATTGATGTTTCTCTCTGTCCTTTGTGTTTGTTTTCTTAGACTGTTTAGGGCAAGAATGGCATTAGATATATTTACAAAGTGCTTAGTACAACAAAGCCACAAGCACCGGGTGATGTGCACTATCGTCAGTTGGGAGTTATACTTCGCTTTATAGCCCTACTCGTACTAAGGTAAGGAAAGGACTGAGGACAAATGGGAAAGTTTCAGCTGTCTTTTGTGTAATGTTGTTTAAAAATTATTATAACAGAGGAATTTAACAATAAAAACAATAATTAAGGATGTTATTGAATAGAATAATGGAATCATTAAGTTGGAAAAGACCTTTGAGATCATAAAAGTCCAATCGTCAACCTAGCACCACCAAGTCCACCACTAAACCATGTCCCTACGTACTGCATCTACACCTCTTTTAAATACCTCCAGGGATGGTGGCTCAGCCATGTCCCTGGGCAACCCTTTCCAATGCTGGGCAACCCTTTCCAATGCTGGGCAACCCCTTCCATGAAGAGATTTTTCTGTAACATCCAATCTAAACCTCTTCTGGAGCAACTTGAGGCCCTTTCCTCTTGTCCTGTTGCTTGTTACTTGGGAGAAGAGACCGAACCCTCCTTGCTACAGCCTCCTTGCAGGCAGTTGTAGGGAGCAATAATGTCCCCTCTGAGCCTCCTTTTTTCCAGGCCAAACAACTCCCAAGTTCCCTCAGCTGCTCCTCACAGGACTTGTGCTCTGGCCCCTTCCCCAGCCCCGTGCTCTTCTCTGGACATGCTAATCTTCTCTTTCTTATCTTCTCTTTCTTCCTCTATGACACCTCTTCACCAGAGAATCTGTGGATGCTAATCTTGCTAACACTTCATATTCCCATTCTGCTTTTTTTTTCCTGCCCCTGGTCTTTCAAAAAATAAACCAAGCCTTTCAGCATTTTGTCCACTTCTTATTTCACTTCCCCAGTGTGTTGGTTCAGTGAGTGAAGATACACTTCCCTAATCTGTGGACTACCTTTTTCTTTCTTAGTTGTTCTTCCTCTGTTTGTGCAAAGCTCATAGCTCTGCATCATCTCCTGTCTCCCTTTGAATTTTAATGCTTATTTGTGTTATGGTGATGTTTTATACATGTTTGAGAGCTAATAGAGCATTTCAGACTGATGAGCACTCACAAATTGGAATGACTGGTATGATATGACTTATTGATGAAATAGGAAATATTAGCTGTGGGTGGGAACAATAATGCAGACAGTCTAAAGGAAATGGTGACTTTTCACTGTGTCCTGCCAAATGACATTTTTTTTACATATGTCTTGATGGCCATAAGCATTAAAGGAAAAAGAGATGGCAGCCTAATGAATTTTCTTGGGAGCTCTTCTTTTTCCAGGGCTTTTTCCATACCTGGGCATGTGGGTGGCCCTAGAAGAAGACAGATGTTCACAGGGATGTAGTTTACCACTTAAAGGCTGCTGTCACTTAGAAAGGTGAATGCAGGGGAAGGACAGCTGGTATGTTAGCTGCACTATCTGATTGGGTGCAGCAAAGAAGAAAAGAGATTTCAGGCTTTGTATCTTCTTATTTCCTTCCTGTCTACTTGTTTATTTTAGTTGCCTCTTTGCTTCTGTTTCTCCAATTCAGATGTAGACCTGAGATTATAGACTTGAGACTTCCTCTTTCCACTTAAATTAAGTCCTTCTCCACAGCAAGTTTGTTCATGCTGCTTCTGTCCAGATATATTTTACCTACTTAGTATAGTGCTCCATCCTGCTAATATCAGATCAGGTGTAAGTCAGACTGGAGTGCTGTTCAGATCAGCAGATGGCAGGCTCCTTCTAGCAATTGATACCACCAGCTTCATCCTACATCTCCCTATATCAGAACATCTGATAACGACAGGCAGAAATAAGTATGATTTCTGCATCATGTACTCAAAAGTGTGCATTATGTCAGTGAGGAATCAAAGATATATTTGTCACCAGAGTCTGGGTGGCACACAGTTCGCTCTTATTGTAATGTGCATCAGCTGGGAAAACAAGAACACGGGGACTGAGTAAACCAGAGTACAGCAGAAATCTGAATATCAGAGATGTCAGAGAATTACAAGTTCATATCAGAGTCTGATTTCCCACTTACTACTCCACCTGTGAGTGGTCTTCCAAAATTACCATTAGGCTCAGATGAAGTGGGTGATGAGAAATTTGGGGAAAAGAAAGAGATGCTTGCAAATGCAGTCTTTATTTTATGTGTCTGTGATCAATGGTGCCCTAATCAAGCTCTTGCTTCCCTTAGGGGCAACTACAGAATTGTTCCTTGCAGCTTGGGTTTCTTTAATCTTTATCTAGTCAGGTTTTAAATGTCCATCACCCCTTTTGGGAAACAATTCTGTTTCCCAAAGTTTTATGACTTGCTGAATCCTTTTAACACCACCATGCTGATTAATTCAAACTTCAAATGCATTACTGATACAGCATCTCTTTTATGTTTTATGTTCGCTTGAATGTGTTGTATTCCCCAGTTTCACTAAAGAATGGTTTAAAAGTATTTTTTAACAATACAACATTGTTATGAAAATGAGCTGACTAGTGAGTCTGATAGCAGGAATTTGCTCTGAGTCAACAGTGGCAATTTGCAAGCATTGACTAATGAATTCCATAATCCACACAGCACCTCTGTGAATAAGGGAAGAAAGCTCCATTATCTCTAATATGCATCGAAGATTCAAATGTGAGAGGGACAGCTACTGTGTAAGAGTCTAAATGGATATTGAATACAAGTTGGGAATTCCTGGTGTTTGCTTCTCTGCTTGGAAAAACTGTACCTCTGTCTCTATACAGACAACTTTCCGGGACATGTTAAGTGGACAAGAGCAGTGGAGTGTTTTTTTTTTTTATGGAAAGCATGAATGTGGTAGGCCCTTATGGCCTCTGACAGAAAATTTCAGTGAGAGACAATAAAAGTAGGTTGTTTTTGTTTTTGGTTTTTTTTTTTCTTCCCTCTTTGACTGACTAGGGAAGGTTTGCCAAAATATGTTAATACTACAACATTCGGTAAAATAAATCAGGAATAATTAAAAGGTGTAGTAAGGGCTTATTTTATTCCTTGTCTTCTTCAAAGTTCACTACAAATCCAGCCAAGTCCCTTTGGGGACAGTGCTCTCTCTCCCCTGGTAAGCACATCCCCTGTTGAGGCATCTCAATGTTTCTCTCTGGCCCTTGACACAGCTGCTCCATTACTCCCCTCGTACAGCTTTCTGATAATGCCACTGCATGAATTTACTCTCAAGCAAGGTGCCTTTAGGCAATATTTTTTCCTGCACAGGTTTTGGCATCTCAAGTGTTTTCCCATGGGTTTTCCAAGCCCCCCACTGTTATGCAACCTGTGTTATTGGCACTGAGCGCTACTCACAAATTGCTGTCTTCTTTTTCTTTAGAACATCACACTGTTTTTGTTTTAACACATGGTTATAAGTGGGTGTTACCAAGCTTAAGAAGGTATGTCAGGACAGTGCTTCTGTTTTGGCACCCACAAATGATCTCTGCAGAATACCTGATGGACTTGAGCGTAGACAGGCAAGAGACCACATGCTGGAAATGCATTAAAAGTTGTTTTTTTTTTAAGACTGGAGTCCGAGCTGGTATTTGTAAATGATGGTGTTTATGGGCCTTCCTGGTTTTACGGGCATATAACTTAGCAGGTGAATATTCTGAATAATACAGATCACAACTGAATTAGTTTTGAGGAAGGGAAAAGAAAACAAAAACAAAAACGTGTAAATCTGTTTCTCTGTCAGTGACCCAGAAGTCATCTGCTTAAAACTGCATGGTGGTTGTATCCCTGTTTTCCAAGCTATGGTATCTTTCAGGAGGTGATGCTTCTGTTTACAAAGCCTATTATGAAATGCCTGTGAATCATAAAAAAAGAGCAAGATACAAAGAAGTACAAATGAAAGGGCAGAACTTGGGAGCAGGGCACAGGACTGGTAAGCAGATCTGAATTATCCTTCTGCCACTGACGTCTCTTATGGAAGAAACATCTTTACCTCTGCCTGCTTCCCTGCCTGCCCTACTCTCATTTTGATCCAATTGCACTGGTATTTCTGCAGAGTAGAACAAGTCTCTCTCTGACTATCTCTTCCCCTTGTCAAATTTGATGTGCATCTAGAGGCCCTGACTTACTTGGTAGTAATATCAATGATAATAAATAAACTACTCAATTTTTATTTCCAAAGCCTGTGTTTCTCTTCTAGCACAGAAATGAGGTATTTGATAGAACACCTCACAAATTCTTGAATTACTCAGAACTGACAGCATGCCCATAGGCACCTTGTGAGTAGCTAGAGGTACATTTTCACTGATGTGCTATTTATTATGAATTATGTGCTCAGTGTTTATTATATGAATGATTATGTCCCACTTTCATGATAAACTTCTGGTTGGATTTGTTCATAAAAATTAGATTCTGAGGAGGAAAACAAAACATACAGCAATTCCCCAAATGCCCCCTTGAAATACTGCCAAGCACATACCTGAGATGTCTATTGGCTGCATGGAGCCAGAAGAGGAAATCTGGAAAAACACAAAGCTGGGAATGCAGTTCATTGAACTTCTGCTTGGTATAGTTTGTAAGAGATGTGAGAAGGGGTGTTAGTTCTAATGTGCTCAGCCTTGAGTCACATACCAGTCATTTACTGCAGGCTAGATGGCTAATATGCGTTTCAGCAAGCCGTGCAGCAAGCAGCGTGTTTCAATTTCACTTGTCTAGACAGGGTTTTTAGTTGCCCTGTTCTGGCAGGCAATGTGAGATTTCATACCTTGATCTTATCGTGCAGTGCTGAGTTTACTTCAGTGAGAACACCTGCAGCCTGAGAGCATGGATTCAGTGGGAGCTGCAAATGCAGAGCACCTCTGAGGGTTTGGACCTCTGTCCTTGACATGGGTTGCTAGGAGCGGCACTGCCTGATCACTGTGCTTTTGCAATATCTCAGTGGATTTCAACACTTTGGAACGGTGGATTTCCAGCGGAGGCTTAGATCCTTTCAGGTACCTCATGGGTTGATAGCTCTAGATCAGCCTTGCTTTTTTTGCTACCTTCTGTGGAACACAAGTGGAAAATATCTGCTCTAATTTGCCAAGGAAATTCACCTAAGAATATCAGACTCTTTACATACCATCCTAGCATTGGCGAGCGGCTCTCAGAGATGACAATTATGGTAGATTTAAAGCAGTGGTTTGAGCAGGTGGATCGTTTGCACGAACTTTCACCAAAATAGTCACATTGGTTGCAGTTTTCACTGAGTGGAGTGTCGTTGCAGGTGAGCATATGCAAATAGTCCTACTATTGACACTGTCATTGTACCAGAACAGTGCCTTGGGTCAGATGAGAAGAGGTCTCACTTGTGCCAGGCACCCTAGGAACTCCTAGAAACAGGTGGTTCCTGCAGTAAAAAGCTTACATCTAAACAAAGCTGTCCTATTAAAATTTTTTTGCAAGTCTTTTTTAAAATATTTTTTTTATTGCAGATCCACACACATTTACAGGTATGAGTATACCTGGTTTTATTTCAGTGTAAATGTGTGTGTCAGTCACCCCTAGCAGTATATGGTATACAAAGCTCTGTGGGAACCGCCTGTAATATTTAGTGCATAATGACCAGTCAGTTTGTTTAAGTTCAGGAGGTAATTAATTACCAGGGCCATGAGATACTGACAAGTTGAACCTCTGTCAAAGAGATTTTTGTCTTTATTCATGTCATTAATCGAGTGTCTTTCTTCTAACCTTCGCCAAATTACGTAGTTCTGCATTGTTCTATCAACTGATTCTTAGCAGTACTCTTGAGACTTCCTAGCTTTTCATAATTTTTTTGATAATATGCAACAAAAGTATCCCTCAAATTGGCTAGTAATTGATCGATTACAAAAACCTTCCCTCCTGAAAGCGTTTAAACAGCAGTTCTCCTGTCAAATGCAAGCTTATTTCAACACAACAGCTCTAGAACACACGTGATGGACATGCTCGCAGCAATTGTGGTCCAGCCAGTCAGGCATGCATTGTCTTTGACAACAGCAGCTACAAAAGGCTTTATGGCAAAGGCTCCCAAAGCCTTCCAGTTGCAGCTCGCCTCTCCAACAGATAATCTGTGCGACTCGTGATGTGAACATACCAGATGAAAGAGCTTTCTCTTGGGTGGGCTCAGGACTCCGCTCGTAACTGTTGGCACCTCACTTGACACGGTGACCTCTCATTTGAGAGCTATTGCACTAGGAGATGCTGCCAGAAACCAGGCCGCAGGTATGCGCTGTGAAATGATCAGCTTGTCACAGAGCAGATCGTCCCTTTTCCAACCTCCCTCAAGTAGAGAAGAGCTTAAACTTTTAAGCATGAAGGTTTATACTTTCTCTGAGTATTTTGGTAGCATCGAGTAAAACAGCCCTGTAAACTCTTTCTAAATTCTGGACATCGGCAATACCCGCTACGATGAGTTCCACGGGTTAACGGCACGTGCGCGTATTATATAAAATGTGTTTTATTTTGTTGGTCCTAACCTGGTTGTTCAACTGAGGAAATTGGAAATGAGGTCTGAGTCCTACCACTACTTTTTAAATCGCTGAGAAAAAAGCAAGTGTAAATGAATGGTACCATTACTCTTGACACGGCATCCATATTGCACACAGCATTACTGAGCTTTTAAACGGTTTAGAGGTCTTAGAAGGGAATTAATTTTTATTTTTTTTTTTCCCCCCCCCCCCGGTAAACAATTGTTCTGCTTCGAGAGAATACTCAGCACGCTGCGCTCTTGCTGGGCTTGCACACCGACCCAGTCATTCCCGTGCTGGCGCTTCAGGGCAGCGCGGCAGCTCCCGGTGGTCCCATGAAGCCAGGGGAGCAGGAACAGCAGTGGGAGCCACTGGTGAAGCGACAGCGACCAGGCAAGGGGCTTCCCTCGCCGTTTTCTGCAGCGCTTGCACAAGAGCTTAATGCCGCCAGTGAAGATGTTCAGAACTCAACCTGTAACGCGCCGTCACTTCACGGCTTCCACTCCCTCCTCTCCGCGGGAGGGACGGCCACACAGCCCCCGCACTGTCCCGGGCTCCTGTCAGCGCAGGGGACGAAAGAAAGGGAGATTTACCGCACTAACCCCCCACTTCTCCTCACGTTTTGCCCCGCGGCGCCGGGGGTTCCCCTCATGGCGGAGGGTACGCGGCG
>JAVJGJ010000033.1:17778385-17823272 GCA_035590215.1 Microhierax caerulescens
TCTTTCGGGCCATTTGTGCCTTTTTTTTTTTTTTTTTTTAAATTTTATTATATTTTCTCATTCCTCCCTCCTTAACATGACACTGACGTGGAATCGCCACACTGAGCCATTTCTCTCCGAACCCAGAGTCAGCAGAGCTCTGGCCGGCCAAGTTGGAGGTGAGGGAGGCAGAGGATGCTTTTAATCCGAGGGCGAAGGCTGGGGCTTTGCACCGGCTTTGCTCTGCTTTGGTCTGGGCCTGGTTTTGGGGCTCTGATCAGGTCACATTCCCTGCCCAGGCACAGGCAGATGGGATCGTAAAATACGGAGATTCCTTCAGGGTGTTCTTCCTGATGGAAAATGATGCAAGAGAAAAAGGCAAGGTGGTGCTATCAACAGTACAAAAGATGTACGATAGATGGATACAGCCTTTAAAAATATGATTTATATTTACACGTACGACTTAGAATTTCATGGTCAGTATTATTTGAGCATTTGTATGTTATGTGATGGGGCTACATCGAAATTTTGTGAAATAGCGATTAACACAGCTTGCAAAACATGCTTTACACTGATTTTTAATCATTCAGTACATCAATCCTGTTGTTTTTTGATTTATATGTAAATGTCTCATTTTTCTCAATGGCTTCGTTCTGGCCTTCCTATAGGACACTCGTGATATGAGAGAGTGGATTGGCTTTTGTGTGAATTTCTGTTAATGGTGTATTTCAATGGGTTTCATCCAGTCTGTGCTGTGCTCGGAGGTTGGATTTTTTCACACTTTGGTACGCAGAGATCTAGTGTGTGTAAATGCGTCTCCTGCATCGCGCTCTGCTGTGGAGTATTCAAAGCAGGTTTTCAGTGGGACCTACTTTAACCTTCAGGTAGGCCAGCTGCCTATTCTCACGGAGCTCTTTTTTGTGCCACAATGACATCTCTGCTTACCATTTTCCAACGGGCTGCCGAGGATGTTTCCAAGGGAATATTTTTCTTTCTTTGATAGAACTACTGTGTAAAGGGAGAAGGAAGACTCAGTCGAGCATTGCTGGAGGAAACCCCTGAAAGACATGACCACAAGGAGCTTTTGCAGTTCTTCATTTTATTAAGATACCGTCAGTGTAGAGGGGAAGTTGAGTATCAGTGGAGATGAGGCATTTTCCTGGCAGTATTCGTAGCTGATTATTTCTGAGCAGACCAGAGGGATACTGGTAGACAGAGGCATGATCATGCTTCAGATGTTAATCACTGCAATGTGGCAATACTAGGCATGAACTTGTATTTATACAGGAGACGTCAAACTCTGCTCGCTGGCAAAGCTGTCGCCAAAGAAACCATCTCTGAAAAAATTTCTAAAGTCCTATGGGGTCATGCTTTAATTAACATTAAGGTATTCTCATTCCTAATTATTTCATGTATATAAATAGCAAGAAGATACTAAAACATTGTACGTACCATTGCAGGCTCCATTTTGTTAAGCAGTGCTCTTTGTGCTTGGTCTTCCGCCTTATCATTTTTTTCCAGTGCTAACTCACCAAGTAAATACCAAGTTCACAGAAATATCTGTGCTTTATTATTTCAAGTAGTGTCTTTGGTTTCCAGGGAGTAATTAGGGCACAAGGATAAGATTCATATTCACTTGTTGCCTGAATGTATGGGTACAATTAGCAGGTGTCTTCAGACATTGGCTTTACAATATCTAGATTTTACTTTTTTTTTTTCTTTTCTTTTTTTTTTTTTTTCCCCCAGCTGAAAAGATGCGATTTAAGCAAGATTGTGGTAGTTTAACCCCCACTGCCTATGGAAGTGGGGTACAGGCACAACGCCAAAATCTCCTGAAACTGTAGATGGATATTTAGATGGAACTAATTCGGTTTTCAAGAACCGTAGAAAAATGTCCATACTGTCCATTGAAAGTGAGCATTGGAAGCACTCAACAACTTTGATAACAAAGGTCATTTTTACACATAGGGCTTTCCACAGGCAGGGTCCTTTATGAGCAGCCAGTAATTAATCTTCACATCATCCCTTTGCAAATCCTCTGGCATGACGAGTTTTACTGCATTCTATATAACGTGAATAAAATTGAACAGGAAAACAACATCACATTGTTTTGCATTTGAAAGCAAAAGTTGTAATTACAGCTAAATCCAGATCTGGCAAATTATATCCCCAAGTGTAGTGGATAAGTTATTTGTTGATTCTAGGCACTTTCTATCCTTTTTATTGTCACCTGAGACATATATTTGAATTAAAGTCTTCTCCCCACAAGCTCTTATTACTTGTCCATGTCTGGCCTGCAATATAGGAGTTAGCATTAGTTTGTGTATGCATTATTACATCTGCGTTTTTTTTCACAAGTAGACGTTGTATGTGCCCACATATAAGTCTGGATGATGAGACCCTATCTACAGATACTTTTTTTTTTTGTGAGAGGTAACTACTTCCGTTGTTTAATTAGGAGTTACATGTTCTGTGCATGTTCTGTGCTGACAAGATAGCTTCCCGTAGCAGAAGCACTATGTAAGTACGCAATGGAAAAAGTGTTTGGCCATCTTATTTTAGCAGAATTTAGGGTGGAAAAAAAATAATGTTCTCTACAAAGCCCTTTTTCTGATATTGTTGCAAGTGACTGTTTCAATTAAAATAAGTCCACATTAATTGAAAATGAGTAACAATTGTGTTTTGAATTGGTATATGCGCTCAGTTAACAAATGGAAAGATAGTGGCTTGTGATGTGGAGAGTCCCGTAACTGTAGGTGTGTTGGGACTTTATCTGACTGATGTTATTTCCATTGTTTGATTCGTATTTCTCATTTCTTGAAGAATGGGTTAAATGTAGTACAGTTTCACCATTACAGTTTCACTTGCATCTTTCCCAGGCTTTCATTCTGGCTAATGTTTTTTTGGTTAAATTAAATCCAGATCTGTAACTTATTTTTTTTTTTTTTTTTTTTTTTTAAATGTAAATGCTGAAGTCCCAGTAGGAAATTTTGATACTTAGAAACTTGATTTGCTGGACAACAGCTTGCCTGGGGATGAATCTGACTTTCTCCCCTATGGGAGGAATAATGTTTATTTTATAAACACCTACCAAACTCAAATGTAGCGCCTTTACTGATTTTTTTTTTCCAGTGAGATCTGTCCTTGCACAGCTTGAAGGGCAGTGATAGTAAAAACAAAGACAGGAATAAAATCCAATTTGATATTCCTTGTGTGATTTTTTTTTTTTAATTGTGTATGAAGAATAACCCTATGACTATTTTCAGCAGAAATGTTAAAATTTAGTTTTCAGTGGTTGAAAGGTAGCTGTCATAACTGAACTTCTTTCTGCCTTGTCCCTTTCATGTCTCTGCTCTGCTTTTCTCTTTAATTCTTTTACTTGCACCAGTTGGGAGTAGATGCTTAGGACAATGAGTTTTAGAGTACTGAGTTGCAAGAAAGACTTGTGATACATACGTATGTGCAGCAAACTAGGAAAGAATAAGTGATTCATTTTTGCTGGCTAGGGATGACCTCTAATTCCCATCTGGGAAGATATAACTGAAACTGTGAAGTTACTCATTAATATCCCTCAAGGAGGTGGAAACTTTGGCTTTTCATGCCCGTTTCATGTTTCTTGGTTTTGCCTTGGCAGGTAGGTTGAGGGTAAGGTGATGTTCTGTTCAGAGCTGGTGACAATCCTGGTAAGGTTTGAGTGTCTTAAATTTTTTTCTGTACAAAAGTTATGTGTGAGGACAATAGTTCATTGACAAGCTAGCTAGTGAGAAATACACTTAAAACAAGAATATAAGTGGATTAGGGAACTGCACTTATATTTTCTTCTAGAGAGAAGAATATACCAAATTAATATTAAATGAGGCGAGGCAGGGCAGGATGATCCATTTCAAACAGGCGAAGCGGAGTAGAAAATTGTCTTCTAATTGTTTTTGAAAATTCAACAATTCAGCTACTGCATGTATTTCAGCATGCTATTACATGTCTTTCCTTCCTTCTTTTGGTAAAGATAGAGCAAAAATTCCTATCAAGCCAGACTCATTGTTTACTTTAGCACAGGTTCCCATTAGTTAGAAAAACACACTTTTTAAAATTAAATTTCCTTTGAAAAACAATTAGCTCAAGTGGGAAGTATTATGCAGAGCTCAGAAATTTCAAAACAATCTTATAAGAAGAGTTTTCTTAAAGCTTTCCTGGAAAAGAAATATTGTAGCATTATCCAGATTCCAAATAGAATGATTATGAATTAGCTATAATAATAATAAAAATGGAAAATAAACAGTCTGTACAGTAAACCAAGTGCTGTCCTCAAGTCCTGTGCTATTGATGGAGCTCTGCGAATGTGACTTAAAACTAGTGCGGTGAGCCTGCCATCTTTATGTGAATAAATAAGTATAAACAGATAAATAACAAAGCAATTTAAGATCTTTTTTATCCATGAGAACAATGGAATGCTCAGTTACTGTTTAATATTTCTTGTTTACTGTTGCAAATGATTGTTTTCATTTGACAAGAAGTGGTACCTATATGGGTTTTGGGTGTACATGTTTTGGTGTATTCTGGTTTACCCTGTTCCATCTAGCAGGTGTTTTCTTCAGGCACATCAGAAAGAGTGTTGAATCTCATAATTTACATACAACCCATTGATAATTCGGAACTCTGCAAATTCAGAGCAAATTGCTCCATGTCATCTATGCTGGTGAAATTGAGATTCTCTTTCGGAAGTGAAGGCAGGCATGTGCCTGCATTAATGAAACCTGAATTTTTCTGAAGACCTGGTGATTTAATGGTATGTTACTCTTTAGTGACAAACCTATTTTATTGCTGTATTAGCTAGTAGCTCGGTGTAAGAAAACCCAAAGTGATACTTCTTTAAAGCTGTTTAGTACCTATCAAACATACCTTTGAATATATAGTTCCTACAGTGGTTAAAAAGAGTATTTATAAGTCAGTAGTGTTAAGGTATGTGTTTATATGGTACAGAGCTTATATAAAATATGAAAACAGAAGCTATATTCATTGATAGAGTGAGAGCTCTCAAGGCTATGAGTGTTAACACCCAGCCAGTAAATTTTACATGTTTAGGAGCATAAATAAAAAGGATACTCAGAAATACTTCTGCCTCATTTTTCGTTTTGGCTGGGGAGTAAAGATGTGGTGCTAGCCACTACGTGGTGGTAATAGTCCCCCTGAGGAAGCTTGTAAATTGCCTGTGGTCCTCAGTGGGGACCTGATCCTGCATCAGAACAGGGACTGGAGGAGCTCAGCCGTCCCTCATGGGGCTAGGCCTCTGTGGAGCTGTGAGATCATTTCTTTTTTGTAGTGGAACATTTTAACAAGTGATGGGAAGAGTCTGCTGGAAGATCGAAGCTTGAGTGTGGTCCTTCTAGGAGAGGATGTGCTGCCCAGAGAAGCTGTGGATGCCCCATCGTTGGAAGTGTTCAAGGTCAAGTTGGATGGGACTTTGTGCAACCTGGTCTAGTGAACCCCGTGGCAGGCCGGTTGGACTAGATAATCCTGAAAGCTCCCTTCCGACCCAAACTATTTTATAATCTTACGATTCTGTGAAACGCCAGAAGGACTTTTAGTTTTTCAGAGGTGAAAGGCTAGGCTGAGAGTCCCATCTGCAGCGGCATTCCAGTTTGCAAGCTTAGGTTTGCGCTGTTAGCAAGAGTGGGAGGACAGGGGCTCCAGCCTCAGTTGACAGAACTGTGTACACTGAGGGATGTTTTTGGAGGAAAAATATGGTAGGTTTAGTACAGAGAGAGGAGTGATTTTTTGCAGCTGTTTCATTTATTGCATAGAATTTGTTTGTACTTCTGAAGTTCCTAAGTAACAGGTGAGTTTTAACATGGTACAACAAAAAGGCTTCTCTCATTTCCTTCTATGTTAGTAAGCATGGCTGGGCTAATGGGGTTTTACTCATCTCCCCACATAGCATTTGTGAATGGAAAGAGCTACCTCAAATAATTCAAGCCTTTTGGAGTCTTTAGAATTAATTAGGTTGTGGGTTGCATGGGTAGATTGTGGCGTGCTTGTTAGTGTTTTGAGCAGTGCGAGGTGCATCAGGTTTGTGCTGTCTTGGCATGTGTGTATAGGTATGTAGTGCTTAACTCCATAAACAATCGTGCGTTTGAAGGTGATTAATACTCTAACATGTGCAATACATATAGAGCTCTTGTGCATGTGTGTGCACTGAATAAATAACTTTTTCACACCATCTGATGATGCAGTGCCATTGGCAGTAATGCTGGCTTAGTAATGCTGGCCTCTGCTGTTCTTTTCTGCATCTGTGCCATACCGCGTCAATATGTCTTTTGTACACACTTAACAATCTGCAGGGTCAGGTTGAGAAAATCTGTGTGAACTGGCTGGGGAATGCTTTCTCTGTTTTAACCTTTTGCAGATCTCTTGTCTTTTAACTGGATCAGGGAGCTGATCTCTTTCAGCAAACTGATCTGTTTCAGCATATAGTCCGCCAAGCTGTTGAGGAAGAAGAGAGGGGGAAACATGGTAGGCTGGAATTGCTGCCAAAAACAATGTATTATTAAATCATTGCCTAAAATTTTCCTGTTTTGCACAATGTTTAAGAATGCAGGGGCAACACCAGGAAAAGGAAAAGACAATTGAAAAGCATACGATATAGCCCATCACGTCAATGGAGGGTGAAGTTTTAGCTCTTGTGGTCGTGGAGAACATGAAGGAGTCAGAACCAGATGTGCTAAATTAAAAGGCCTTCACTTCAAAGGCTTAAAAATCAGGAAAATTTAACAATACTCTCTGGTTTTGGAGGTGGGGATCTTGTTGCAGGTTTTGTGGACGTTTGATGTTACCAGGACTGGCATTTCCAGTACTTAATTTCTTGTCTTTGCCTCTTGGGCTGCCACATGACTGATGGGACAGGGCTAATAGAGTGCAAAAACACAAAAGTAGGTGACATGCCAGGTCACAGACTGTGGTGTCCAGGGCATGAGTTCATGGTGAAGGCTATTTCCTTCTGCTTTAATCTGAGTTTTCAGGATGTTCTGAAATATTTTTAAGTCTTTTTTTTTTTTTTTTTTTTTAAAGAAATTTAGGAAAAAAGGCATCTGTTTTTTTTTCTGGATTTGAGCACATCTGCTAAATGTGTGCTGTTACTAATTGAGCCCAAGAAACTCGTCAAGTTGCAATGACTAAAATCTGAACTGGAAGTACACTTGGTCACGTACATTCTTGGTCTCGCTCTGTTGAAATCAGTAGGGTAATTTGAGGAGAGGGATTACCATTCATTGCCTGTAATGTGAATGGCAGGATGTGCTGTTCAGAAAGCCAGAAAGGTTCAGCGAAAGATCACCGTGCAGCTTTCAGGTTGCCTGCTTGTTGGGGGAGATGGCCGACTCTACTGTTAGGTTTGTACAACTCTCCTCAAAATAGAGCCCCACTTTTTTCCCTTGGGTCAGCAGATCTCGAGGTGATGGGCAGCCTGCGCTAGGAGTGGCTCTTGTGTGAGTGGGAGGCTTGCTGGAAATTTCCCTGTTAGACAGAACTGGTGTAGAAGCTGTCGCTGCTTCAGCCATTTTATGCCAATGTTTAGACAGCACTGTCCCAGTGGAAAGTGAGTTTGTGCCATTACTTTCTTCTGCGGGGAAACCTGGGGCTAGGGACAGAGAAACTCGCGAGGACTGCTCACTGCAGGCTGAAAGCCCTGGCAAGGACAGCAGTGAACACCTTCAAGATGTGACAGACCATGGGACCAAGTGCTTCCTCTGCACCTTCATATCTGGCAAACCTGGGGAAAACACATGTGATTTGCTGCTGTGTAGTAATGTTTAATTATTTGGTAGAGTCATGGTGGACCAGCAAAGGTAATTACTGACAGGATAATTTTGTTTATTTGGTTTTGTTGGGTTTTTTGGTTTGTTTTTTTTTTTGTTTTTAATTCGCATCCCCATAGCTGAAAAGTCAGGGTACTGTGGGAGGAGTGCAAGCCAATGTCCGATGTCCGTGGTGCCAGGAGGTGCAGTCTGGCTTGCTGAGCGCCCCTGAGTCAGGCTGCAGCAGCGTGCATGCCCTTCTCATTCAGAATTCCTGGAAAGGTCCTTCTAGCTGCCGCTGCTGCTGCTCTGTGCGGCATGTGCCAGCTCCCTCCTGCCTCTCTTCCCCAGACAGTAGAGGTTTATTAAGAAAAAAGTGCTGCTCACTGCAAATTGATCGCTTTTCCCCCATTTGGTCTTGAAATTTGCTGGAATACTGCTGTGGTATGTGGTCCTGGCTACAGCTTGCGTGAGGGTGAATCCTCTACAGGGGCAGCTGCCCCCAGTTTCTTGGAGGTGTAGGAAGATGGTGCTGCTGCTTCTGCTGTTGTCTTGCTTGATATTCATATCCATAGCCATTTTCACTTTGGAGGCAGTGGCAATGTGTGAGGTTTAAAATGGGATAATCCTTTCATGGGCCCTTGAAGTGTTGCTCTCCCTTTCTGCTCAGAATTACTGCTTGTTTCAGGGGTAAGAGCTCTTGCACTTTTCAAAGTATCTTGCAGTTTCCCTAAAGTTCTTGTTCCTGTGACCAAGAGATCGCATGATTTTCTCATTGGATGAAAAATTTAAAAGGAAAAGTGGCTGTCACTGTCATTGAGGAGAAGAGTAATAACTAGGGCTTCAAAGAAGATGAATAAAAAATGAATATCCAATGCTTCCAAACTCCAGATTTCTAACTTCATGATACTAAGAATGAGGATGTTGAACTTCTGTTCAACAAGCATGCAACTCTGTCGCTAAAGGGCTTTTGCTTCTTGGATTTCCAGTGCTTAAAGAAGTGCTGAACAAAGTAAAATCTTTTTCTCCTTTTTAAAAATTTTAAATTCAAATCTTAAAGCACAGAAATGGATTCAGGTTTTGTAAGATTTTGTTTACAAAGATGCCACATGTGGTACAATAAATGTTGCCTGAAGAAAGCTGAGATTAAGCTAAATCAGAGGGCTTTTTTGAGTATACATAAATGCATTCCCAAATATAATTATTTTATATTTATATTTTATCTAGTATTTTTCCTAGGCCTAAAGAAACTGTGTTTGCAAGTGAAATAATAAATAATATCTTTTTTCTCTTAGAAATACTTTATAAGTATTTTGAAGTATACAGATGTCTATGCATATTTTATGGATGAGATTTGTGATCGTGTTAACCCAAAGGTAAGGCAAGAATTCTGTAAACAAAAAAGTTGCCTCATTTTTTATTTGTGTCTAGACAACTAACATCTAACAGCAAAACTAAGTAATTGCATGTGCAGCTGGACAGTTTGGATAATTTTGAAAAGAAAACCTTTGTTTTCTTAGACCTCCTGAAGGTACCCATGGTATCTTCCCAACAGTACATTCCCAACAGTACAGAGCAGGGATTTCTCATGGTAAAGCTGTGATAGTGCTGTTTTTTATGTGACGGTGGCCCTTTCCTCCGCGTCTTTGTCTGTTTTGGCTACTGGAATCTAAGCTTTTGGGATTGGCGGGTGTCTCATACCATGTTTGGTTCCTGTTGTAATGGGCTTCCGTCGTACCGTGAAGTGGTTTGTTTGCTACTGTAATACAAGTAGTGCATATTGCGAGCAGGCTGTGCTTTTGCTCTGTTTGTGCAAGCACCTTTTAGAAGCACTTCTTTTAGAAGGCTGAATGACTTCGTTAACCATTTTCAAGGATAGGCATTATTAATAGTAAAGTAGAAACTGCTTTTTTTAAAAAAAAGGTGTCTGAAACTTGCCAAGTAGAATTTAACTTTTTAATCAAAATACTAAGGGTGTATGTTTTTTCCATAAATATGAATGTCTGTTTGACCTTCTGTGAACAAAAAAAAAGAGGGGGATTATTTTTGGCTTTTAAAACGATCAGAAGAAATGATTTTTGGATGATAGTATAATGACTCCATTCTACAAAATTCCTTGGGTTTCAACTTCACTGTGCTTCAGCTTCTTGAAGTGCTTTATGGTTAGTGTTTTATACATGGGGAAAACAAAGAAACAAGTATGGATCAGACTTTTTGGACATGTCAGTAACTCAGTTGGTGTATACATCTGTGGTTCATTCTGGAGTGTCTTAGGTTGAACACCAAGAATCAGTAGCATGTTGTGCCTTGCCCTAACGTTCATGATAAATGACTGGTAGGAGTTGGAGTGGGAACGAAGTTTCTTTGCTTTGGCTGCCAGGCGTCATCTTCCCTCCTGATTTTGATGGCTATTCATTTTTAATAGTTGTAAATCTCATGAAGAATCAGTGGGAGAGTGACTGACAGCAGAATGTGGCCCAGGGTGTCATGCTCTTCTTACTACTCTTCAATCTTCCTGCAAAGAAAATTTCTGTCAGGGAACCATGCGCCAGTCAGTTCAAGTCTCTCACTTTCTGCAGCGTGTGTGCTTTGTATATTCTCCTAATAGTCACTTCTGACAACCTACCACTTTGCTTTTGTTTTAGAGGCTGTTAAGATTGAATTTAGAAGTAGAAAGTCCGGGAAACCTTGACTGCACTGAAATTTTCAGGATGTGAGTGCGCTTGCAAAATTACTATAGAAGCACGGTGTTGTGATCCGTTTTTGAATAAAAGATCAGCAGTTCTCTCTCCCTCCTCATACCTTGGATTTACTATACAAACTTTCTGATGTTGAGCTCTTAAATTTAGGAATCACTTGAGAAGAAGGTGTTTGCAGTGACATCTCAAAACACCACATTTCTCTCTACTGCAATGTAAGCTGTAAGGAGGTAGGAAACTGAAAGTAGAAATTTACGTGGACTTCTAAATAGTGGCTCTATGAGCCATTGGTGTAAGCTAATGCTGTTCTGCAGATTTTTTTTTTTTTTTTTTTTTTTTTTAGCATCTCTGCAGTTATTCTAGCTGGGGAGATCTGAGTGTGAGGTTATTCCTGGAAGTTTGAGAAGTTGCACAATGAGAGGTTTCTTTGCCCTGTCTGTTAGAGTGCCAGGCAGGGCACTGGGTGTGTGCCTTCCTTGGGTGCTCTGGCTTCACGATGCTCTGAGTTGACTGTAGCTGTGGTGTTCTGTTGTCTGATACTCAGCGAATATCTTGGCTCAGAGGAAGGAAGGAAGGGACCAAAACTGTGAAAGGCCCAGTGATGCTTTGAAGAACAGCATTTACTTTTGCGGCAGAGGAGATTTCTGTCTACTCTGGTGGACTGTGTTGAGTGAGATGTATCCGTGTCCTTGTCTTACTGCTCAGTAGTGAAATGCCCATAGTTCTGAGTACCTGTCGACTCCTTGTGGAAGATGATTCACGTTTGAGGAAGCAATCATGTTCCTTATCCAATGATAGTGTAGAACAGCGAGTTTTATTTGGATGTCTGGAGAAAGAGAAAACAATGTCATGTTACAGATGTCATTCAGTCATTGTTTAAATGGGAAGAAAATCTATACAATTGCTGTAAACTTCTACCTTTAGTAAATAGGTTATGGTAGCATGATTATGGAATTGGAAAATGAGCTCCAACTTATTTCAGTGCAGGAATACTGATACTTTTTCACATATTCCTTACAAAGGAAAAGCAACTGCAACTGTGTGGTAAGGGCTCAAAGTATTATTCCTGATCGTTTTTGTTACGAAATGCAGCCATTTTTCTTTCCTGCTATATGGAAGTGAGGTATATTGATGAAAATATTATGCAAGTGCAAATTATTAGTCATTACTTTGTTTAGTTATTCTTTCAGCTCTTCATGGTTCTTTCAGATCATTCAGGTTTGGTTTTTTGTGGTGTGGTTTGTTTTTTTGTTATTTTTGGGGGTTTTTTTTGTGTCACTACTATTGCAGTGACTTTTGAGGAATGTTTTTAGATTTTTAACTAAAAAATAGCCTGACATCCAGAGGCACAGAACAGGCTCTTCCTCCTCTCCCAGAGGAGCAAGCGTCATGAGTGGACTCCTGGCACTGAAAATCCCATTTACTTTGCAACCAAATAATGTGAACATTGAAGAAAACATAAAACTTGTGCTGGCACAGAACTGAAGGTGAAAGTACGGACACAGTCAACATGTCTCGTCTGACTGAAAACACGTTTTCTAAGGTTAGATAATTCATCTTTTGTGATTGCTGTGAATGAAACAGGAAATAAAGCTGGAAGAGCTTGAAATTAAATTAAGTGCACGGGACCAGACATGTGCTTTGGTATTAAACATTGAAATACCCCTTCTAGGTAACCACTTTGCTTAAGGAGCCCAGCATTTGCCTGAAGACTGTAACGTCTTCTTGCTCTTGTCTTTATGGTGAAAAAATTATTGGCATTGAGAAATATTGCTAACAGCTTCTCTCCTAACACTAAATGCCTCTTTTGGTGCTATGTCATTGCCTCCCTTGAAATTAATGTTCTCTGATTTATTGTAAGTTATTTCAAATGTCCCCAGTGACTTGGGTTGACTAATGTACTTTAAATCTGTTGAAATCAAATCTGTCGTGGGAGTTGACCGTGTATAAAGCTGCTCCCTCGTGGAGACAGACGACATGGGAAAGCACTGAGCCCTCCTTGGTGCTTGCCCAAATACAAGACTAATCCTTTATTGCTTTAAACCTGTGGACTGGTGTAGGTTGGATGGCTTTAAACCTGGAGTGAGTCAGGATTAAGGCAGCACTAACTGCAGGGATTATCTATATACAGTGCAGGCTGTATGCATTTATGATAGTACAGCATGGCCCGAGTGGACTTGAAGGGGGAGGGGAAAGAAGGGAGGTGATGATACAAAAAATACAAACAAAGCAGCTTCAAGTTAGAGATTGGATATGTGTGCCGCAGCTGAAAAGTGAAGTCTCTGAGTTAGTGACTGCCGTATGCTTGCGACTGGAGCTTTTTGACTCATCTTGAAGGGATATAGTCCATAGAGCAGCTTCTCAATGTGAGGTGAAGATGGCCTTCTGGGGTGGCCCACAGTCTGCAAGGCATATGCCATTGTATCTTACCTTTTGAATGCAGTTTAAAAATAATGGAAATATTTAAATTTGGTGGTTTATGTGTTTCCTAATGCCTCTTCATTTATCATACCTGTTTTAATTGAGATAAAGATGCCACACTGTTTTATGTCATCTACCTTTAATGTCAAGGGTTTGGGAGGTTGTGTGTTTACTTGTCAGATTTTCTTAGGAGAACTAAGAGGGGAAAAAAGACCCCTACCCTGTGCATCTTCTTGCCTTTAAAGTCTGTACCTGGAGATCTTTTGAGAGCTGCTGTTTTGAGACCCTTATGTCTGATCTAAGGCTCTTGCTGTGCTTGGATTTCATGTTACCCATATTTTTTCCCCCCTTGCATTTGTAAGAAAAGCCTGTACAAACAATGCTCTGCTGTTTCCAAACACTGAAGTTTTCCCCTTTGCTTCCTGTTTTTGTAACGTGTTTGTGAAAAGACCTTGTTGTCTTTGCACGGGAGTTAGTGTTAATGTAAATGCATGCAGCATCAGCATTAGCTACTGTGTGTATCAGCATGTAGGGACCAGAGCTTCTCTTTAGCAAACTTTATATCTCTTTATTTATGGTAAGACTAGATTAAAAAAGAATTGTGCATGCAAAAGTGAAAGCACAGGCAGTGTTAAATTATGCAGTCATGAGCTTGTTATTTCCCCTTCCCCCAAGTATGCAGGCCAGTTAGTAACCTAGTGATCTATACATGAGGCTTTAATTGGATATATGCCCAGAGTGCAGATTAATATGGAAAGGCTATAAAGGCATGGGTTCACAAACTTTATTTGACCACACAAGGACCGTCTGCATGATCCCATGTGGAATGTGTGAGGGATTCTCAAAACAATAAAAAAATACTTTCATGTATTTGGGCAGATCTGCATGTAAACCACAGGGTACAGAGGTGATGTTTCTGCCTTGAAGTCAATAGACTGTTGATTAAATAGGATTTCCTCAGCCTAGTGTTCACTTCGTGTTCCTTAGGGGTGCTTTGGATGGGGGAGAGGTATATCTGTGGCCTCTGTGTAATTTGCCTGACTTCTGAAGTTTTAGTTTTGAAATTGTTGAAGTTTACTTTTTACGCTTGAATATAATCTTGGCTGCCTTTGGAGGTAAGGGGGGGGTGGGGGCGCGAATCTCCCTGTAGTGAAATGAAAACAAGCAGATGTCTTGAGTGCAGCTGGCTAGAGATGAATCATTTCATATAAACTTGCCTGGAGAACATGATCTTATTCCTCCATAAACCTATACTCCAGAGGGAAGGGAGAATCCCCATTAGTCAATGACACCCTCCTGGCCTAAAGTTCCAGTGTTTCTAGTTTGCAGATCACATGACTACTAGCTGTATTCAGCAAAGGCTTTCTCAAATTTGAAAATGCACGTAACACAGATTTTGTGTCTCTTCTGCTAATTTTTTTTCTAAATGAAAATTACAGTATCCCTAAATGTGTAAAATCAGCCACAGTCGCACTATGTCCCCCAAACCAGTTTAATAATTATAAACTGTCTTTTAAATTGGCATAATATTGCAATAAAGAGTTTGGTGGCTGAGGAGGGCCTTGTTGCAGGTGTACCTGACCTTCAAGATCCTTCATAGGGTGGTAAGGCACACTGCCCATCTTGAAACTGTCTTCTTCCCCCTTCTGCTTCCCCATGACTTTCTGGAAAGGGCTGACAGGTTCAGAAATGAGAGTGTTGGCCCTGGATCTCACTGTGGAATGGTGCTGAGCTTCGTTGTACATCGGGGTCCCAGAGTCATCTACCAATGTTGGCTTCTTCAGCCTTTCCTGTCCCCTTTCTTGCCACAACATAGTGTCCTGTGCCAGGATAGCTTTGCAGCTGATCTGTAATGTAGCTCAGCGTTGGAGATGTGCTGCTTGCAAGCCTCCTGTGGTTCGGACTGCCTTGGTACTGTTTTTTATTCTCTTTGCCATCCTCCATGTGGTTGTATGGCACACTCTTCAGTTGTTCCCTGAAGGTGGTGGGATGCCAGTGTTACCTCCTGTAGCATAAGCCCTAATCAACATGAAGAGTGAAGAGCTGACGGTACCTATGCTCAAATACTTGCAGAAAATAAGGTAACCCTAATTAAAGTTTCGTGCAAGTAGTTTCAGCATTTCATTCCAACCATTTGCCTGACTAATAAGACAGGGAATAGTCCTTAGCTCTCTGCCTGCAGCAAGAATATGGGAATTGAAGTGACTCATTCTCAGGGACACGGCAGTGAGAATGAGGCACTGCTGTGGTTGCAGATAATTCCCTGGAAGTCTCCGTTGTGCAGAATGCATTAATTGAAGAAATTCATGAGCTGCTTAATGTCACATCACTTCATTTCCTCATCAGGGAACTGGAAGTCTCGTCTGTATAGGAAAAAACAGGACCTCTCTGGTTGTAAGTGAATCATAACCTTTGTAAAAAGAGGTTGTATATGCTGCCCAGCATATTGCCCTGTATTGAACCTGTTGCCCTGTAGCTTGAATTTTTTTCTTGCCATCCTGTCAGCTGTGGGGACAGAGGGAGCAGTGTAAAGATGTGCATTTCTGAGTGCACAGAAGTGAGCAGTGGAGATGAGGAGGGAACTGTTTGCTGCCGGTTTCCTCGGTGAACTGCAGCAGAAGGATGGATGCATCCTGTTTGTAACTGATCACCATCTGTGACGATTGCATTGGTCTCAGAAGAAGTGGCATATCTTTATATGCAAGAGAGACGTGGCATAGGATACCCCTGCAGAGAGCTGGAATACAACGTGATACTGTGTGGTCTTTGCCAGTTCCGGAGTGCATGGGAGTATACGTATCTCAGGGGAACATAGTCCTGCAGATAGTAATGTGTTCCTGGTAGGCAGATCTGATGCATTGTGTAGGCAGCAGAAAATCAACAGTGCAGCCCACCATTTGCAGATTTAAATGGGAGAAGGGAATGTGCTGCACTTAGAGAACTCAGTCTTGCCATGTGTGATAACTCTGTTCTCGGATTCAGATGTACCTTAATTCTGGTTTTCCCCAAGTTGCCTGTATTTCCCATTGTCTTGCCCATTGCAGATCCATGTGAGAGCTAGCACAGAGTGAGTTCTGTGGCATTTGCCATAGTAAATCACATGGCCTCTTAAGATACTGCTTCAGCCTGAGTTGTTATCCCTGTATTAATTCTGTAACATGGGGGACTTCACACAGAAAAATACAGTTTAACACTTTAATAGCTACTGGTTAAAACAAAAAAAATCAGGATGCACTTTTCTTACTTTTTTGACTAGAAATTAGTAAAAATTAAGTCTCCTGCATCTTGATTTAATTTCTAAGTTTAAAACATTTCTGAAGATGATTGCATGTTACAGCTTGTGCTCTGGTCCTTGACTAAAGAGAGCTGGTCAGCAAGAGGAGGTGCCCTTTCCTGTGGCTTTATGTCTTCTCACTGCTATCTTGACTTTTGGGAGGAATCAGTGAGTCCTTAGGGCTGGACTTGGACACCTTTTGTCTTCATAGCATCAAATTCCATCAGTAGGTCACTGGTTTCAGTTGCATAACTCAAGCTTGCATCTACCATGAACAGCCATAATTTACTAGATAAACTTTTTGTCTGTGGCAAGCTGGCTAAGCAATAAGTAGTACCTTTTAGATCCACTAATAACTGAGTTTTCCTTCATCTGTGCCTTTGGGAACATTTCAGTACTTTGCCTGCCAGTGTATCACTACTGTGAATGGTGTGTGGAAAAACATCTGAAGCAAATTAAACAAAATGACTTGTGAGTAAAAGATCAAGTCAAAACCTTGTCAAGATGAAGATCATTGAGTGGACGGGTGCAGTCTATGTGTGACTGGGAAACCTTTAATGATGCCAGGAGAAAAAACTGACCATAGTAGACGAAGTTGCGCTTGAGGTTTCTGTAACTTAAAAACCCAGAACCTCTTTCTTCCTGTGATGTATTATTTCTGTGGTCACATGACATGAGCTGTTGTGAACTCAAGAGATCTTAGCGGAAGACACAACAGATTGCCTGTTTCAGTGAAGTCTGGCTTGAGGCTAGATCTCAAAAAATTAAGGTGGAGAGAATGGGAGTGAAAAAAATAAAATTACTATTCTGGCATTATATTTGTGGCTTGGCACATCAAGATTCTGGGAGTCCATTCCATTGTTTTTATTCAGCATCTTTTGCTCTTGTTGGAAATCACCAAGAGTGATTTAGCATCTGTACCATACTAGTAAAAACAATCTTAACTACTTGTAATTAATGAATCGTGTAAACTGGCAGTCATTGATTTGAAAGGATGGAGTAACAAACATCAGTACAATGTGAATTCTGCATTGACTGGCAACGTATGTCAGAGAAAGAGCTGCTTTATTTATCTGGTGCTGAATTGTTTTAGTGTGTGGACTTCTAAATAAGCAGTGCTTTAAGAAACTGTATCAGTTGCTTGAGCTGAAGTTTATATCATGGCTGAACAAAATGGCATAATTTTGTATCATCGTGTGTATCATGACATGAAATCCTTGTGAAGAAAAGATGCTGTCATGTTTTCCCAGTTGTATCTATTAGCTTTTACTAGGTGGGAAAATAAACCAATGACTTGAAGTGGTTATACTGAAATAACCTTCCTTGCCCTGTTGTCTTTTTTTTTGTATTTTTTTTTCCCCAGCCAGATTGAGATCAAGCAAGTGAAAGAATCATGTTTTTCAAATGGTGACAGGTTTTTTTTGAGTTTTGTTGTTCTTGACGGAGAGAAAAAGTTACTTCTACTTTTTTTTTTTTTTTTTAATCAAAAATTAATCTTCCGCAAGATATTTAAACAAAACAAGCTACTTGGACTCATTTTTAAAGAGAGGATTTTTTTTGGGATGGGTTTATTGGTTCACTCATATGGACTGTCTCACGAGGATGTATATGTATGTCTAATTCAGTTGAGAACTAGAGAGGACAGTACTCCCTTTGCTTTGATTGTTTTGGTTTTTGAGCATTCCTCCCCATATCAACATCTGACAAAATGCCCTATGGAAAAAGGACCATTTTAGGGGGAGATGATGTTCTGGGCAGTATATCTGAGATAACTATAGATGCTGGAGGAAAGAGAAAGCAGCCTCAGGAACAATAGGGAGGCTTTAAAAAGCTGTTTAATTTGTGCCAAGCTGCTACTTTTTTTTTTTTTTTTTTTTTTTTTTTTTTTGGTTGTCATAGAAATGTGCCAGTCCGTGTCTCTCACAGATGAGCTCACTAAATGAATGGCTTTGCAGAATGAGTCTGGTTTCAATGAAGATGTTTATACTTGAAGAACGCAGATGGACTTAAACCACAGCCCAGAATCTAAACACCCCTGAGCTCCTGGGGGAGGGGAGTGATAGGAAATGAAGTCTGGATTTTATAGCTCAGGCCTGCATCTGTCCTCCTTGACTTGGCTTTCTGAGTTATTATGGGAAAGTAGGAGAGGAGTATTGTCTGCAGTAAAGAGGGTTTGTTTGTTGTTGGATTTTGTGGGGGAGGGGTGATTTTGTATTTTGCCCAACTCCATTGGGTTGGAAGAGCTTTCCTGCCTAGATGTCTTTGCAGGACCGTCACGGTTGAGGTTAATCGGCTGCAGAGATGTTACTCTAATGAGCAGTCTTTAGTGGGTGATTTTTCTGTCATTTCTGTACTTCTGTTCCTGTATGTCATTTGAAATAAAATATTTGCAATGAGAGCTGACAGTCTCTCCTGTGCTGCATGTGAAATGCTGTGATATAAGTTTGTTAGAAGTTTACACTTAAATTTTGCTGATGCAAATGATGGCAAATGGCAGAAGCAGCATCAGACCTATGAAATACCGAAGAATTTGCAGATGACAAAACTAATAATCTTCAATAAGGTGGGTCATTGGGCACTGAACAAACGTAGTACAGTCAACAAACATTGTGCTGTGTTGAATGGCACGGTGTTAAAGTGCAGGTAAAAATGTCCTTCACAGGAATTAGTCTCTGGATTGTTTGCTTATAAGCATAATTCTGTGTATTCTTTTTATTTCCAAGAAGCCCATTAATTTTTTGTTTTCATCTGCATTTGGCACTGTCAGAATGGCTCAAAGGAGCTTAGGTGTAAAATAACAATGGCTATAGTATCTCCAGGGTTTTCAGGTATCCCAATGATTTGTTTATCTGGCTGTCTTGCTTTCCTTGTTTTTCTATTCTTGGAGCTGGATTGCCGGAAATCATGCATGTTGCTGAATGCAGAATAGCCCTTGCTGTGCCAAGACATGTACTTGGAAGAATGGGATACTGTGTCCTATTAATTGATATAAATAATCAAGATTATGGAATAAATGAAATACTGGCTCTTTTTTGGTTGTTTTTCTTCTTTGTTTTGTGGGTGGGTTTTTTTTTTTTTAATTATTTTTTTTAAATTTATTTTTAAGTATTGCCAACAAGTGGATGGGTGGAAGGTAGCATTTGTTTATATTAAATTCACCCTTACTGGACGTTTTCACTGTTGGAAACTACTTTAAGGACTTTCCACTGAAACCTGTTTTGAGTATGTTTGAGCCTTGATTTTGGTTCTAGTTCAGCTGTTGAATTCAGCTGTGCAGATCTTCTCTTGATACTCTCTGTTTTTGCTTCTAACTTGACTTTAAGTGTCCTGCTTGAACTTGTATTGGAAGACAGGTTGGGCTAGAATTGCCTGGTATTTTAATAAAAAAATACTTATTCTATTCTATTATATTGTTCTATTATATTTATTCTATTCTTCAGGAGGCATGGTTCCTATGCAGAGAAATTCCTCTTCTGCTAGCTGTGTTTTGTGGGATCTTAAAAGCTTCCAGCACTCTGGTAAAGACCTTGCTCTGGTAATTGATCTTGTTCTCAAAGGGGGAAGAGGGATTCATTCATTGCAGCTAGTGGAGGTGCAGACTCAAGCAGGTAGGAGCTCCTGTGCTCCTCCAGCTCTGCCACTGGCTCATAGTCCACCAGGCAAAGTGCCTGGGAGCCCTGGGTGCTTCTCAATTCAAGAGATGGCGTTAAGAGGCTTTCTTACTTACGTATTTATTTTAAGGGTTAATCAGTTAGGCATCATCAACTGGGGTTTTTGAGTCAAATTCATTTATAAAACTACTTGGTTTTCTGATAGAGCTCTTTGAATAAATTGTCCTGTATTTCTTCTGATTTTGCGATAAATACCAAAAATTGACAATAGATTTTTCTTTTCCCAGATCCATCTCCTTCATTCATTTTCGTAAGGGCCTTTCCAGAAAGGGAGCACACAACTGATTATGTTTTATTTAAGGAAGTATGAAGTGATCAGCATGACTGCTGCCAAATGCGAGGAATTAAGATGGAAACAATTAAATGACCGATTTAAAAGATTTTATTTCATTTATATCCTAGAACGCAGACCACAATATTTTAGACAGAAACTTCTCTGTAATGCCGCTGTTTTCAGTATGTCCTGGATAGGTTAAAACAGTGTGTCAGAGCAGGTATACTAAGTTGATCAGAGAGGCCATGGGTTTATAGGACACGTTTGCTGTCCTACTTGCGTGAGAAGCTTGCAGTGATGCAGTAATATTGAAAATTATCACTTTCACTGTAGGAGCATTGATGCAGTGCTATTGCAAATTACCACTTTCACTGTAGGAGCTCTTCATCTGAGGTCATTAAAATCATCTTGTTTTTACTTTTGTAATTGGCTTGGGTTGCCCTTCTTGGAGTAGGGGAGCCTTGGGTTTTTCTTGGTCTTTTTTTTTTTTTTTTTTTTTTACTTTTAATTTGAAACACAGTTTTAACATTTGGATTGTTTGAAACAAAAACAAGAGAAGTCCCAACGTGAGCAGAGAGTATTTTTAAAGGACTTTATGGCTCTAAGTTCCTAACACAGTCCAGATGTCTCCTATCTCTGCTCTTTCTGTAGCATTTTCTGGCGCAGTGTCGTTGGATTTTGAACTTGGTCCAAGCTGTGTGCCAAGTCCTGAAATAAAGTAAATCAGAGAGTTGTTCTTGGACGTTTCTCCTTAATCCAAACCAACCCAAATCAAACTTTAGCTCTGACCTCAGGACTGCACATTCAAATATTTTCCCTTGCCTCCTCAGTTTCAGAGTAGCAAAAGCAGGAGATTACCACTTTGCAGTATTTAAACAGCGGCTTGTGCGACATCTGTGCAGCTGAAGCAACTGTGTTACTTGGGACCCAGTGCCTGTTAGAACACCAGTGATGTTTGCCAGTGTTGTGATTCTTCATCCCAATTCCTATTGTTGGGTTAGGATGCACGTTAAGACACACTAGAAGGGGCTTTATTTGGAGGCATGTGCCTTGTCAACAATTAGATAGCAACTTGAGGAGATACTCTCTAGTGCTCTTTTGCAAATGTTTCTGCCTAGATGTCTTAGAAATTGTCAGTAGGAAAAAACCAGTAATGCCCAAAATGGCAGAACCAAGTTGTAGGATAAACCAACTGTTACTTATCTTTCCCTGTGCAAGCACTTGTCTTCATTGTATTTAAGCACTCCATTGAAGCTGGCCTAGCATGCAAATAAAATTGTTGTTGAACATTCTAGTGAGAAGACAGCAGCTTATGTGGGGAAAAAGTATCGGGAAGGTAGTGTTATTTTTAACAACAGTTTAGTCGCTGGACTGAAAGAGACTTAACAGTATGTGATGCAGATTCTTTGCTTAACATTGGCAGGTTTGAGATCTGGTTTAATTTGTAGCTTTTATAGAATCAAAGAATCATTTAGGTTGGAAAAGACCTTTGAGATCATCAAGTCTGACTGTTAACCCAGGACTGCCAAGCCTATCACTAAACCATATCTCTAAGCACCACATCTACGCATTTTTTAAGTACCTCCAGGGATGGTGATTCCACCACCACCATGGGCAGCCGGTTTCAATGCTTGCCCGCCATTTCATTGGAGAAATTTTTGCTAATGTCCAACATAAACCTCCCCTGGCATAGCTTGAGGTTGTTTCCTCTTGTCCTGATGCTTGTTGCCTGGGAGAAGAGACCGACCCCTGTGTGCCTGCGGCCTCCTGTCAGGTAGTGGTAGAAAGCAATAACATCCTCTCTGAGTCTCCTCTTCTCCAGACTAAACAACCCCAGTTATCTTCTGATTGACCAAGTTCAGATAAGTTTAATTAAACCTTATCTGTTGTCTGATCCTTTGTTAGACCCAGCTGCCACTAAAATTGGTGTGAAGCTTCCCCTTGGCTTAGCAGACTTTGCACTGGGTCCTCAAACATGTGATCTACCTGGTGTTTTGGTGTAGCTGATGATCCTTGGTACAGACAGTGGTCAAAACAGGTAGGATGCAGGAGTCTGGAGGCATTTCAGACATTACTGTCTTGCATTGGAGAATGCGAGTTTCCAGCATGCTCCGTGTTGGCCTCAGTTCATGTTTTTGGGATTCCCACTGCAATTGTTTATGCATATTTGGCTGCTCAGGGAATATTATTACAAAGCTTTTCTGTAGAGTAAAAGAAAGCTCCTTTTTTAATGAGGGAGTAGCAATGACCCTATTTGATAGAAACCCAGCTAGAAAGGTTTACTTGCCTGACTGTATCGCATGTTATCTGGGCCAGTAGGATTACTTTATTTTTATTAATCAGTTTTGTTCCCTCTGGTCTTCAAGCCAGTGTGAGTCTTTCTGGCTGGATTCTGTATAAACATGAAATGGGTAACTAACAGATCCTGCCTTGGGGCCAGGGAACACAAAAAATACCTTTCAGAAGTAGCCAGAACAGCCGCATGCATTAAAAAAAATAATGATTTTCATGATGAATTCTCTAACTTGAGCTAAATGTTCACCAGCACATTCACATGCTACGTGGTAGCAGTTGAACATGCAATTACAAAGTTGTTATGCAATGATGAATACTGGGGACAGCAGTAAATGAGCTCTTTTACAGAGAAACACCATAAAAAAAAAAAAAAAAAAGACTTCAGCCCTGGCGTGTCTTTTAATTCTTTCATCACTTAGAAGAGCTTTTGTATACACATGACTGTGTTTCCTGTGAGATGCCGTGTTTGGTGCTGGTCTCTTGGATGTTCAGGACTGTTTTGCTTTCTATGTGGAACACCAGGCATGGACTAACCAGTCAACCGAAGCTTCCCTCGCTTGTGCGCTGTGCAGGGACTTCCCCCCCCTGCAGTGTGGACCTCTTCTGAATTCCATGTCAGAACCTCTCTGCTCTGTGTGTTGGCTCCTTGCACAGGGCTGGACCTGGTTGTTTTGAAGAATGACCTTTCCATCAGGGCCGACCCGCTGAGCTTGCTGGCATGGGATCAGGAAACAGGCTCCTGACTCAGTCTGGTCTTCTGCTGCTGGTAAATTGTTGTAGCACCCTCAGCCTAAACACTGTGATCGCACGATGTACCCCACATCAGAAATCACCTGCACATGTGAAACATACGTATTAGTCGCAGGAAGGTTTTTTTCCTTCAGTGCTGCTCAGAGCTTCTTGCTGGAAACAGCTTAGCAGAGATGCTGGGAGATGGACTGCAGTGGGCCAAACTTCCTATTTGTGTTTGCAGATAGATAAACCAGTTCAGGAGATCTTACGGCCTTTGCAAAAGGGGTGGGTGGAGATAAAGCTCTGTCAGGACAATGATAAAAGAACTGAGGCTGAAAATGAAAGAGCTGCGGGGTGATAAGAGGAAGCTCCTGTGTTTTGAGAACTGGACTTCAGCTAGATAAAAATCTTAAAAGCCCTGTGCAGATCAGCAGAATAATGGCCTTGCCGAGGTCTCGCTTAATTTTCCTTCTGCCACCCGGCCTGTAGGAAGCAGTTTTCATGCTTCCCTGGCAGCAAGATTTTTGAATGTGGGAAACCTGATAGTGTGTCTGCTTAACTGCCAGACTTTGGCCTGATGCCCTTTCTGGTTTCCTTATGTAGTAAGTGCAGTGATGGGAAGAATGCGCTTCTTACACACGTAGTCATCTCGGTGATAGTAAACTGTGACATTGATACCCTGTTCAGCTTACCTCTGCCTGCAGAGCCATTGCCATGGTACGTGTAGGGGTTACTGACAGGATGACAAGAATTCTGTTTTAGGTTTTGAATGCAAAAGAAAAACTAGAAGTGAAATTAGGGGTTTTTTTGGTCTGATTTTTTTTTTTTGAGAAACTGTAGCTGTTTTTTCTAAACTGTCAATCTAATGCACATTAATCTAATTTACTCTGTTGAGACTTTTGCAGTGACTGTTAACATGCAAGCAGAAATCCTTCAATATATGCTAGCAGCAGTTTTCACAAGTTAGTCCATTTTAACTGTACTTAATGTGGCCAGTTTGCCTGCAAAATATAAAGAGAGTGTGCTTGGGTGTTCAAAAAGCTGTGCTACAGCCATTTGAATGACTTGCAGTAGGACGTATATGAAAAACCCCCATGAATTTTTGGAGGGTTCCCATTACAATATTATGTTAAAAAATTGCTTTAGTATCATTTTGCATGATGTTCAGGTCAATGGAAGAGAATTTAAATAATCTAAGTAAGAACAGCTACCCACTAGGAAGCCCCAGTCTCTATGTGTGACTGATGGCTTACTGAATGGAATTTGTAAAGCCTGCCAAACAAAAGCAAAATGTTTTGAATTATAGAAATGTAAACTGAAAATATTAAGGCAATGAATTTTTACTGGAGACAAAAGACTTCTGAAATTTATAAAAAAATGGGTTTATTTTATTTGAATTTTAATGTTTGTATTTTGTTTTTATTTGGGATGTGTGTTTAGGAAATCAGCTTGCTGGAGATGTGTGCTTATTTGAGACTTTGCTTTCCTTCAGTCAGAAGTGGAAATGAAATTGTAGGTGTCAAGCATGCTAAAGATGAGTTTAAGATCCTGAGGAATCAACAGCTAGGACTCGTAGTTCTTGATACCGCAAAATACTGCGTAATCTGAAGTCCTGTTGGAAACTGAGTGCTCTGCAATGTGCAGTATTGGAGCCAAGAAGCTATCAAGCCAGGTAGATGTACACTAGGAAGTGATTTGGCAAACACTCATTTCATCATGACAGAGCTATTTGTGATGGTAAATACTTACAGGATTCTTATGCCTTGGTCCTGAGCTACAGCCACACACAATTGCAGTGTAGGAGCTTGAATGCAAAGCCTAATTAAATTGGGGGACATTTGAATTGGCTACACTGGCCTTTGGATTAAACCTTGAGACTTTAGTTTTGAAGAAGGCATTTACTTAGTGTATAAGTAACATATACACCAAAGAACATGATTTCTAACAGTTGTTATTATTGGAGAGTGCTTTGTTTTTCTGCTGGGAAGTGTAATTTACAAGGAAGAATATTTCTGAAATGTTATAGATGTTTTGTATATAACACATGTCTAGTGGCAAACTGCTTATTGGTGTGGTGTCGTACAAAGGGGTGTTTATTAGTGCTCATTAAGATTGTCTGGTCTGCCACTTAAGATACCTGTTGTGGACTGTTACCCCAGTAAAGCTGATAAATCACAATGTGGTTTCTTGTAATATGATTTATAATTGGGCAGTGTTACCCGCATATCTTTGGCGGGGAAGTAGAGCTGTATACTCTTATCCAAAACCAAATCCAAAGTCTGTGTCAGAACAAGAAGTGGAAGAACAATGTCAGAAGTCCAAGTTAAACATTAGAATTAAATGAATAATGAAAAAAAAAAGATTGTGTTGTATACAGGCATTTTGAACCTCAATATAACCTTCTCTTGACATGGCAAACCAGTTGGTGTTACTACAGGCACCTTTGGTGATTAAGGTCTTTCAAGTCAAATTGTGCTCGAGTTGTACAAAGATTGAAGAAGAAAGAAAAAAAAAAAAAAGGCTGATGAGCTGTTCTTAAAAGAATATTCCCTTACTCCCTTCTGGAAACACTCAAGAAATTTTACAGAATCGTTCTAACATATATCCGCTCTCCCCTCTCCTGCCCCAGTCATGAAGTTGTTTTTTTTTTTGGAAAAATTATGTTTCTAACACTTGGTGACAGGTTTGTATCTTCAAATACTTGTACAAATATGAAATAAAGCATTTAACTACATGCTACTGGAAAATAAGGTTCAATGCTCAACTGTAGCGCCTCATTCAGTCTTTTCTCTTTCCAGTTTCATTCACCAAAGAATTTCTAATAAAAGGATATTTCTTAGTCATGGGTGACTTGTTCTGCGGTGGTGAAGGTGTTTTCTGCTCCTTTGTCTGTCTTATGTGGCATTATTAATCTGCTTTCCCAGTCATATGTATAATAAAGGCCAGGAAAACAGGCCAGCATCAATCAGTATGCCTATTGCCAATGCTGCTAAAACACTTCACTTGTCAGTTCCTACATTTTGTAACTTTCTTGTTGCTGCTTGTACATTGTTTCTTTATCACTGGAGGTCAGAGGTGGATTTTAGAAAGCAGGTTTTCAGCTTGCTTGATGAATATGTTGCTATTAATTTCCATAGGGTACCAAACAAGCGTTTCTTCTATTTCGTTAGTATTGTTGTTGACTGTTTCCTCAAGAGTCAAACTGGTAATTCTGCATTTCTGTCCTGCGGGAAACAAATTGGAAACCCCATGGTAACAGCTAATAGGGTACCTTCCCAATGTTGAAGGGAGAGTAAGAATGCGAGTGTTGCAGATATTCCTGAAATTACATAGTTAGGAGGGACTGCTGCAAGGAATGCAAGTGAAGGGAGTAATTCTGGTTGGAAAAGTTGCTTTAACTCACGGGATGAATGTGATGTCAGGTGTGATGTTTTCTCCGTTTCAGTGAGTCAGATTCTTGTTCTGTTTGGGTCTTTCAGACAGCAGCAAAGGAATGATAAACACCGAGACTGGAACCTTCCGAAAATGAAGCCATTTTTCCCTCAGGAAAAGTTTTACTGCACATGGGAAACATACTGTGAGCAGCACTGCAAACATTCAATGTCACTGTATTATTTAAAGAATTGTGGGCATTCATTCTCTTTCACCCTAAACAGGGTTTTGCTGTACTTGTGGTCATCCTGAGCAAATCCTTGTGTCTTTATTTGTGTGTTTTTTACTGCTTTAGGCCAGTAGCATTCAATAAACAATGTTAACTTTATGTAGCTGTTAAATACGCTGACCTTTAGTATTGGTTTGCACAAGCCATGCACAATATGAGCACCACTGAAATACCATGGCTGATTTAAGCAAGTTGCAGTGCTGCAATCAAAATATGACATTTCTGTTACTGAACGGATGCTTCATCAGCGAGAGCAGCACTATTTCCCAAAACTAGTTCTCTCTTTCTATCTTTCGATGCTTTGGTGTGGTCCTGTTTCTCTTTCAGACTCAGTTTCTTTTCCTGAAAAATAGTAATAAAAAATTCTGTGTCCTCAGGAATAACCAGGTTAATATTTGCTGAGTATTTGCTGAGTGCTTTGAAGCTCTATGGTCCCATGATGTGCTGTGCGGGGTCAACGTGACTATTGCTAAATCACACTCTAGTCAGAATTACAGTCATTAATAGCTCCGAGTCTGGGGAAAGAGTCACTGCAAATACTGTAACAGCTACTTTGTTTCCTTTTAGGCAAACAAAACCTCTTGACATTTCTGCTGAGCAAGTTATAATGGCTTAACTTATTAAAATGCTTCAGAGTGTGTTGTTCCTCACTGGCCACAGTAGCCTTTTTTCTTTTCATTGAACTGATTGATTAATGAATTTCCACCAAAAACTATGGTGGTTCTTCAGCTCAGTGGATTTGGAGAATGGTTTTCTTGCTGTTGCTCAAGTTTGTGCCCTGAGAACGTACAAGCTACAGTAATTCAGCAACAGGAGAAAAGAGGAATCTAGAATTGGTGACGCACGTTTAGTAATTCTACTTCCCATTCCCAGTGTCCTGGCTTTGGGTTTTCAGCACATTAATCAGCTTTATGGAGGGGAATGCCCTGTTTCAACAAAATTTAACTCTTTGTTTCCTGGTGGGTTGATGCTACCGTACTGGGTGTCCTTTGAAAGATCAGGAACGGGGAGAGACTGATGTCTGGTGGGATGCATGCAGATGGCTGTGCTAGGGCCTTACAGTTTCACCATGACTGATACTGTAGAAGAGGTATTTTTGGCTTGTGTGTGATATGCGTTGTGCCTCTGAGATGTGAAGAGTGAGGCTACACGTGCATTAACTTTCTGCAAGTTGAATGGGAAAAATGGGAGAGGGGGCAGCCACAAGAACTGAGTTCTTGGCTATAAAAATTATTTAACACCAACTTTTAATATCTTAGGTTTGTCATCTGTAAAATGGAGGCAATTTCTCCATGCTTGATCACCTAACAATAGTGATCGAATAATGGAAAAACAAAAGCAAAACCAGCCCCCAAAAGAAATAACAGAGTAAAATGAGGTTGGAGAAGCTATTAAACTTTTTCTCAGGTATGAACTGGTTGGAAATCATTCAGTCAGTCCTTTCCTTTGTTTTTTTTACAAAACAGAAAGTGCTTCTATAGGGAAAATGAATGAAAATATTCAAATAAAAATACAGCACTAGAAGAAAGAACTGAAATATTCTAATTTAGTTAAAATCTGAAAAAGTGTAGGATTATGTTCTCTTTGGACAGCTAAAACAACAATACTGGTTGCTGGTTGAGTGTGTGTTTGGATAAGTGTATGCTTGCGAGTGAGAGATGTCAGGAGAGAGGAAGTGGGTTAGCCCTTTCATATAATTCTTGTTTTGTAGTTCTCAGCTTTCTGCTTTGTGAACTGTTGTGAGAGATATGCAAGGTGAAAGGTTTATTAGTCAAAAAGATTCAGGAAGTAGATTCAAATTGAAAGACTAACCTTATTCACAGCCATCTCTTTTCATTTATTTATTTATTTTTTTCACTGACTTAAAGAAAAAGGAAAAAAATGCCACCAGCTAAAACCCCTCCTTAGTCTTAGCTAGAATGGACTGCAGTAGGCAGCTCCATTTTGTTTTGCTCTGATGTTTCATGATGTTTCAGCTCTGATGTTGATCAGGCCTTTAATTAGGAGGACTCCTCTCCTGGAGGATGATGATGAGCTTGGAGATAGAGGGGTGAATTTTATCTCATTTACTCATGTCAGTAGTTGATTGTAACCGGGCCCATGTTTCTAGGATCAGTACTGCCTTCTTTTTTTATCCTTTTCTATTATATTTTGCCCTGTTGTGATGGTTCTGATGCAATAGACAGATAAAAATAACCAAAAATACCAAAAGGAGAGTTGCTGCTACTGAGCTGAACAGTTACAGCTAAGGCTCCTGTCAGTGCTGGGTTTCTCTCATGCATTATCTGGGCCCAAGGATGTCAGAAGTTCCTCAGAATGCTATTTCATGCTTTGGTTTAAGCCTGACTTAATCTGTACTGGAAACAACAGGGTTTCTCCCAAAATTGCCATCCAGTCCCATCCCTCTTGTACACCCGCTTGACTTGTGCAGCTGCATAGTTGGATTAAGATGTGATCAACCTGCAGATTTTGGTATTGTTTTGTTTATTGTATGGTTAATTTTTAGCCCTAGGTTGTCACTATAAACTGCAAAATTTGCCTCTCAGGCTGCCTTGTGAGTGGGTGGGAGCTGAGGGTACTCAGCCCTTAATGGAAGCCCTTGGTGTTTTGCAGGATTAGCCCATAAAGTGCTGTTGTGATTTGCACAGTGTACATATTTAGATCAGCCTGAGATATTTTGGGTAGATGATTATTTGGGAAAAAGTGGGGGAGTTCCTGCTTTTCTGGTGCAGAAAAAATTCAGGCAATTTCTCATAACTTCAGGCTGTGAAGGTTTTGTTTTAGGAGTTTGCATGCGATGGGTGTATCCTGTGAGGAAAGTAATAGTGTTTATCTAAGATGCATGGCAAATGAATGACAGGACAAAGGTTAGGTATGTGTTGAAAACCCTGGGCATTGATTTTCTAAAGATGTTTTTTGCAAGCTATAGCTATCAGGGAGCGGAGACCTCCCTCTACAATTAGGCATGTTTTGATCAAAAGTCACTGGAAAAGGTATGTCAGACTCTTAATCTCTTACGTAGAGATGATAATACTGTCCGCTTTCTCATACTTCACTGAAATAAAGTGTGATGTTAAAGTCAGGCTCAGTGATTTTGCATGGACTTCACCCCATATTAAGGTAATTGCTGCAATATGTTTCTGCCTGAGAATAAATTGATTTCTGAATGGCATAATTATTTCTTCACTGCTTATCAGTCTGGTCTCTCCAGGCAGTTTGTTTAAAGATCAGACCCTTTACATTCATGGGGTCACTGCGGAAAGGTTTGTTGATGGATTGGTAAGCAATTAAAAGTTCCAAAATCAGAAAACACTAGGTAGGCTTCATGAAATAGAGCCCGGTAGGTATTTATTTTGACTGTCAGGTTTAATTAAGCTTCATGTTACCTTAATTTTTAAGAATAATGCATGGTCTTAAGTGGTAACTTGAGAGCATTTAATATACCTTTAGCAGTTCTGTCTGCAGCACCTGCATGAGTGTAGCAAAAACCCAATGCTTCATTCCTGCTAAAAAGCCCCAGTATCCCTCTGCTTTGTCCGTGCGTGTTTCCTTCCAGGCTTACTGAGCTGCCTTAGATAAAAACAAAAGCAAGGGAGACGCAAGAAGTGGATCTGTTGACAGCTATGACAGAGATCAAATTCCAAGCCAGGCCATGGGATTCCTGAGAAGGGGCTACTTAAACAGGACTATCCTTTGATTAATTGGAGATAGGGTGACACCTTGGACGTCAGAACTGTATTTGAGCTTGGAATCAGACACACAGGGTCAAAGAGATGAGATGCTTAAGGACTGAAATGTGATCTCTGCTGCTTCCCTCCGTCCCTTCTCCCCTTTCTGGCTGTTGTACAGACTTGTAGGTCCTGCTCATGAGGCTTCTTTTTATGTTCAGTACTAGTTCTGCTAATCATGAGCTCAGATACTTGCAGCAGAATCGGCTGCTTTTCTGCGCTACCCAATGTTTTCTAGCACTGCCACCCTAGAAATCAAACTTATTTACAGCCTTGCAGCCCCCTTGGTTCAGGCTTTGGAAACTTCTACCCATTGCCCAACTAGCCTTTGAAGGGTTGCTTATTTTGCCCCAAGGAAGCTTCTCATCAAGGACAATGCTTTTTGAATCGTTAATTTAATCGTTAATCGTTAATTAATAACGTTAATTTACGTTAATCGTAAATTTTCCTTGTCTTCCCTGATAGCAGCTCTTCTACATGTTTGTTTGTTGTTTTTGTTGTTTGTTTTTCTTTTTGTGTTTGTGTGTTGTTTCTTTTCCAAGTGCAGGTTGCCAGTATTAAAAAAAGAAGGAAAGGGAGGTCTATGGGAATCAAGGTTTACTGCCTTCAGTGCCTTGTTAGTGGATATGTAGAGAAACGAAGGAAGTAGCTTACAATGTAAATGTAAATTTAATTTTAAAAATAAAATCCTCTTTGGTTTTTATTATAGCTCCAGTAGAAGACTATTTGGTCTCTTCTCCTTCCCTTCACTCTTTCTTTGGCCTGTGGACAGGTTTACTTTAGCCGGATTGCTGAGCCAAGATGAAAGTTGGGATGGAATTAATCTTACTTGACTTCAGTGTTACAAAGCTTGTTGTAAAGGTGTCTAGTTAAACCACTCTGCTAAACTCCTGCTGAATTCAGTGGCTGCTGGGAGTCATTCATACTCTGCAAGTGTTGTTGTTTGGTGTCCAAAGGGCAGTTGTGTAGTCGGGACTCAAATCAGGCGTTTATGGATCATAGATGCTCTTGGGCAGTGCAGGTTACAGTGAGGCTGCCTTTCTCTAGCTATTTTGTAGGGTCTTGGTGATAGTACTGATTGTATGTAACCTATAGATTTAGATGCTACAGAGCTTTTTTATTTGCACCTGTATCTTGAGTTCTCTTTGTCCCCAGTGCATGCATGTCACACGTGCAATTACAGGTTTGCAATCACTCACTGTCTATAAATGCTTGGGGGTAGCAGGCAGCACCTGCAGCTGGTGTGCTCAGTAGTTGCTTGCGTGCCCCACTGAACTCCGAGCATCTTAGGGAGACCAACCGAGAGAACTAAGGTTTCTAAAATATACAGAACCAGTCTTAGTAAGGCGAGTATACTTCAAAAGTATTTAAAGAGGCAGTTTGAAACTGTATGAAAACCTCCAGAGACGAGGAAATTAGTAATTAACAAAGCTTTTAAACAATATCCCACTTTTGTCTGGCCTACTTTGATAGTGACCAGAAGCTTTCAGTATGAAAAGACTTTTCGGCTGTTACCAACACTATTGCTTGGGGGTGTTTTTCCAATTTTTGATACTTTGGTTATAGAGATGCCCCAAAAGTATTGCCTTTCACTGAGCTCCTCAGCAGGCTGGTAATAACTTGCCTGATGGATTTTCTCCTGGGCAGATCTGAGAAATGTTAACAGAGCCACTGTGAGATGATGACAGTCCTTTGGCAGGTGTTTCTTCCCATAGCTGCTGGTTGGACTCATTTTTGAATGTTGTTTTTCTGAGTTCAAGTTAGTAATACCTAAAACATCCTATAGAATTTCTCTTAAGCAAACACTTGAAGGCTGACTGTTGGGGGAACATAAATTATTGCATATTGCTGTTTTGGAGCAGTGTCTTGGGAGTCTTGGCTGTGCTTTTGTTAACAGGAGAATTATAAATCCAGTTCTATGCTAAACTTAGTCAAAACGCTGGGAAGTGGTTTAGTGTAGTGAATAGCACTGCTCCCTTAACTTAGGGTCATTAAACAACAGGGTGCTTTCAGTAAGTTCAAGCAACCTTGCTTTTAAAGCTTGCTTCTTAATTGAGGTGATCCCGCATTGAAAACTGACAAAGAGGAAACACCTCTTTTGGAAAAGAGAGGCAAGCAGTGTTTGTGTTGTGGCCAGAAGGGCTCTCTGTGGTAGTTGTAGTCTTTACAAAAGAAATAATTATGCAAAAATAAATGCTAAGAACAACATGGTTGAGGAATTTGATTCATTACCGTGAGCATAATGACCAAAGTTTGAACCCAACATGCAACCAAGAGGCCATTTAAATCAATTACATATTTTAAATGGGGAGACATAAAAGGCAGCAGAAGCTTAACTTTCCATGCAGTTTACCTGTGGCCAAAGGCCTTTCACCTTTCTGCACACCATAACTGAGGTATCATGGAAGTTGCACAGGGCTCTCCCACTTGCTACCAATCTCCAAAAGCCCATTCCAACCCCCCAGACTTCCATGAGCCAGTTTGCAGCCTTTTTTAAGGTGGGGTTTGAATCCAACTAGCAAAAGTGTGAGGTCCTGCTGTTCTGTGATATGACACTGCTGCTGTTCTCGGATGTATGGCAGATGACCAAGGACCTTAGCAGGAGACTGTATTTGTGTGTCTTGACTCTGGAAAGAGGTTATTAACTCTATAAGCTTGTTTGTTGTTCTGCTTTGAAGGAGCCTTACAGTTTTCACTAATGATGCTGAACAATATGAAGTTGTCTGGTTCTCGACTTTGTTGCTTTCCTTTTTCGTCTTTTTATCCTTGCTTTTCCTTCATCACTTTTGAGACTGGCCTTAGAATAAGCCTCAAGTGGCTGCTCTTTTTGTGGCTGGATCATTATTTATAAAAATAAGCAGTACCGCAGAGTTACCATGGAAGCCGTGCAAATGGGATTTCTGGAGCACAAGTTGCAATGACAGGGAGACAGAACTTTTTAAAATAAACCCTTCTCTTTAGCTGCTCTTCCTTATTTGTAAATGCCACGTGGTTTTGTTTACATAAATGGTATACATACATAATCCATTTGTTTATGTTCTGTACATTGAGCAATCTATTTTACAGTCAGTTAAAAATCTAACATTGATTAGATGGTGTTTCTGGACTGTTGGGAACATCTCAAAACTGGAGTTGTTTCATAATCCCTCAGCCTCCCACAAAATTACTTTGCTAAAAATTTTGGCTTTCTCTAATGTATGCTTTTGGGGTTTGGCAGCCCAGTAGTGCTTTTGTTGTTCAACCCATGCAACAGTAGATTAATGTGAGGCAGACCTGCGTGCTAGAAATTAACTAATTTACTTGTTTCTGGAGCTGAGATTTTCATAGACTTCACTTGTCTTCAGTGCAGTACTGTAAACGAGAATGTTTCATGGGTTTCTATCTGTATTCCCTATATCATGGTGTGTCTCTGAGCCCCGGTCTTGGGGCTGGTGGCTGTACAGGTGCAGAGCACAAAGCCAGCCTCTGTCAGGAGCTTTGCAGTCACTTGGGTAAGCGATACCTTGGTCATTTCAGGCCAGGGGTCACAGGGAGGTTTTTTCCATAATCTTTCGTAACGGATCAGTCTGATACAATGGCCTTGTACTATTCTGCACTATTATTTTAATCTTCCTTTTACTCACTATGCTTTTTGACACCACTGAATACAGCTTTTCTTCAGCTGCTCACACTTACTGCCAGGGACTGTTCTGAGTGCTCATCATTTGTTTCAGGTGTTGTCTTACCCTAAATACATGAAAAAAACTTGTAGTGCTGTTGGAAGAATGTGCTTGCCCTTTTCTTCTCTTCATTTTGGAACAGCAATAGACCTTGGGTGGGTGTCTTCCCATTTTTAGGTGAGGTGGTGTGGTAATTACACAATTCAGGTGTACCCTACATGAAAATAATGTATTACTCAATATAGAACAGTTCAGGAAACAATATGATGCTGACATTGCATTTTTTCCACTTGTGTTTTGAGGTTGGTTGTTTCCTTCTAGAAGAATACGTGTCCTTGGATAAGGTTGTTAGTGCCACATAAATAACCGAGTGTTTCAACCTTTTGGGTAATTCTCTGATCAGGACAGAAGATAGTCCAGATTATTCCTATTTTACAGGAAAACCCACACCAACTTACATCACTCTAGAATACAGTTATAATTAGTAAACCAGCCTGTGAAATGAAAACGGTATTTTATTTTTTTTTTAATGAGGAGTAAACACAGGACTACTAAATCCTTTTCAGATACGCTGTATTCCTGTATTGATTACTGACCAGGTTTTACCTGACATCTCAGAGAGTGATTCATAGATACTGACCTGTGTGGGAACTTGGCTGGTGGTTGAAAAACAAATTAACCACATCATCTGGGCCCCTACCCCTACCATCTCAGATCTGGCCCTCTACCATCCAAGTCTTGACTTCTTCTTGGGGCTGGCATTCATCAAGCAGCATGGTTTCCTCTTAAATTAGCCTTTTGTACGAGTGATGCTCACACAGAATGGAATTTGGTCCCAAAACCTCCGAAAACCAACCTTGGTGATTGTTTTTAACTCCTGCTTGTACTCCTCAGGCATTGGAGGGTCTATAACAGACACACATGTTAACTATTTCCTCTTTGATTTAATTTTAGATGAACCAGCAATGGGGTATGATTTCAGTGAAAAACAATGCCAGAGGGGTGGAGAAAGAGCTGTGTAAGAAAAAACCCAGTGTTGTATCAAGTCCCAGTACATAAGAAGAATTAGTCATGGTTCCTCAGAAATAGGTAGTGACTGGTTGCCTTTTTAAGTAATCGATTTTAGGTTAATTAGTTATTAATTCTGCTTGGAGATGAAACTGCATGCGTGTTTCATTTCTGGTCACTTGCAGTTGGTCTTTTAGGACATAAGTAATGTTTGCATGTCATGGTGATAACTTTGTGTGTTTAGCTGAGTGATACACTAGGAGTTTTTGATTTGCAGCTGACCCTGTATGTAGTCTTCAGAATGGTATTTATTTTCTTCCCACCTTAGTTTCTTTCCCTGTAAGACAGAATTAATTTAACTCTTTGCACAATAGATTATAAAAGTATTAATCATCTAGTGTTCTTGCAGCGGGCTTGTCTTTAGTGCAATAGTCACCTAAATGAGTAGACTTGTGTCGTAGTACTGGGATGGAGAAAGGAATGACTGCAGCGTGAGCCATCAGGAGCCCTGCGAGGGAGCTGGCCCAGCAGAGAGGCTGGCTCAGCAGGAAGTGGTTGATGAGTTACTCAAATTATGGGGTGAAGATGAAACCTGAGTTACAGTTCGAGCTTGTAACTGGGATGAAGAACAGTCTATACAGGTGGAACTGTAGCATTATTTATTTCTACTCCATGGACTCGTGTTCAAAAACAGAGTCCTAGCCTGCAATGTGATACCTCAGTTGTTCCTAAGTTAATGTCAAGAAGGCAATTAAAAAGAAAAAAAAGAAGAAAAAAAGAAAAAGTAGCAATTAACAATAATTTGTATTACAGTCAGCTTCTCTTGGTCAATGTGACATATACATTTGAAACCTGCCACTCCAAACTAAAAGCCCCATGATGGGAGTGGAAATATAAAAGCAAAATAGTCACTTTCCATGTGCTGTCTGAACTCTTTCAGTACCTGTGGCCTGTTACTTTGACTGTGTGGTCCACAATTTCCAGGTTGTGCCAGGTTTATTGTAGTTCTGACCTTGAAGATGATTTTACTGCAGAAGGAGGAATAAGGACCTTACAACTGGAGTATGGTAAATGTCTGTTAAAACCTGAAAACTTACTTTTTTAAACTTTGATCTTTATTGCCTACTCTTTTTCTTTTTCCTTCGATTTTTATTTTAATGTAGTTTAAGGGATTTTGTAGTGGAACTGATCTATGTGGTAATTCTTTCTCTCCAGAGGAGCCATGAATTGCTGAAGGCTGGAAGAGTATTACAGGGGAAATCACCGTGTTTCCCTATTCTTATATTCTTCGTGAGAGGTACACTGGGGGACAGTGCTGGAGTAAAGAGATGAGATGGATGTTTGAGCTCATCAATGGGGCTTTCCTATGTTCCCTCTTTGCCAAGGAGTAATGGCAGGCAGTTCTAGCAGTGGATGCTGGGAAAGAAGTAATCTAAAAAGAGTGTTTAGTTGTTCAGGGTATTCTTGTGGGCTGAGGGACTGTGGATTTAGAGTCTCTGCTCTGAGGACATTTCTATGTAGATACATTATTGCAAGGTGAGCAGCAGTGAGAAAGCTCCTCCTGCATGATCTCATTTGTGCACTAATAAGAACTTAATAATAAAGACAGAAGATTGGGCAGAACAAAGCTTGAACCTGAATCTCTGTGTTTTCGCCTGAAAACCCTGACTTCACAACTGTCCAAGGCTTGCTTCTGTTCTTTTCATCAGGGTCTGAGAGAGAGAGAAAACTTGATTGCATGCTTGTTTGCTTTTCTTTTAATCTTATTTTATTTATCTTTATTGGGACACAAAAAGGTTGCCACATAGTTCAAAAATGAAAAGTGGGATTGTTTGCGGTGAAAATAATAGTGCTTGTACTACTGAGTTAAAATTTCTTGAGTGAATCAAAATTCTTGCAGGATAAGAACAACAAACAAACAAACAAATCCTTAGGTAAGTGTTGTGGTTGTACAAGAAGGAGAAAGGACAATTACAGAGAGATACTGGCTTATAAAGAAGAAGGAAGAATTACAGGGAGGTACTGGCTCATAATTCAAAATACAGTTTTAACTTGGAGATTCTTCTGCTAGTAAAACAGTCACCAAACTTTTGATCCAGATGTAGTCCTGACAGTAATTACTTGTACCTATGGTACAATCATTGCTCCTACTCTCACAGCTATTCTTGAAGAGAGTTGGTGTTTTTGTGTGAGATATCTATTACTGCTCCCTCTGCTTTCTAGGCACAGCATAACACTATTTTGTGGGAGTATTGATCTCTACTGGCATTGATGCTGCCTGTCTGGCTTCCAGTGCATCTCAAGATCCAGCAAAGCTGATTGGTATTTTTGACAACTCGATTACATCTTTTGGATTTTTTCCTTTTTATTTATGCTTTCTTCCTGTAACTACCCAGAAGATTTTAAAGCATCAAGGGTGTCAGTGAGTTACCTGATTTTGCAGGAAAATATCACATAAACAGTGTGTTCTTGCATGTGTGCACCTTGGGTCACATCTGATGCAGCAGGCTTTGTTCTCTCTGGGAATGACACTTTTGCACACAGGCACCTTTTGGTGGGAGGTGTCTGTGCTATGACAGGGTGACAGAGTCCTGGACTGATGTGTGCGTTACATGGGGAGGCCATGCGCCTGGAAGTTAGGTGCTGCAGAGCTGTATCACCTCTATACCTTTGTGCATCTGTCCCCAAGTATGTGCACCATTAAAAACTCAAACAAAATGTCAGGTAACTGTGGTTCCACAGCAACTATCAATATTCTTGTTGGAGGGCTTAATCAGAGGCCAAAGAACAAATGGGTGATGGGAGGTTCAAATATCACTTCTTGGAAACAAGACTTAGTCCAGATGTGACTGAGGGATGTGAGCTGTATTGCTCTGTATATAGGGGCCGTCTGTGGTGAAATAGGGTGATGACCTCATTGTGATGCCTTTCACCTGCTCGTATCTGTTGTTCAAGTTCACCTTTGAACCCAAGTCACTAGTCTAAATTCTGTTGTGACAACTGGAGTGCAAACAGGCTTCGTTAATCTGTGTTCAGTAGGGATGCCAGAGGGTTTTTTGATGTCAAAAGTGATTGTTTAACAGCTTCTCTTTTACTTTTTTAAAAGTGTGACACAAGTCAAATGCAGCAAAGTTACTAAGTAGTTCAGCAGCTGAAGAGGCCAGAGGAAGAGCCTACGTGACAAGTGTTTTAGGTGCCCTCCCTGTCCAGCGTTGCCAGGCGAGCTTGTCCCATGGAGAGAGTACCAACATTTTGCCTTGGATTTCTTGGGTGAACAGTTGGGCCAAGAGCTGCTAATGCCCTAGGACTTTATCTAAAAGGTGGGCATGTAGCAGTGTCAGCCAAAGAAAGTGAATGAAAAGCAGTAGTTAGGAAAATACATATTCCAGAAACGGAGCTGACGTGAAAGCTCTCTTCTTTCCTCCTTCTTCCCTGCCCTAACAGAAGGAACCTAAAAGAAGGGTTTTATACAACCTTAGGGCAAATTAGTTGCATGAAAAGACAGTCAAAAACTCCCTGTCACTAGTTATAAATGTACTTAATTAAATCCTGTACTGAGTAATGTGCTGAAATTGAGCCATTTTGAGCAGAAACACAGAATACCAGAGTCATATGTGGACCTATAAAAAGCTGGTTGTGTTGTAGATATTCGGGTGATGCCAAAATGTGACAGTTCGTCACTTGTGCCTGCCATTGAAATTGATTGCAAAAATTCCTTTAGATCTCATTGAACGTCCTGAGACAAAGTTTTATAAGGACTGAGCTATCAAAACTGCTGCATTCCATGCTGTTCCCCGTATTCTGCTTGCTGTTCTCTGCATTCCAGTAACCTATTATTGCAGCTTCTTTTACCACCTTGAACGGAAAATACTATATTTTAACTAATTTTACTGCTGGGGCTGAAATAACCTGCCAGTTTGTCTTGATCATTATAAACAGGAAAATGCGTGTGAATTGTGCCCTCTGACAGCCTTTTATATATATGACTGAAGTTTATGCATGTAAGTGCTGCCACTGAAGTAGAGAGGGACATCCTTTCTGTTAGCTTAGATCCTCATTTCTTTGGGTTGATTTGCGCAGCATGACCACTGGAAAGTTTTATTCTTTCTTTTCTTTACATTGTAGCCTTTCAGTGTGTATCAGGTTTTTAATATTTGGGTATCATTGTAGAGATACAGGGTTTTTTTGTTACCATTTATTTAATCTTTCATTGTTGGGTATGAAAATGCAAAACTGGTAATTGCAGTGGCAATTGATCTTATGGTTCAGATTTGAAATAATAGATCTTAAAAATACTCATCTCCCCCTTGCCCCTGTTTATCTTTCTTTTGGAAAGACAATTCTTAGTATTGGTATCTGATTTATGCAGTGGAGAGGTTACTTGTTTTAAATCCAAACACTAAAACTAGTTTATAGAATTATGTGCCAGCAGAAATTGAAACACTGGTTTGCTGCTGGTGCGGTATTTGCAGCTAACTGAATTGTGGATGCTAAGAAATGAGTAACTCAGCTTGACTTCTTGGCACTGCAGAATTTTTGCCCTGGTTAGTAATTTTGAAGACTTGCTTGCAAACAATGGTTCAATGAGTGAACTCACAAAATTGTGTGGGTAGTGATGTCAGAAAAATTTACCAGCAGCATGTTACCCAGAAGCCTAAATCTTCTGCCTCAGAAATGTAAGGAGAATGGGAATGAGAACTGAAGTGATCTATGGGCTTTGTAAGAATGCCAATTAGGGGAAACTGAAGGAGATACTAATTTGATTTTTTTTTTCTAACAGAAGGCTAATGGTAGAAAATGGAGTGATTGGATGTATTTTTAATAGTTCTCTAAATCTTGACCAGTACATTATATTCTATGAAAGGGACGTTTGGAATGATTTGGCTTGCCATTATCTCCTATAAATTTGAGTTAAGTACGCTAGCAGTTAGCTAACACAAATAAAATAGATAATACAAGAGTATAGGCTAGTAAAAGCATTGCCAAAAGAAAGACAGAAGAAAAAGGAAAACCTGGAAGTAGGTATCTTTAAAGGTACCAGGAGCTGTTATCTTCAAACCTCATTAATTGCTTTCCTTTTCCCCCTATTTAGAAGTGTCTTACCTCAAAGGTAATTTGTTTCATGCTCATCCAACATTAATGGTATTCATTTTTAATTAATTTAACAGTAGCATTGTCCATCTGTCAGTGCAAACCTAATCTGTTAAACAGATAAAATCAACATGTCTACAAGTTCATTGTAGGTCAGCAGGCAACAGTTGCGTATGTGTGTTCAGGGTTCTCTATTAAATAATGCAAAGACTTTTATACCAATATACAAGTGCAGAGACTTAAAACTGAATGTGCCTTGATGTGCTAACACAGAGTGGCAGATGAAGTGTCCTAGTGCCTGGTTTGAGTGTACCTAAAGCTGGTGATCTCCTTGGCCAAAATCTGAAGTTAGTGTCTTATACAAATGCCTGTTTTTTCAGTATAGTGGAGCCCTTTGGAGACGCTGATGAATACTACTACAGAATGTTTGGTGTTTCTCAAATTTAGCCTCTAGTTCAACATCCTATTTGGGAACCCCATCTCCTGCATGTGCACCACCCCCAGAGTTTGGATTACAAAGGGCATTTGGAATGGAAACAATTACTGGATGTGTTTTGCTTTTGCACTTTTTAAAGTTGGCTCTGTAGTTGTGAGTAAAGTAGCATGTATACGTACCTGTGAAAATACGCAACTTTTTATGAAAATGTTACTTGTGCTACTAGAGGTTGAGAACTGCTCTCTGTTAAAATAGTTGGAAGTAAGACAAGTGTTAAAAGCATTCCAGTTTCCTGTTTGGATGCTAGAATGTGTTTTTGAACAACAGTTAAATTTAACACTGTGTTTTTGGTTTGGACAGAGATAAGCATCGGCAGCGTAAGGAGAGCAAGCAGTTTCCTTTGCTACACTTGAAACAGTGTCTAAATGGTCTTTATGAAATACCAGATAGTGCGTCTGTTTTGTACACAGGTACCTGGCTGATGGGAGCCAAAGCAGTGCTGTCTCTAAAAAGTGGGCAAGTGGGGGCTTAGATTCCTCAGAAATTTTTTATGTTTACAATAACCTGCTCCAACAGCAGTTTAAAGTGGCCTCTTACATCTCGCCATACTGCTCCAGGTTTGAACTGTGTTGACTAACCCAGTGATACTTGGATAGAGAGTTTACTTATCTTTATCGCTTGAGTAGCACACAGATTCTGTGTTCTCAGCTGTTGTTGGATTTGGAAAGGGTAAAATGCTGAAATAGGTCACTGCTGCTTGACATTCTTTCACAGCCAGGCCTGACCGTAGGGGAAGATAACTGCTTTTCCACATTTTGTATGGACTCTGTGCTCTGGTTTTGGCTTTGGTTTGCTTTTTATCATTTACCTAAGCAGAGCTCTTCACAGCTGTGAGAAGTAGCAGGCTGCCAGTGCTGGATGGCATGGGATACCTTGATGCTAATTCCTGTCTGTGCTTCTGCATGTAACTCAGCTTGGTGTGTTGGTAATTCTTCCCAGTCTTTGAATTGGGGTTTTTTAAAAAAGACAAAATACTGTAGAATTGGGGAGTTACTCAATATTTTGAGTAGTGTGAATGTGAGGGTGAAATTACTCTTTGACCTCACTGCGTCAGATTGTTCAGTTTGGGTAAGTGGTGAAAAAATTTACTTAACTTTCAACCATCTTTCAACGGAAGCTGTAAAATGTGGTTAGTTGTAATAGATGTTGCCCAAAGTACTTGTTCTAATTTGTGTCTTGTCAGAGTTGCCGAGCAGTTAGTGGAAACCAGTGCATACATCTGTCTGAGCTAGGTGGCTGCCTTTTCAGTAGGTAATGCTGCAATGCTGCCACTAGCATTGTTGCCCTTGGGAGTTGGTAGCTACTCAGCAGTTTGGAATATCTGGTTCTACACGTAGAAATCCAGTGTGTATGTATTTGGCTGTTCATTCTTCTCTAAATCTGTGCTCCAGGGAAAATACCCTGGACATCGTTAACACATTGCAAGGCTGGATGCTGCAGGTCATAGCCTTTCAACTCCTTCTTGGCTCAAATCAAAAAAAGCTTGAAAATCAAGTGCTTTATAAAACCCCACTAGACTGTAAATAGAAACAAATCCTCCATAGTATAAATCTGTGCAAAGAAATGAGACTGAGTTTAAAAGTAAAGCAGAATCAAGTTTTAGAAAAGGAAATCTGTGAATCTAGGCCGTCTCCTCATCTCTAGAGGAAGGTCTTGGGGTAGGAATGAGGTGTTTCTGAGCTGGTGGAAAAGGCCATCGCTGCACTGACAAAAGCTGTCAGCTGAAAATTTGTTTCTGGGTGAGTGCTGGCTGAAGCTCCTCAGGCCTCCTGTCCAGTCATTCCCACCCCCACACCATCCTTTGCTTGGGTGGTCCAGCTGTTTACAGGCAGCCTGGTGAATGAGGTCAAGAAATTCATCAGTGCTGAAAAAAAAGGAGGGGGGATTATTTTTGTCCTGGATCAGTTCCCTGATCCCATTTACCTTCCAGGCCTGCAAATGGTTGAAGTAGCCCAGTTGAGGGGGCAATGGTAAAACAGAAATTGGATGCAGGAGGAGGGAAAGGGTTAGATCATGACTCTGCCCAAGAGAAATAGTCCATTTTCACTAACTGTAGGTTAAATAAAGAACTCCAAGGTTGGCTCCCTAGCCAGAGGTTTATTTGATGTTGTGCTGGCTCACGTAACTCTAGAGGTGGCTCTATCACATTCATTTTCCAAGCACCAAATTATTTTTAAAAATAAAACCAATTTGATCAGCCCAGTGAATTTTAGTGCTAAGCTTTTCGGCAGGGATAGGGCTTTGGTTACCTAGCATTCATCCAGTTCTGGCTGCGTTAAGACAAATTCAGCCTTATAAACGTCAGTGTAGGTATATATTCTTGCCACGCTGTTCCTGTAAAGATTATAGATTAACTAGAGGTCTGTGAGAACTGTGGTTTTATTATTGGGAATTTTTAGAATGAAAGCTTTGCTTGAATTCTCCCTTAAAAAAAAAAAAAAAGAGAGAGAAAACCAAGTCTAACCTAGGATGACTGAAAACTAAAATAGGGGTTTCTGCATCTTGCTTTGCCACTTCTTCATTTGCCATTGTGACCCAAATAGCAATGAAAGATGTGAAACTGGCAGGCTACTCCAGAAAGGCATGACTCTTCAGTCGCATGCTGAAAAGCCAGGTACGTTGAAATGCACATCTCCTCCGAGCGCCATACTGCTGGGAAAGGTGTGGTGCAATCGGTGTGCGTGTGAGAAGGTGTTGGGTTTTTTTTTGTCTTCATCAGGTATAATATATTAAATTTTGGAGGCACACTGCAATTAGAGAGGATTAATTTGTTGATGTCAGATCGGCTTTCAGGGTTGCTGTTTTGTCAAGCCTTGAGTTACGAAAGTGAAATGCAAATGTGGGTCGATGACCTTGTATCCCAGGGAACATCTCCCTGAGCTCATGTTGGGTTAAGGATTCCTCTCTGGATGGCAGAGGAGAAAAGCAGATTACACCAGCCTCTTGTAGCTTCAAATCATGGTGCCAGTTGTAGGTTCATCTTAAAATACTCTGTACAATGCCCAGGGGTAGCTGGCATGTTGTACTAGGCTTTTAGCTAAAAAGCTAGAATTTTGTTTTTTAAATCTCAGGTTTTCTTAACAATTGCCAGACACTGCTAACTAGCTCTATTTTTCAGAAGAGTGATGTGTTTCCAGTTTCTGGAGTGGTGCAAACTGTTACAGAACCAGCTTCTTCAGGAGGAGCTGCTTTCTGCCATTCATTGTTTGGAAACTAATTGCTCCTTGTTGCAAACTCCACTGAGATTACCTACACTGAGACCAAGAAAGTTTCACTATTGTGCAATTCTGACACAAATAATACCACATTTCAGCTTACTGACTTGCTCTAACATGGATGCTATATTGCCTTTCCAAGACTGGTGCCATTCACCACGCAAGGGCTTGGAAGTTTTTACTGTAAATGGTTGGCCAGTAAAAGCATGTTGAGAAGGGTTTTTTTTCTTGTTGCCATTTCTCCACATGGCTGTTCTGAGCCAGTTGGGAAGGATCTGAAGGGATTTATGGAGATTGAACCCCAAGCCGACCCATGTTCTTCATCATCCAGTGTAAATACCTGCAGATGTATGAACGGAGAATGTGTGGTGGATCTCTCCCTAGTCCAGTGTCTGTGAGGAGGCAACATTGTAAAGTTTAGTTCACAGAGAAGTGATTTTACTTATTTTTTAAAAGTGCTCTGCTAAGGTGAAATGGTGTGCCTGGTGGCAGTAGACTTGTTGGTGGGAAGGGACCTCACATGGGAACATTCAGAGAAAGACAGCTCAATTTATCTGGCTTTGCTCTCACCAGCTTTCACTGAGCTGAGAAATTGGCATCTGTATTTTTTGCTTTCAGTGCCAGCATCGTCTGCCAGGAACTGCTGCCTTGCTGGGTTGGGCTCTCTGATGAGTGGAAAACCAGAGGAGCACAGAAGAGTTAATTACTGCAGATAGACAAATCAGCTTCTGAAGGACCACCCATGGCCTAAACACACTAGTAAAGATACGCTTGGGCAGGGAGTATTTTACTGTGTCTTTGACTGTGTCTGGGTACATGAACAAACTTTTCAGGCTTTTTTTTTTTTTTTTTTTTTTTTGACACACTAACACATACTTGTGTTTTTTAAGCCCATGT
>JAVJGJ010000033.1:17824235-17871386 GCA_035590215.1 Microhierax caerulescens
AGGTGTAGATGCAGTACGTAGGGACATGGTTTAGTGGTGGTGCTAGGTTGACGATTGGACTTTTATGATCTCAAAGGCCTTTTCCTATCTGAACAATTCTGTGATTCTATCTCCTAGGAAATCTGAGGAACCTTGAGCAGAAAATTTGTTTTCTGTATTCCAGTCTCTGCTGGAATATAGATGTATTCAAAAATCTTTTCAGTGCTATGTGAAGTTTCCAGTTTTTGAGAGAGTGAGAGAGGCAAAGAGAATGGACTTGATGTGAATGCTACAATGTGGTGTGGCATTCTGACATTCTCATAAAATGGCTTTTGATAAAAGTCTGGGCTGGTGAAGGTCACAACCTGTGTAATAGATCTCCCAGAAAACTCATGTACCAGGACTGTTAAACTCCTCCATCAGCTACATTCAAAATACCGCTCTGAATTGCTTTCAATCCAGTCTCTTCCTCCTGCTCTGCTTTCTTCATGTCACACACCATTACCCAATTCAGGGTGGGCAAAGTTGAATTCAACCGTTGTACTGTGGGTCTGCCCGTGTTTGGGGAAGGTTCTTGGATTTGCACAAAGTTTACACAAGCAGCAAGTTACACGTTTTTCAGGAACGGTACTTCTGGTTTTAGTGTATGGATTATGTTTGGCTCCAGCTGGTACTAATGTGAACAATCTGCGAAGTACCAAGCAAAGAGTAGAGAAGATTGAAGGACATGAAAAGAAATGCATGGTGTTCTCTGTGGTTGTGGAAGACATCATTTGCTTGAGTTTGTCAGGAAATTTGGTGATTGTAATTTTTGTTGGTCATTAAAAGAAAGTGTTAGCATTTTAAAAGTAGGCATGTTTTCCAGCAAGAATGATGGTAAAGTTCATTTGCTGTGGGAGAAAACTTTTATGATAGTTGTGAACATGCTGAATTCAGTCCTTTGAAATACAACAAATTGTCATGAGGTGTTTTTTACAAAATTCGATCTATTTAATCTGTTACTTTCATCTCAGTGTCCAGTGGTGATTTTTGTAAATTATACTTTGTAAAGTACCCTTCTGATTCAAAAGAATGTCCATATTTATACCACTTCCACTAACTTCTATCCAGTTCCAAACATTTGCTCTGGTCAAAGTACATTAAAAATAAGGTTGGGTAGAATATCCGCTGTTTCACATGCACCTGGGGTGTGTGACCTTTATTATGACATGTTACCAATACAGCAGTTGGTGGAGACTATCATCATTTTACTGTTTAGTGTAAAACTAGTAATTACAAATAGAACTTGAACATCTAGTAATTTCTAAGAATATTTGACTGAGTGATCTGTGCTGTTATGATTGCAAGGAGGCAAATTGTGCTGAAGATCCTCTTATTCCAGTATTCTTTGTGCGCGCGTGTGTGTGTGTGTATTTATATATATTTTTTTATATATGCATGAGTACTTGGCCTGTGTAAGTAGGAGAGAAAATTACTTGCTGAGATCTAATCTTACATTCTTGGTGTAAATATGCTTCCTCATTGTTTTGCTAACAGCTGCCATCCTTTGAAAAGAGAGCACTGGAGCATGAAGGGAGATGGGAGAGGGGGAATCTCCCATGCTGTGTGCAAATGTACCATAATTCTTTACGTTCATTTTTGGTTCGGTTGTGAGTGCAACTCGCAACTCTTCACATCTGTTTTGGGCATTTTCATCCAAGGATGTGACAAAACTTTAATGAATAGTTCCTTTTACAGTTACTTTAATAGCCTGGTTTAATTGAGGGGAAACTGATAGGCTGGAAGATAAAGTCTCAAAGTAACTGTCTGGTTGGGTGACTCCAGTTTTGGGTGACTGGGTTGATACTTGAGCCATTTTCAGAGGAGCTGCGTATCATCTTCTAAGCCTGATTGTGATGGGGATTTCAGGAGTCTATATGCTAGATGGCTAGGTCCTGTTGACTGAAATGAGCTCAAATGTCCAGTCACCAAGAATTAATGGGAAATTCCAAAAACGTTTGGTTGCAAGAAACTTGGTCATATCTCAACTATTTGATAGATCAGAGAGTGGAACATGGCTCTGTGGATTGAATACAAATGACTCTCTTTTGCTTTCTGTTTGAGTTTTTAGAAGATTGAATGACTAAAGCAATCAATTTAACTAGCTGTTTACCCAAAGGTATTTTCTTCATTCTTGATATGCATACACACTCTATTTTCCTTCTTTTCCCCTTTGTTGCTTTTATGAGCTAATGGTAGTATTTTGGAGCAAAGTTAATTTGGCATTGTGGTGAGATTTTGGTTAATTGCAGGCCTGGGCATCTGATGTTCTGAGATGTCTAATCTGTCTGTCACACTCATTGCTGGTTTGATTGTTCTTCCTCAACACCTTGCAGTTCCTACTGGGGCTTCTGACACATGGAATTTGAACTCATATATCTTCTGTGCAAAAAATCTGGTTAACATTTTGCTAGAGGCTGACGGCAAGGTCACTGCCACAAATAATCTCTAATCAACAACTTTTACAACAAGTCGGACAGGAAGCAACACCCATGCTGTGCATTTACCGAGTAGTCCTCAGACCAGGCACACGGCCATTTCCAATCACACAGGGATCGATTTTTGTTAGAGGCAGCAGCTGTGTGCAAGTGGGAACCCTAATACTCGACTCTGCCTCCTGGCGCGGGTCTCTTCTTTTGTTTACTTACGGGCGGTGTTGACCTTAAGATAATTTCTCTCCTCTTGATGCTGACCTCTCAGGATGACAGCAATTCATAATACAAGCATCCAAAAAAATGTAGAGCTAGATGTAAAACTGTGTCACCTGTGTTACAGGCCTGAGTTTTTTTTCTGAGGGAAGGAGTAATTTCTTCGGGTGATCAGTGGGGTTTGACTGTTTACCTGCAGACCTCTGCTCTGTGCACCCTGCAGTGCCTGTGTTCACAGGTGAGGTGGTGGTGACTCCTTCTTGGTGAGTCAGTCTTTAGGCTTCTGTTTATGTATTTATTTATTTAATTTATCTTTGCTGTGGTGTTCCTGCCTGTGGGTACTTTATACTTCTAAAAACCGAAGCAAACACACTGCGTTAGCTACAGTAGATAGACTAACTGTGTAAATATACAGTGACCACACTTTTGAGGCCCTTTGTTGGAACAGCCGTGTTTATGAATGATTCCCGTGTTCCTCAGCAACCATCCCTGGCATGGGAGGTCTGCCTGTTGCTTCTGCTGGCGGGCCCACCTCTACCTTTCTGGCTCAGGCTTTCTGGCCATGGGTAGAGGAGGAGAGGTCTCTGCACTCTGTTTTTTTACTCCTCTCTCTCAGATAAAAAATTTCTCTGGGATAGCCTATTGGTGGCTGATCTGTCTAGATCAAAATTAGTGGGGAAGTGCCCCATCCTTGTGGTGTGCTCCATTGAATCTGCTAGTTCAGGCATGCTTGGGGATGCGCGGAGTTGGTTCCTCACCGTAGCTGTAGGCTCAGGTGCTGGTCCTTCCCAGTTTAGTAGTTTTGCTTTTCAGACTTGTCTTTTTGGTACAGAAGTAAAGGTGTAGCAGAGACAGGAGTCCTGGGTGTAGGCCCTGGTGTGAAGATTTGCATGAATGGAAGAAGGGCTTTTTGATGTCTCCTTTTCCTTGAATTAAATCAGTGTTCATAACATCAGGCATCTTTCTTCAGTAATTAATCAGGCTGTGATCACAGCGTTCCAGCAAACTTTCCTGTTAGTGTACTGATGCCGTGCCTCAGTCTGGGTCAGCCAGTCAGTGGTGTAAATGGCAGCAGATCGATGTGTCCCTCGCTTTGTCCTGCTCTGAGTCAGAAGGAGACGTTAAGAGAGAGCACTCGTTTGGCTGCGTATGAAGCAGAGTACTACCTTTATTGCCTGCTGACTCCTGGGACCAAGCCACAGTGGGCTGCACCACAGGCTCCAGCACACAGTGGGAAGCTGCTGAGCTTCCATGGGACAGCAGAGACTTCTTCGTGTTTGAGTTCTTTGGAGTAGCTGGTCTTACGTGGTGCTTTCAGATTACAGCCTGGTGCCTTTTCATCTCTACAAGGAATGTGTAAGTGCACCACAGTCACACATACGATAATGTGTCGGTTACCCATGTTTGCAAGAGCTGCAAATTTTTTGTTGCTTCTCATATAAATACTAACAGATGTAACCAGTGGACTCCATGAAAGATCAGCATGAGGAAGGGAGCGTTTGCATTTAAACCCCATCTAAATATATCAATACAAATAAACATTTTAACAAGAGGCAGGCCATAAACAGCCTTCGGAGAGTGCTCTGTCTTTTCAAGACTCTGCTTTTTTATTTTCCCTGTTTTGTTCTCTGACAGATTCCAAATGTACAAAAGGAGGATTTCAATGGTGGTTTGTGCAGCTGGTGTATATGACTGCATCTCTAACAGGTTATTTTTCATTTCCCCAGCGCCAGCCCTTTAAGGACAGCCTTGTTCTGTCACCTTCATTTTATTTTAATGTTCTTTAGAGTATAATGGTGTTGAAACAGGGAGGAGAAAAGAGGGGAGTGCAGTCTTACACAGGTATATGACTTTTTGTGGAACAGTAGTTACAAAGGATGTGATTCAGTTACCTGTACATAAGAGCAAGTTTGTATGCTTTAGGATATCTAGGATATATACAGGCTCACAGATGTGACAACCTGCAGTAGACCTGAGCCCTTCTGCAGAGGCTGTGTCCCAAATGTCACTAGACACCTGGGCTGTTGGTGAAAAAATTTTTGGGAAAAGTTCTTGCAGCGTCTTGGGCACCTGTGGACAAGGCATCCTTTTAGTCTTCTCACTGATTTGCTGTCTACAAAGCGATGACTGGTTTGTGCCTCAGTTTTCCTGGTGAAAAAGTGGGGGTAATACCATAACTTGTCAGTTATGCTACCAGGAAAGTTCGTGTGGATCAGAAGTGAGACAAACCTTTTCTGTTTCTTCTGGGTTTGTTATACTCTCTGTCCTGCCAGTGAGGGGGACTTAGGTTTTCTCTGATTGTTTAAAATGTTTGGCAGGATTTGCACCTCATTGCAAATCATGAAATAAATTCCCTTGTGGTTGTGTTGCTTCTTTTTACTTGAATAGTCTTTTGCTGCCATTTAACCAATACATTCCAGTAACAGCTGACATACTTCAGATGCATGAGAAAAAAAACCACCCTTAACATTTAGGGCTCCGACAGAGACTTATACATAGCCTTTTCATTTTGAGTATAGCACCTTGATGCAATTGGGGGTCATCCAGACTAGCATTAACCCTTTGGGTAGTAGGAAAGATTATGCAATTACCTGTGTCCATTTTCCTACATTTTCACCATATCACTAGCCTTTAAAATGTCCTTACGTATGGTTTGGTTTGTATAACAGGCAAGAAAAAGAGGTCTGGGTGAGTGTTGCTTCACAGTTTGTTTCCCGTCCCCCTGAGTAAATTCAGCTCACTGAAATGAGTAATTTCTGGGAGGATTCACCGAGATTTACTTATTTTCTTTGTGTCTTAAATTGTTGTCTAGAAGCATACTTTGTACCATGCCACCAATGCTAAGACCAGCTTTAAAAAAGTAAAAGATAGTTGCATCCATCTCTGCTCCATTTGTTGTGCCTTGTCCTGACACCTGGGGAGCCAGGGGGAGGAACAGATGGGAGGACCGTCTCTACAGGAGCGTGGGTGAAGCAACAGTTGCCTCTGTGAGCGACTACGTTTCTTGGTCACTTCCTGAGCAGAAGCTGCTGGTCCCTGTCATACCACCAGCGAGCAGCCAAGCAGTCGGAGTCCTTTGTAAACATACCAGCTCCTTCTATGCAAAGGTATGCAAGTAGGGGAGACCAAGTGCTGAGCTGAATCAAATGTCAGACACCCCCCAACCCACCCTCCCCCCCCAAGCCATGCATTGCTTTCCTCATGCTTGTCCCCTCTCCCAGGAAGCCAAGGCTGCCTCTGTGTATCTGCACCATCCTCACACAGTAAAAAAGCCCTGGGCTTCAGTTTCCACTTCAAAGGCAGTGTTGGCTGCTGTGTTGGAGATGGAGCCTGATAATTTTGGTTACGAGTGGCTGGTATGTTCCTACGGCTGGAATTACTGCTGGTGGAGGCGCTTCACAGGTGGCCTCACTGAGTGATGTCATCTGTGTGTAGCGAGGGCAGAGGGCTGGGAAAAAATTTCCTTGCAGTGCTTTGCCCTTGTGGCGAGACCAGCTCTAAGAGATCCCGTGCCAGTAATTTCTGGGCTTCTCCACAGATGCTCTTTGAAAAGGTGCCAGCTGCTGCCAACTGTGATGGTGGTTTTTGTGCTGTGTCTACTAGTAATTGCAATCAGGGAAACCTTTGGGATTTGGTTCTATAAGAAGAGAAAGAAAGAAATGTGTATGTTGTGTTATCACTGCGTGCCACTGTAAAGCCAATAGCTTGCGTACATCTTTCAAGAGAAACCATTTGGCCTAGTCTAACTGGTACGTGCAACCGTATTTTTAGATTTATGGGAATGTAGCACTGGAAGAAACCAACAACTTTGGATTTGGGTTTTGGGTGTTGTATGCAGCGGTTTGTGCAATAGTACAGCTACTCAGAGGATCTCTTGAAGTGTAGCTGCTTGCTCATTCAGTGGTTAGAGTACAGGAAGTTTGTGTTGGTGTGTGTGTGGTGGGTGTTTTTTTTTTTTTTTAAGGTTTTGGTAAAGTAATAGATAGGTCATAGGAAATGACGCAGCTGCTAGCTAATCCCTAGATTTGTCCTCTGCTTTATTCTGAACTGCCGCGTTTACTTCAGAAAGTATGCAACTGTACAAACCGAAGTCCAAATGTATATCTTACATTTTGGAATCAAAACCACCTTGTCTTATTTTGAACCTTTGTGAAAAGTGATCTAAAATTTTAATTACACTTTCCAGCCACGTAAATTGCAGAGATAATTGTATACATCAGTATTGTCTGACCTAGTTCTGCTGCCGTGCCTTTCATCTGTGGATCTCCAAGTGCTTTACAAAGAAAATTCCTTCATATTAGAAGGCAGGAACCTGGAGCGCAGAGAAGCAAAGTGAATATCCAGAGTGACAGTGACTAAATCCCAAGGGGGGAAGCAAGGTCTTGTGAGTCCCAGTGGACTAAGTGGCACTTAAGCTTTCTACAAGTGCCCACTGTTATGTACATACTCTTGTGCTACATGCCCTGTAACTGCATGCCCATCTTTTTCTGGAAGATACGCCTTGCATTTCTTCTCCAAACCAAATGAATGTTGAATGTAATTTCCCTCGAAGTCTCTCAGATTTATAGTTTGTGGTTCTGAAGATTGCTGATGTGTGTAAGTTAGGTGTGTATTTTCTGTTGGGTTTTGTATTTCCTTTGATGCCTGTGACACCTCCCGTTTTCCCTAGAGATGGCAGTGGGATAGTAGGGGAGCAAAGAGCATTTGCATTTAATTTTCTGACACCTTTTTTCAGAAAGTGGCTGGTGAAATAGTGGTTCTACTGACATACAGATACATGACGTAGGTAAATAATCCCACACATGGTTAGCCAAGGCTTTGCTTGTCTAAGTAGAGAGTGGTTTTTAGCTGCATTGCTGTTTTGCAGTGTGTAAGCTGCTCTTTTTCTGAAATTGAAATCAAAAGAGGACTTTCTGTTAGGGATCAGTGGCAGTTGCACATTGCTCTGAAATGTATCTGCTTTAGTCCTGATGAAAGATGTTTGTTTATCTGCTTCCAGAATCAAATATTTCTGTTTATCTATAGAGCTGGAGTATCAACAATACAGTCTCTCACTACTACACATCCTATCCCTTGCTCACTGGGGACAGCATGCAAGGTCAGAGGTGCTTTAACACTTCTGACCCAGTTTTTCCTTTGGCTTTTGTTCTGACTTTGCTTGTCACTGACAGTCCATACCAAGTGCAGTTGTGCTAGATTGTTGTTATTACCAGTCTCTTTCCTACAGAGGCAAACATGTGGTGGCTTTGTATTTGCTATGTTACAAGATTTTAGCACAAAGAAATTAAGTGGGATAGACAAAGAGATTTCGAGGCTGAATGACGTTGCTTTCCTTCTGTTCGTTGATAGCCAGCTGTCACTTTGCAAAGCCCCAGTGTTGCATTCATAACAAGAGCTTTCAGATCAAGAGCAGGGATCTGAATGCTGTCCACTGTCCTAGGCGGTATGTTCCTCCCTTGTTTCTCCACCAATTCATGTAATTCACAGTGAAATATTCCGTGTGCTGTTGCTGCATGAAGCACCCACGGGCAGTGCCGCTGCACACGTTGGTGGCTGGGATGTGCATCTTCCACGGTCCAAGGATGTAGTAGTCTGTGCTTTAGCAAAAGCTGACACCAGTACAATTTATGGACTGATTGCCATTGAATTAAGTGAACTATTGACATTCTTTGAACTCATTTGCACTTAAGTCTGTTGACTACTTGGTCAAAATAAGACATTTGTTTCCTGGCGTAAGATAGTAAGTGGTCTACAGGAATATTGGCAGTAGTGGCATGTGGGGGGTGTGGGTGGGTGGGTGGTGCGGAGGAGCTGGTGCCCTGTGTTCTGTACATTGCTGGTATCTGTGCTTTAATACCCAAACTGTGTTCTGACACTGTGGCACTCTCTTACGGAGAGCTGATCCCTGCAGTCCTTGTAATTTTTTGAAGGAAACATTCTCTTTGCTGGCAAGTGGACAACGTTAGCTGAGAGGCTTAAGGTTAGCTGTTCTTGTAAGGATGTAGAACTTGCAGGCTGGACGGTTGCTTTGTAAAAATGGCACATAGTGTCAGCTGTGTGACTCCATGTTATGAGTGGTGCTGTCCTTACTTTTGCCAAGTTAATTTAGGCAGTTTAAGAAAACAAACTTAAGCTCAGTTGTTCCGTGCTACTTTGTGATATGGTACTTTATGTGTGAAATGATTTTGTTTTGACAGATTCTTCCAGTTTGGGGCTACGCCCTTTTCAGTATTTTATACAAAATAGAGACAAAGCAGCTACCTCTCTGTGACAGCAAATGGGTTTGGGTCATTTATTTTTTGTATTGGACATAGTCTGTTTCCTTTGGCTGAGAATAAAAGTAACTCTCTGAAGAGAGAAGGCAGATTCCGTGTCTGAGATGTTTCAAAATGAGCTAAGCAAGAAAGTCTGCAGGTAGCCGGTGATACAGTCTAAGGCACAGCCTAAAGGAAGATGTATGAAATCTAGAAACCTACAGGAGCCTTAGAAGTAAAAGCAACCTGTTAAAATCAGCAGGACAGATTGCTGGAAGCTGGGGCAAAGCTGCCCGAAATGTAGTAACATGCTGCTCAGACTTAGCAGCTGATAGGCTCCTCTCCGTTGTCATGCAATTAAAACGCTTCTGATTTTTCAGGTTTGCTTGTTTGAAAGATCTGCCTCTCCCACTGGGATGTGTTTAGCTGCAGATGTTTGTGAGATGACAGTAGCACTCTGGGCACGTTCGCTGACACCACGCTTGCTGGAGTAACCCTTGGTGAGCCCCGCGCAGGCAGCACCGCTTGCTGCATGCAAGGCCAGTCTTTATCTTATTTGCAGGGCTGGCCAAAGATCAGGTTGCTTTTAACACCAAACCTGAAATCGGAGGGCGTGCTCTCTGCAGATTTTTCTGTGCTTTCTCAGGGAATAAGGAGCAGAAAGTCCAGCCGCTGACGTCTTTCAGCTTCTGCTGAAGCAATTAGGGAGTGATAGCTGCAGGGTTCCGCTCTCCCCTCGCTGGTCCTGGAAGGCCGTGTGAGGGAGGAAGCGCTTTGGTTGAAAGCGGTTTCATAATCTGTGGTGGGAAGGCAGAGCACGTCACGGCAAAGAAACGGCTTCAAAAGTTGCGCATCGCAACACTGATACGGAGTAGTAAATACAAAGTCCCCCTCCACCCTTGTTGGCTGCTCTGTTGGTGCGAGGAGCTGATAGTGATGGCATGAGGAGGCTTGGTGGGTGTGTGAAATGGTGGGGGGCTTGCCTTTGGGGCTGAGTGCTGGACCAAGCCGGCAGTGTGTGGCTGATGCTGTTTCTGTGGTGCTGTGCGGTGGTACCTGGGGCTGGGGGGCTCGCCGGCACCTGAGCTTGCTGAGGAGGGCAGAAGCTGAATGCACAAGAGAGCTGCTGTCAACACCCCAAAGGGAACACGAGGGGTCTCTTGTCCGGACCCAGATTGTCAACCATACAGGCTTCATCTGACATTAAGTAAATAATGAAAAAAATCCACCTTGCCTTCAGGAGGAGATGGATTGCAGCCATGTATAGAAATTATCTGGCTTCTTTTTTTTCCCTCTCACCATAAGCATTTGTGAAAAGAGTGGTTCTTTCTGTTACATATTCTTTACCTAATTTTCTCTGCAGTTCAGAGTCTTAAAAACTAAATATATGTGTCATCAGAGCTTACTGTCCAAAAATCAACATTATGCTACCTGCTGTCATTGCTTTTGTGGAACACAGCACAAAAAGTTGAGGAATAACACGAATGAGAGTTACAGAATCAAAGTGGTAAAGACAGAATACTGCTAAGAATGATTGGTGTCAGTTGTAACAAAACCATTTTCCCTTCAAGTTGAAAAAGAGAAATAGATCTCAGAAATCAGAAAAAAACCCTTTTATTTAACAAAAATAAAGCTACTGTTTAAGTGTTAGTTTTAAATGGGAAGCAAAGCGTGAAACCACAGGCCATTTGTGTGTGCGCAGTGTTGCAAAAGACACAAAGTGACTGCCAAGCACAGCAAACCCGTGCTTAAGAAGCGGGAGTTCAGAAAGACTGTCCAAAAATGTACAGTGAGATCTGAAAATAATGCTATGCTTTTTCCCCCTGTTCTTTTTAAGCATGTAGAGAGTGGATGTTAAACTCCCCTCATGTGTATTTAAGGTCAGTATCTCACACTCACACGCTTGTGTACAGGCACATTCTGGGTAGAAGTGGAAGCGTTTACTGGAATACATTCAGAGAGCCCAGATCCTGACTGGGTGTTGCTGAAATTTTCCTTGCTGATTTTTAAACAGTTGTTCATCTGCACAAATTAAGTTCTGTAGTTACTTGTCTTTTGACATTGTCGACATCAAACTTCAAAGGCTTGCTTGACTGCCAGGTAAAATATTGGCATCCTTTTATTTCTAATAGTCCCTAAAATGAAAGAGTGCTACAGGTTCTGAGCTGTAAGGAGTAAGTCTTGATCATGTTGGAATACAACTGGAATGAGAAATCTCATTTGCTTTTTGCGAATAATTTATAAAGAAGTTGAGTGGAGCAGGAAAGATGACTTGGGTTTTCTGTTTTGCAGTATTGAAATAATTAACTCATAATTGAAAAGGGAGCCTGATTCTGCAGACACATAATTTGTTATTTAGCATAATACAAACACACAGTTTTAACTGAAGAGGATTAAAACATCTAGCAAGGGACTACTTTCAATTGTGCTCCTTGTCACCATATGGTGGTTTTGCTCTTCATTTTTCTGTGAGTACGAGTTATGCACAAGTTATGAAGTGCAGCATGGTAGAATGAGAACATAAAAGACCTGCCATTAGGTTTGCCAGATCAGCGGTTTCAGTTTTTGTGTTCTTGCCCTGTGCAGGAATTTAAGGCTTCTGTTTGAACAGTGGCCGTAGAAAGTTGTCCTACATTACCTTCTTCTGATAGAAGAGGTATTATTGCATGTTTTTGATGAATTCTTGCCAGTAACTGAGAAGATACAATTTCTGATCAGTCCCACTGGGTATGCAAATTTACTGTTCTGTTTGCTGGAGATGTTTGTTGCTCGAAAAAAAGAATGTGACAGATTTTTTTATTTGAGTGGGGGTTTTGCCATTCTTTACCATTTCTGATGGGTGGTGCTAATCTCTAAATATTGTTGGAGGTAAATGTAGTGAAAGAAAAGACTTGTAAAAACTGACCGGTTCACTTGGTAAGGTTTTGTATTTTGTGAACTGCAGAATCTTGGTGAGAGCAGCAGTGTGTGTGTGTGTCCTCAGCTGGGGTTGCCATTAGCTTTGGGTCTCTGGTGCATTATACAGCACTAGTTAACATTAAAAATCAAACCAAAACACCACCATAAAACTTACAAGGAACCCCTGTAATATTTCGTGGGGTATTTATAAGAATTTTATAAAATATAGACTTCTTTAGCATGGAGTTAGTTTTGTCTCGGGTGCTCTAGTGAACCTGGGTTCTGGGGAGAGGGCAGGACTCCTGTTACCGTTGTGAGAGGCGACTTCAACTATTGCTGCTTTTTGCCAGTTCTGTAAACCCCAGTTTAAATTTTAGTAAACCCCACTTGATCTCACTATCAGATTTTTCTGTTAGGATCAAAACTTGAGCACAGAGGAGTGTGTACTGGGTAGCACTGGATGATAGCCAGATGTGTGTGAGCCTGCCTGGATCAGAAGTGCAGCTTTTGCCACATGAATGTCTGTTTTCTGGGCAGTGATTTGGCTAGGCTTGGTTCTGGTGACGTGGTGAAATGCCTGGACTGGAACACAGTACAGAAACCTGGATTTGGGTCTTAGCATCTGATTCACTGGGGGCTGGGTTTTCCTGTGCTTGATTCAATTGCTCATGGGAATTGGGGAAACGAAGGCTTACGTCATCTAATTAAATTCTCAGGTTTCATGTATGGTTTAAATGATATCCCTAGAGAATTTTGTGGCCATTCAGGAGAAAAAGGAAGACACGGGTGTGCACTTCATATTTTTCATAATGCATTTACATATGACTATACTGGATTTACTCTGTTTTCATATTTACATAACTCAGAGGGATGTCTTTTAGCCTCTTGAATTCTGTCTGTAGTCTGAGTTCACACCTTTGATGCTTTCCTTTGTGTAGAGTGTTACATTTGGTTACATCTGGACAAAAGTGTCAGCCTCTGATTAGTCACGTAGAGCATCACCCGAGTCATCTCTGTCCTCAGCCTGGTTCAGTCTCAGTCTTCTTAAAGCTGTGCTGATGGTTGAGCTGCTGCTTTCTGTCTTCAAATAATGTCAATGTATATTAACAAATGTCACTGATTAAAATGGTTCGTGAGATGACTAAGATCTCGGGGAGTTCAAATTTCAAGTATAATGGTGTAGAAACTGCTGATCATCTGTGTCTGACATGGGTAGCGGCTGCTGTCATCTCTGGGAACGATCTGATAACTTGCATCCAAGATTCCTGTAAAATTGTCATTTCAAAGGCATTTTAATTAGGTATTATGGAGAGCAATTGTGTGATGTAGGTTATTAGGGAAAAAGAATGTCCATAAAGCTTCAGTCACTGTGGGTTTTCTTTTTCTCCCTGGACTTTCAGCAACTGTGAACTGCATCAGGATACTCAGAACAGGTTTGATTGATGTTAAGAGGACCAACAAAGTCAAGGGTGTCATTCATCCTGCAGCGACTAGTGAAATGTATGATTTATTTTGTGTGTGTGTGTGTATGCCTTAAACACTGCTGTTTTGGTACTAAAAGTGTCATCTTCAGCTCTTCTCATCCAACATTTTAATGGTCTGACATGGCTATTTATGCTTTTGTGTTTGGTAAGGCTGATGGACAGTTCTCCTAACATGCCTTGTCAATAGCTCTGTGTATTTTTCATGGCAGTGTTGAGAGCCTGTGGTACTTAGTTCCCAGGAACAACAATACAGTTGCCATTCTTCTTTGTCCTAGTATGATTATTTTTTTCCTGCTAGGAAAACAGAATGGGTGCAGCATTAGTCAAGGACCGTAGTTTTTAACGCCTGAGAAGAAACATTGTGATTGTCTAGTCTGACGTCTTCAAAACCTCATCCAGTGAGTTTTGCATTGACTTGCAATTTGCAGTTCACTAGCTTTTCATTCTGTTCATGAAAGTGTGAGGGAACAGATGACAACTTTAGAGGTTGAGTCTCAGTTCTTTACTCATGTGATGAAGGTTGTTAAAATCACTGGTTGCTTGTCTCAAAATGAGTCTGCAGGATCTGGGTTTCTAATGAAGTGCACAGACAGTTTTCCTAATGACTTGTTCAAACTGCTCTTAGTTACTGAAGGACAGAGTTGTGTCTCACATTCTTCGCATGAGTAAAGCCTAGTGGGGCTGCTGAAATGACCAATTTGGTACTTCATGATGCAGCCTTTGTTCCTGAAAGTATTGTGATTGTATCCATCCTGAAGACAGTACACTCTATGCAATGTTGTTGAATCTTGTGTGCACCTGCTGCTGTATATTTAGTTGGATATAATACTTCTAGACTGACAACAATATATTTAGTCTTAATGCTAGATCACTGCCAGGGTTACATGTGTGGGCCGTGTTTTAAGAGGTGCTGTTAGAATTCAGTGACATCTACAGTACATCTGCTGCCATTGAGGCATTACTGCTGCATCGCTGCCTCTTGCAGGGGTCACAGCAGCAGGCTGGAACATTATGTTTCCAGCTCTGTGTAATAACCTCACGAATGAATGATATACTGGAAAGTAACTGAAAATATTAAAAAAAAAAAGTAATAAAAGTAGAAGAATAGAGGGGCTGATGACTAGGTATATCCTCCTTGTAACTGGGCGTGTAGAGACAGTGTGCTTAGATGAGATAAAAAGAAAACGGGAGACAAGACAAGAATTTCAGAGGTGTGATTTGTGTGGCACTGGCATTTGTGGCTGAGCTTGTAATACTCTGATATGCACGAGATACTCTATAGGCGGTTGTACCTTTGAAAATATGTCGCTTCTTCTTCATGCCTAATCCTTGCATCACAGGAATGGCTCTGAATGTACAGTAAAGCCTTTGATCTGTACTTTGAGAGCGGTATTGGCAGAAAATTAAGATTGGCTGCGGAGGTGTTAGGTTATGGGTCAAACTGAAATTTTACACCAGTACTTTAGATCTGAATCTGATTTTTTTTGTTTTGTTTTGTGAAGAACAAGATTCAAAACTAAGGCTCTGAACTTAAATCTGAAGCAGAGAAGCATATTTCTCAGTCATTCTCTGAACTTTTGAGTTGGGTTTAGTGATCCAGAGTCTTGCAAAATGTTGGAGTACTTGGAAATAATCTGCTACAATGTTTACAGGATTGATTTTGCTTTTGGTTTCTGTTTTACTCATTTCCAGTAAGAGCTGGTAAGTTGTTGTAAGGAAACAAGAATATAATCTGATTGGAATTCAAATATATATATATTGAAATTATGTGTATTTTTCAGAAACAAAGCAAAAAGATCTTTCTCAGCAGGATGCAGGCTAGAGAAAAAGGCAGAGGTTACTTTATTATGCAAGCTTTATATTTCCTTTCCAATAATAATACTTCCCTAAAATGCCTTGATAACATCTAGTTGAAGCTGGCTGATCACATGGGCCTTTTTCAGAGGTTAACGTGGATGCTGCTGTGCCTTATTTTAAGGTGCTTTATATTTAACTTGTTTCTTTGTCTCTGGGGAAATGATTGATAAACAATCTCTATATTAAGCATCCTTCTTTAAATCTTGCCTAGGAATATGTAAGAGGGAAGTAAAGTGTCTTATATTCTTGATGCTCAGCCCTTCCTACTAATTCTGCTCCAGCTGTTTTTTGTTTTTTTTTTATAAAATAGATTTTTCTCTGTTGTTCCAGACATAATAGTGCCATGAAATTCTGTTAATGGTGTAGTAACATGTCATCAAAGCAATTAGAAGGAAGAAAGCAGATGTGAACAGTAAGTTCATATATACCTTTTGCTCAGCCATGTTTAGGGAGAGTTCAGTTTATCAAATAAAAAGTTAGGAAACTGAAAGATGAGAAAAAATCCATGATCAGTGTCAGTGACTGGCTATACTTTCAGGCTGGCTTGTTGTGTCACTGATGCTGTGCTGTTAGGGAAGCAGGATAGGTGTGTGATGTGGAGGGAGCTGCGTTGCAGTCCCTTAGCTGGAGGGAGCCTGGTTTACAGATTAGAGGGAGCAGGACTTCTCCTCGGTCACCATTATGATTATGTGCTGGGCAGCAGTGGTGTCATACAGTGACATGGTGGTATTTGTGGATTTTAATTACATGGAGGAGGGCAGGAACCCTCCTTAGACTTTTTTACTTTCCTGCCTCAGGTAAAGCTGATGCAAGCAGAAGTGGGCAAAACTGATGATGTGTATTCAGGTACAGAGTTCAAACATACATCTAATCTGGAAGCTTTTGTATTCTGCTAAAACCACAGTGCCATAGATGGGAAGCAACTCGTGCTTTCATCAGTGTCTGGAGCCCATGTCATAACATTCAGTGGTAGTTGTAGGTCCATGGTGGTTTGCGTTCAGATTTACCATTAAATGTTAATGTACTTTGGTATTATGGCTTTCTGCTGGAAGATCTGTGGCTAGCTTACTTTGGGTGAACAACTCGCTGAAGACCATTCAGATCTCTTTGGTAGAACTTTCTTGGACTAATAGTAATAACTGTTTGGTTGTTGACATCAAAACTCTGAAATGGTACGCTTCCTTGCCCTTTCCTCCCTGAGTGGAAAACTCAGTTTACAAATTTGTTTGCAGTATTTAAGGTTTTATAGAAATGAACTATTTCCTCTAGAGATAGTAAATAAATAAAAAAAATAATGCTCACAGCAAGCAAGGATGTTGCTGCAGAGGTATGCACAGGAAAGCTGACTTGACTACAATGTAAATGAATGATTTACAATGAAAGCCAAAACATAATTGCCAGGGGTGGAAGTGAAACCTGCAGCCATTGTGCTGACACAACCTGAAGGTCTAGCTTGTCTAAAAGGCTGGAATTATTTTAAAGCAAATTTTGGTATGAAACTGGAAAGGAGGAGGGGATTCAACCTAGTCTAGTAGGCAAAGCTGCTTTGTTGGGAGGATGTTTTTTCACTGAACGTAGAACTCTCAAGTGATATTGTATAAACCATCTCTATGTTGATAGGTGGTGTACTACATAATTTTTTGCTTTAAGCAGTAGCATTGTGGCCATCTTTATGGTCTGAGAATATAACTAAGGCCACGTAAATAGGCAGAGGAAATTCAGAAAACTGTGTGCTATTTCCCACAGCCTAGAAAGCACTTGCATTGTTTCTCACCTTCAGATGTGTATCACTAGCTGCTGGCTGGGTAAGTAGGTTTTTTTCCAAAATCGTATCACCTAGAGACACATTTGCATAGTCTGGTGTGTTGTGTTTCATGAGCCCTTGCCTGGACTCCTGAAATGTGTACCTCCTCTGCCCGTGTGTGAGCCCTGCATGGAGGATACAGAGGAAATGAGTGTGCCTTGTTGACGGCTGAATCATCCAGCTGGAACATAAAATACTATTGGAGGACTAAGGCAGTTTAGTTTTGCAAAGAACAGTGTGAGAGAGAAGAGCGGTGCGTGATGCATTAGTGTATGATAAACAAGACTTTTCTGGAAACACATGTATTTGGAGCTGCATGCAATGAGATCCCTGGGGGGACTATTGCAATTCCTTGGAATTCTCCAGTCTTTCGGGAGCCACCCAGATAAAAGTGTTTGCGAGTTTCACAGAGCATGATTGTAGGTTTACTCTTTGTTCTGCTTTTCAAAGTGTGTCTGTTGAGATGATGATAACAACACCTTTCATAAGCAGGTGCTCATGCTTCACTTGAGGCATTCTTATTTAGCTAGCTGTCTTGAAAAGTAACTTGCTACACTAATAAATGTATTGAAACGATACGGAAACAAAATGGAAACAAAAGGTTTGCTAGTTGGGTATGCCAGTTTCGTACCATTTCATTCTCCATGAGCCACAATGCTGTTATGATTTTAGCTAAACATTTAATTAATTTATTTATTTTAAACCAAAATGAAAGCGTCGCTCTAAAGACTTTGTTGTGCCCTTTTTCATAGTAAGGGAGCTTACAAAGGTGTAATTTAGGTTCTTACTGGTGCTCTGTGTCCTCTCCATTATGCGTTTACCAGTCAACTGACACTTTTCTCAAATATTTACTCTGATATTTCACTGCAGTTGCCCTCTCCTTCTCCATTCCCTCACCATCTCCCTGCCGTGGAGGTATCGCACATATTTCAGTTACCCTCTATTTAAACAGCAGCACTCCCTTCCAGTGCAAACAGTCAGTCAGTCATTAAACAATGAGGAAGACCAACAGTGGAGAAGGTTATGGGTGGGGCCAGGCGTGTGCAAACACAATTTTGCGAAAGATTTCCTGCTGAAGAGAAGAAAAGGACACTTTCTGTTAGTGTCAGGGTGTCATTCTGTAACGCTGAGAGAAACACAAAATCCAGGTGAAATCACAGCTGCAGACCCGACAGTGGGATCTCACTTGAAAGTAGGTAGGACCATCCAAATTGTTGTGGAAGGTGTGTGAAACACAGCACTGGCACTTTAAACATGTTTTCCTACCTTTTCCTGTAGCATAAGGTGATTTCAAGTGGCTGTGACTCATCCTCAGGAGGTCCCTGTTTTGTTTTGGTGTCACCCTCCCCCCCAATAACAGTGAGAGTTTAGGGAGATTGTCATTAACAAAGTATCTGTAGCTGGTTTTGAAGGCTACATGTCCTTTTTTTTTATCTAATGTACAGCAGAGGGCTGTATTAATATTTTGCTGGGAGCTCAAGACATGCTCATCTTTTCTCCAAAATAGAACAGAACAGAGCATTCCCTGCTGGGAATTCAGAAGTGTAGTTGGGCTACTGCACTCCCTGTCCTGTAGTTGTTCATCAGATTGAGGTTGGATGGGGCATCCTGGGGATTGCAGGGTTAAAAGTGCATTCAAAAGAAAAGGAAAAAAATTGTTAACGGAAACCATTTGACGATTACAGTGTCTATGGGTTTCATGGCTCTACAGATAAAAGGCATGGACATGATAAGTAGTGTTGGAGAACGCTTTTTTAAACAAAGAACAAGAACTTAATATATAGCATATTTATGCTATGTTTAGTTTTGCAACAATTTAATTTCTAGATCTTGTAAATAAATTGTAAGAAATGAGCTGGGATGCACATTAAGAACTGTCAGGATTGTGGAGTCTGTGAGTCAAATTCTGTATTTCTAATGGGACATGGGATCCTGGGTAGCTCCGCTTCTTACCAGTTCGGTATTTCGTTCTTGGATCAGTTTTCAGGTTAGACTTCATACGCACAGGTGGCAGAGGTGGATGTATCGCTTCCCTTGCAGCTGCCTTCAGCCTTTTTGGTTTGTAAAACCCTAGAGTTGTCCATGGGAGGTGCAGATCCTTGCACAGTGGCTGTGACCCTACTGATAACAAATGTGGTTTCCTCCTTCGCTTTTTGTTGACCTGCTAGAGATAATGAACAGCAGGCCTTTGGGGATCTGTAAACCAGAAGTAAAAACCACTGTAAGTGCAAGGACAATATGCAATAGAAACATGCTATTGCAATTACCTAAATGAGTTCTGAAAAACACAACTTAACAGAGATCTCTTGTTTGTAGTACATGTCAATTTGGCCACATTCCCAGTTAACAGACTGATTATTTTCCAGGTGCCAACTTTGTGCTTTACATCAGCTGATGATCCTTCATTTCCAACTCTCAGGGCTGCCCCTGCTTAAAATAGTCATTAAAAGGTGGCATTTTAGTATGACATAAGTTGTGTCTGGCTTGGTCTGAAATCCTTACATGCGACCCTTTCTCTTCCCTCTGGTTTATCAGCATTTGATACATTTCATGGCACGTGACTTAGCTGATTTATTAAACGAGAATTGAAAATAGAGAGCAGCCTTGATTCAAGAATGGTTTGTGGATGCTGTTTTGGTTTTGGTCACATCATTGTTGCTATGGTGACTTAATAAAGATCTGTTTAGCAGTCACTAGATGTTTCATGTTCTGGGCAAGAGTTAGGGATTTTCCAGTGTTCCTCTAACAGTTGTTTTACAGAAGTACGTGTGTGTATAGTCTTCTGCAATAAGTCCCTGCTTCTGTGAGAAGGTGTGTACCTGCTCTATTTCTGGCTGGTGGTGTTCCTTCCTTCCTGAAGTAATTTTAAGGAAGGTGGATAAATAACCTACTCATCAAGGTTATCGAGTATTTCCTCCCCAGGAGGGATGTCGTGGAGTGCAGTGATAAATGCAAAGGTACAGAGAACATGAACCTTGCTGAGGAATGGTCCTTCCCATGAATTGGTTGTACAGTTTTGGAGGAGGAGGAGGAGGATGCATTTGGAGCTTATTCACATGGTTGGAGTCAGGAAGTCTGAGTTCTTTTCCCACATCTGTCAGGCTTCTCATGACACCTACGGCATGATCAAGAGCATGGTGCCGCTACAACCCTAACTGAGATTTTTCTTCTTCTAGGTTGGTAAGTGAGGGATAGTAATTCTTCAGGTTCCCTGCATTCACTGGGAGGGGTGGAAGGTTGCAGCACACACCTGGAGAATTGCTGCTCTGAGCAGGGGCACTCCACCTGGCAGGGAAGTCGGGCTGGTGCCTGTGAAAGTCTCGCTGTGTCTGGCTGGTGGTGTCAAACACAGCCCCCTCCCCTTCCTGCTGCCCGTCACTGGCCTAGGAGCGGCCTTTCTGCCTGTGGGCAGTGAGCTGATGGCGGATTTGGCCACCATCTCAGTGGCAAGCTGTGGTCACCCTTGGGCCGATTAAGCATCCAATGCTACTGCAAGTCCCAGTGGGAGTTCCCTTTGTCGCTCTAAGCTAGCCAGTTGATTTCTTCTGGGCTGCTTACACAGAGTCATCTTGATGGTCGGCATCTTTAGAAAGTCTTCAAGGTCTGTGTCTGATTTTACTCACAGAAATTCAAACAGTTCTGCTAGTAGAATAAACAGAACACTCAGAAGCCCTCCTTCAGCTGGGTTTGACAATAAAAGGATCTTCTCTTTAAAAAAAAAATAATCTATATGTGTTTTAGTTAACACAATGATTTTTTCCTGCTCATTTGACTCTCCTGTCATGGTACATATCCCATAATATGATCTTATTTTCCCTTCTTCTTAATGATGAGCTTCTGTCCTGTGCTTTAAACTTGTTTCAGGTCTGACTTAATTAGAAGTTCTTCCCTCTGCTGGTGTCTACACCTATTTTGCAGGTTCTGTAGCTCATCTGTCTTCATATTGAGACAAGTTTTTTCCTTGTCAGCTCTTTGATGAACAGTTTTGCTCTGACCATTTTCTGTAGCATAACAGAACTGATACTTCAGACCCACTGCAGATTGGGTGGCTTATTTTTTCTGCACAGTCTGGAGTAATCTGTTTCTTACTGGCAGCTCTTACATTTTTACCAGTTTTCTGAGGTTTTCTGCTGTGTTTTTGTGTAGAGAAATACAGGGTATATTTCTGCTATCTTTTGTCTCTGTGTAGGTGTAAAGCCAGATGGGGTGTGTGTACACACACACACACATACACACATGGATGCTTTTTCACACAGCCACACACAAATAAATTCTGTAAGAAAACCCTTCTCCCTTTCTCCTGTAAATAATTATGCACTAGTACACCTTAGGCTTCAACTGACATGGATGGGTAGAGTCTCACTGAAGATGTCCAAATTTGTTTCCATGTATCAAAAAACACCAAAACCAGACAAAACCCCACCAAGCAGCACTACCAAACTTGGGAACAAAGCAGCTCCAAGCAGAAGTGATTTAGATTGGCCCCGTGGAGAGATCCCTTCCCCCCGGGTCCCTGGATTAAGCACCCGCTTTGCCCAGTGTAGTCCTACTCCTAGTGCACAGAGCAAGTAAGATCTTTTCATGTACGGTCCAACACATGAAACCCCCTACTTACCGGGAGGAGTGGGAGGGGAATGGTGATGACGGGTAGGCTGGAGTCCGGGAAGTGTGATGGATTAGATGAGAATGTTGTTCCAAGGAAACTCAGAAATTCCTTTGTGCAGTTTTGGGGAAGAGCTGGGTGTCTCCCTGCTGTTAGCCTTTCTGTTTGTTTTCTTATCATGTTAATCTCTGTGAGATTAACATTGACTTTAAACTCTTTCATGTCATTATGACAAGTGAGCATGGCAGTAAATTCCTCTACATCAAGAGTGAGACAAATCGTACTGTGCTGCATATTACGGTGTAGTACTACTAATTGCTTAACTTGATAAATGTCTTCTGATAGGTTATACAGTTAATGAACAAAGATGTTAATTGCTGTTATCTGAAATAACTACATTTGCAGGGACGTTCTCTGGAGCCATGGATGTCTCCTAACAGAGATTTATTTCAAACCATCCATTGTTTTCGGCAGTTTCAGAGTCCATTACCCTTCAGTGTGCTGAATGAATAGTCTCCACACCCATGAAAGTTTTGAGAACAATCAACCCTTGCTACATGTTACTCAGCAGGACTGAATCTTACTTGAGTATGGAAAACATATATGTAGTACAGTATGCTCATCATTCTGGGCTATAGCAGCATGGCTCACTCTTAAAGAGCAGCCCAAGAGAGAAATAAGCACCTGGCAGCAGAAGAGCAAGGGTCTGGAACAGCCCCGTGTCCCCCTACCATCTGTAGTATTTCATTGTTGTAGTTCATTGTTGTTGTGTTGGTGGGAGTTGCCAGTCTAAATATGTTTTAATGCAAATAACCATCTCTATTTGTAGAATTCATCTTTTCTAGATGCTTTCTTTAGAAAATACGCAGCTGAAGATTTAGTACTTTATTATATGAGTAAGTGCATACAAGCTTCATGTTAACAATGGACGTCATGTTTATTCTTTCCCTTGTAGAATTTCCCATGGAAACAAGTGGGCAGATTTTTGCATTATTGAGTAGTCTGCTGCTGCCAACTTTTCCCAGAAATGCTAAGAGAAAACTAGCCTTATACACGAGCCTACATGTTCTTCCAGTTTTGGGAGAACTGTATTCCCCTGAGATTTGATTTATAGTAGGTTTTGGTGTGTGGCTATTCTGGTACAAAGTTGTTTCAAAGCTGTATGATTAATAAATCTTTATGGAACTGAAAAAAGATGAAGTTCTCACTGGGGTTAAAACATACCTGATTTCCCAAAGGAGAAGTTACATGTTTCGTTGGGAGGCTAAAGGCTAATGTGAAGAGAAAAATGTTTCGTTATTTTGAGATTTTTGTTTGTTGTAATAAATTTCAGTTTCATTTATGAGTCTCTTACGGTTCTTCAGAGCATGTTCAACAGCAAACAGCCAGAAGTTAAAACTGTAACTGTAAATCTGTAAGCTGACATATGGGGATTCTCTGGCCAGAGTGTCCTAAGTCAGGATTAATTTTGTAGAGTGAATGAGAAAAGTGCATTATCTTGCTTCATTTGATAGATTTCAGACTTTGCCAAGAAATACAAATCTCCTTTCAAAAATGACAGCTATAAAAATAAGAATTATTATTTTCTTAAATACAGGCATTTTCAACTGAACTTGATGTATTCCTGCTCAGAGTTGCTGTGGCTTTAGGTTGTCTCACACCTGTAATTAGACTGGAATATTCAGGTCCTCACTGCTCACTCCCTTCCCCATGATACAGTGTCCCCTAAGTTATGTTAACATACTATCTTCTGTTTCATGTTAGAAACAGGGACCGAAGGAGCTAAAAAGTAATCTGGCAAAAGCTGGGTGGGTTCCCTCAGCTGCCTGACGCCACAGCCAGACAGATATTTGTACGGGCAGAGGCAAAGTGGGTTCATGGAGGTGGGAACGCTGCTTAAGATTAGTGTTGATGCCAGATGCTTCGTGGTGACTTCGTGGTGAAGATCTGTCTCACTTTAGGTATTTTCAAATCCCTGATTCCATATTTCTGGTCTTGTGTGTTGTTCTAATTTGAATTTCCCATGGAGCGACCTGGGGGTGCGGATGCAGCTTCTGGGGGTGTGTGCAAGCCAGACCAGCTGGAACATGAGAACGTGCAACACTTGCACTGCTTATTTGTTGACCACAGTGATTCACCATGATTGACGTTTGCATACCTGAATGTCAAAACAGCGTATGTTTTAAGAGGAACCAGTGACTCAGGCTGTGGTTTTACCTCAGGCCATTTCCTGATAAACGGCTGAACTGTGCTTGGTCTTGAGAAAACACAAGCGGGGAACACGCTCTGGGCTTGCATCTGTATGTGCACAGGGATTAGGGAAAAGACACCTTTGTGTGGGGCTGACCTTTACCTCGTTGGTGCCCTGGTCTCCCTGTGAGGAGCACCGTAGCCCTGTGAGCTCTGGGAATCCAAGGACAGCTCTGTTTCTGTGCTTCTTCAGAGCATTTCTGTACAGCCCCGATGTGAAAGTGTAGTCTTCGGTGTTTGGCAGCATCTAGAAGCACAATTTCAAGGAGCTCAACGCACTGATAAATCACTTTGATTTAGACTCTTTTGATTGCAGTGCGGAGATGAGGCTGCCTCTAGCTAGCGTTTTTGAGAACTGAAGATATTTCACTTCCTAGAACATGATATTTTTAATGAAAATGGAAGCAATGCATATGGCATTGCTTATAGGGATTAAAGTAGATTTGGGCTCTTCATTTTTTGAGTAAGATAGTAAACAACTATAGTAAAGTTTTGTGTGTGGTGGCTAGGTACAGTGTATGGAAGTGGGATCATACGAGTGCTATATAAACTACCTCACTGGCATAATGCTTTCATTTGGAGAGATTAGCCATCTGTGTAATTCCATGTTACGGTGTAGGTAGTCTTCCCATGCTTTGCAAACTGCAGAACTCCGTGTTCCTCCATTGTCTGTAATGAAAAGGACTGTCCTGTGAGAAGAGTTCTATGCCTGGGATGAAATCACTTGTGGATGGCTACGGAGCTGTGGTTGAACTGGATCAGTTGTCTTTAATGCTCTTTAAATGGATGGTGTAAGGTATAGAAGAGGTTTCTCTTGGGAACAGATTCTGTGAGAATTCTTCAAATCCTCTTTGAAGTTAATGGAGGGTATTAAGGGCAGTCAGCACCTTCTTAAGAGAGAAATTAAAATTGCTTTGATTCATTTCATTTTATACTTGTATTGGCTGGTTCTGGATTTCTCCCTTCTGCAGTCTTTTGGAGCATGTTTTTGATAACTTTGACTCCTGAGCATACTAGATTTGATGCTGGCTGTTTTCGTATTTTTCCCTGGGTGTTGTAATGCTGATTACCGAAGGATCTTGGGCCTTTGGCTTCCTGTGAGAATGAGATAATTACTCTCCAGTAGGCAATGCATGACGTCCAGTATCAGCATTAAGCCACTGGGATTCCAGTCACTAGTGTAGAACAATATTGTGGGTAAATGAATAAGCAGAAGTTTATCGTACTTCCTGCATAACAAGGTTTTCGTTAAAGAGACAGCAAAAACTGTTTGCGGTGAGGGCTAGTGTAAAATGAACGCTGCCGCAACAAACGTTATTAAAGTTCAGTTCCCTGGCTCGCAGGGCTTTTCTGGCTGAAAAGAACTGACTTTCTGTAGCAGCAAAGGTGGATGGCAGGGCCATCATTGCATTTTGGGAGATGACATTTATGGCCTTATGAACACATGTGAAGTGTATAACTTCAAAGTAGGATTTCCAGATGCACCACCTACTTATGGAAGAAAGTTGTACCAATTAGAAGTAGAGGCATTCCAAATGCAATTTGCTTATTTCACACTCGCCCCCAGGAATCCTGTGTTGTGATTTTAAGAGCTGGCCCTGTTTGACCCTGAAAGAGACGTGGTTTCTCCCTTGCCTTCTTCATTTCAAGACTGTCAGTTAAAAATAACTTACGTATTGGGCACAGTGGGAGTAAGTTTGAGAAGTTTAAGTTATGTGTAAACCAGTAATAGTGAGAAAGTAATTCATGAACGTAACGAGCTCTATTCTCCTGCAAGACATGGCCAACCCAAGGATTTTTCCATGTGGTAGGATTAATAATCTTTGTATGAAAATAGTTTCTCTGCCATAGCAATACTGCTCAGTTTGCTTATGCTACAGCAAAGTGAAATAAATGACATCTTTGAGGACCTCTGTTAAATACTCAAATTACTTAAACAACATGAAGACTTGCGTAAAGTACGGTATATGTACGCATACTCCATAGATACACAGCTATATCTCTATGTATTTACTTGTGTTTAGGACATAATCTTACATGCGCTTGTATATATACATTTATGTTTCAGCTGATCTTAGAGATAATTGTACTTCTGTAATGCCTAAGAATTATGGGGATACTAATAAGGAGTTTCACGTTTAAGTTTGTTTCCTTGCTACTATCAAGTTATGTTGTACATGTAATTGCAAAACACAGTTACTTATTTATATTTTAATTGTGACTCTCACTTCAAGCTGGGCATTAGCAGCTTGTGCAGGAAACCAGTACTCATGCATAGGCTGAGATGAGTAGGTTAGTTGCTCTGCTTCTGCTTGACTTTTAAAAACTAAGGGCTGAATCTTTGGAGCCCCAAGAACGGCTGTCAAATGTAGCAGTCTAGATTTTGATGATGTGCTTTGATCAGCCTTGCAGCCTGGGAGAAGAACAAGAACATGTGGAGTAAACTACCTTATTACAGTACACTGCTGTTCTGTCTGTGTCATTGAGATGCTGCTTCATACATAGACAGCATCTGCCCAGCCAGACGCCTTCATAGCTCAGTTCAACTTGAAATTAGATTCCATTGATTTTGGGTCCAGAACAAATGCAGTTTGACATTTTTGTATTTCAGGCACCTAGGTCTGTCCTGGTTTTGTTTCTATGTGAATGATCTTAATGCTTGGACAAGTTGGATGAAGGTGACTGGATTGCATCTTTCTGTTGAATGGCCTGTGTAGGAATTTTGCTTTCCAGTTAGATTTTGCAGATATTTTCAACACCAAGAGTAATTTTGATAGTGCTGCTCTTACTTTGAAATTGTGAAACTTCTGATGATTAAGTAAACATTTTTTTCTCTCTCCTTTGTTTTCTTGCAGCCAACTGGGTACATGGAAAACTCCATTTCCTACAGTGCTATTGAAGATGTTCAACTGCTCTCCTGGGAGAATGCCCCTAAGTACTGTTTACAGCTCACAATCCCAGGGGGTACTGTCTTACTGCAGGTACAGTAAACACAGAAGTACACTTTTCTTTCTCTCTTACTATGAATCTCCTTTTAACTTCTGTTTGCTGTGCATGAAATCTTAATTAGATGAACTCAGAAAAGAGAGAGAACTCAATGCTGTCAAATTATCTAACCACCAGAAAATTTTCTCGGGGTGATAGCTCTGAAACTCTTCATGTTGTTCAACGATCAGAATGGAAATTTTGGGCCACAGTGATTAAATCTTCTTCCTGATTTTGTGTATCAAAATAGTGCTCTGTGGAAAGGCACATTGATGCGGCCCTGGAACAATTGCATTTTTACATATAGTCCTATTTGTGCATGAAACCAGTTAAAAATAACATCCTTCAATTCATCTAGGAAGCCCATAACTTGCACTGGAACTGGTAACTTTTTTAAAAAAGACACTTGATCTCCACTGGAAAATTTCAGTATATTTGTATGGGTATCTACATATGCTAGTTCTATTTAAGTGTTATTTTCAAACAGAAGGCACTGTATTTACATTATTCCAGATTTCTTCATCCGCTTGCGAAGCTTTGCAGGACATCTTGGATCATTGCAAGTTTTAGTGATAGAAAAGCACTCCACAGCACTGAGCTTTGGAGCTACTTTGAAGTAGGAAAAGAAAAGTAACCAAAACCCTAGCTGCTTGGCCCCCAAAGAGTTTTGAACTCCAGGTGACTCTTCCCATAGTTCTCAACATTGTTTCAAAGATATTTTGTTTCCTGTAACCCTTTGGGAATTTACTTTTTCAGTTGAATATACAGCCATTACTATTGTGTATATGCATTTCATGCAGGTAGGACTGTAAATAGACCAGGTGAACAATTTAATCTTAGTTTAAATGGTGGGTAACTCATGAAAAATTAAAAAAGGTTATTGTTTCTTGAAAAAGTATGAGCAACTTCAAAGGATTGACTGTAATAGAGCTTCTGTATCTGGGTGTGTACACACACGCTTATTTTAACTGTACCACTTTAGCACAAAATGTAGTCCAACAGATAAGAAGATGGAAACATACTGAATGATACTCTAATGGCTGTGATGACTGTGTCTGCTGGATCATTTGTCCAAGAGAATCGTGGTGCACATTCCACTGATCCGTGGTGCACAGTCCAGCATTTAATTATTTCTTAATGTTGAATTGTTTGCTGAAGGCCGTGTAGGGCCACAAAGAACGTGATACCATCTGTATCCAGGGAGGGTTTAGGTAAAGCTCTTCTGAAATGGCTGTGCCTGCAGAGCGTGAGAAAAAGAACGTGAGTGGTATCATTCAGGGTGCCAAGCTGGGCTGTGTTTTCTGTACTATAGACTTCTGTAGCGATGTGGAACATCAGAGTTGACTCTGAGTGAGTTGGGAAGCCGCTATCACTGATACCAGGTCGTACTAATATCAGGTCCAGCTAGGTCGAGCTCTCCTTTGCCTTCATTTCAGACAGGCTGATGGGTCTGTCCATAGGCAGAGCTGCTTAGCAGTAGCCCAGGACACAGTAGTTGACTTTGGTCTGTCACATGGTTCCTGTGCTTGGGGTTTGGGATGGTTTTGGAATGTCATAAAAATATCATGAGATTTTGATGATTTTCGACATAGCAAATAAAGTTTTACTCTGAAATGGTTAGAGGTGTCCAAGGATACGTCCTTGCAGAGTATGTTTCTGGAGCTCCCTTTCATTTACTGCACTGGTGTGATCCTGAGGGTTTGCAGCCCTGTAAACCAGGGCTGCAGCTATTCCCCCATTTTAATCTGAAAATGGTGTAACTAAGTAAGTTTGAGCTGTCCTGAGAACATCTAACTTTGTGGATTCTCCTGGTGCATAGGTGGCATTTGTGTGTCCTTTCACATGTCCTTGAAGCACAGGAGCGTACGTACATGCCTCTGCTCGGTGCCTACCAAATTTCTGCAGCTCAAAGTGACTTACCGGTTTTAGGCATTACTGGAGAGAGTAGGGAGTCTGAATTTCAGACAGGCTGCTGCAAGTTCATCTAAGTACTGATTCTGTGGTTTGAAAAGCCTCTCCTGTGCGTGACATCGGGGAAGGCAGGAAGACGAGCCATGGTTTCTCAACAACTAGATTAGGATCCTTATTATTGACGAAATCTTTCTTGCCTAATGTGTTAATTGAATTAATTAGAAATAAATCTGTCAAATTATATGATATTGGGTTTGTTTTTTTTTTTTTTCTTGTGATAATTTTGTCTCTGTTTTTTCCATGTATTTCCTTAGTGGTGCTAGCATTTATATATATGTCAGTTTCAACAGCTAGAGTAGTTAGGTCTGCCTTTCCAAATTCCGTTTCTAAGTCTGTATTCTGTAGTTTGTGGTAGCTGCCTTTACGGGCCTGCTTAATAGGAAACAAGATGAAGTTTGAACCCACGGGTCCCTGCTGAATTTAAAGGAAATTAGTAGGGCATGAAGACTTTAATCTGGAGCAGCCTGCCAGTTTTTCTTAGAAGAAAATGAACCAATAAACCAAACACACAAATAATTATGTGTTTGAGAAAATAACTTCTTAGCATGGATGCTTCTGTATTTTCTTTGAAAAGATCGGTGTTTTTATGTGACCTCATAGGAACTGATAAAGCGGAGTGAGCTGGGCTTCTGTTATGTTTACTGCGGACTGACTGGGCAGACTGGATCAGATTACATTGTAACTCTATGGGAATTTCAACATAATTGAAAATACAAACTTTAAAAATGTTTTTAGTATGACTTGGTCCTTGGTAGTGTCTTGATTCATCAGATGTGGTCAGATTGGAGTATAAAAATAGATTTCCCTTTTACAGTTGTAATGTGTATTCACAAATCCAGAACAGTACTAAAAGTTCTGTTAAGTATACTTAAGAAATCAAGATACAAAACCTGGATTTATCAAGTAGTGGAATTCAGCAGGAATTCTCTAGTATATGTGAAAAAGAGTTTAAGTATCTAAAAGACAAGTTCACTGAGATGCTGGGAAATTAGCCCTTGCATACTTCAGTTATTTCCAGATTTCTGAGAGACTTTAATACATTTACGTATTTCCCATTATATGTGGGAAATTGAGACTTCCGATCTTCTATGGAACCATTCTGCTTTGCTAGCCTGAGCAGCAGCATGCTCTGATGTAATGTCCAGCTCTGGCATCAGGAAGTGTATAATAGTGGAACAAGTCAAACTAGTCCAAAACAGATTCCCAGTACTGTTTCTATGCTTTTGTTTTTTCCAAAGACTTGATCTAAATTAGGTTTGTATATATAAAATATATATAAAATTTGTAAATATAAAATTGTTTACATTAACTGTTTTGTCTACCCCTCGATTTATTTCATATTTCTCATTAACTTCAATTTTATATTTTGATATATAATTTGCACATGCTGTGTTGTAAATTCCTTGATATTATGGCATACTACTGACATGGTTTGACATAAAATGAAGCATTTTAGTAGTTCTGAATCATAGGCTTTCCTGATTTTTCATTGTGCAGAAAAATTTTAAATTCCAAACTTCTGCTTCACTGATTTGAAGCAGAAGCAAATTCCAGACAACTGGCATTTCCCTCAGATGGAAATTCATTTCCAGCAATCCTTGTGGGAGGATGTCAGCATGTGGTGTCAGGGCGTCCTTCGCGCATTTGTCTGTGCTAGGCATGACAAATGGCACGAGAGAGTCCGAATCCATGCTCAAGTTCTCATCCCCCTGTCTGCTGTCACCAAGGTCTATTTCTGGCTTATTACTGCACAGGAATGAGTCAGAGAAGGAAGAGTGCCATTACCTTTCCTTACATCATCCTGATGTCCTCCCATAGCAATACTGACCCATCCCAACCTATTTTAACACATGAAATCTGACAAGTGTGCCGGAGGTGATGCAGCTCCCCTTAGGAAATTGGATCATGCTAACAGGACATGTCTACCTGGGTTTCAGAGGAGGATTTGGTTCTCAGGCAGCAAACAGCTTAATCTGGCCTGGGATTGCATCGGGAAGTCGTCTTCGTGCATGTGCTTCCCACTCAGTGTTTGTTGTATAAGCCCAACTGTCTCAGCACAGGCGTGTTTCACCACCCGATGTTCAGGAATTCTCATCGTCTCTTGTGGGAGCTGGGGACAGTCAACTTGCTGGGAGTCAGGGGCAGTCAGTTTTCTAGACATGCATGGGGCTTGTGTTTTCTCTCCTTCTGCCAAAGCGTTTTCTTTCCTCCTGCCAAACAATGTGGTCCCTGGTCCTTCTGATGAGCAGCAATCAACTCTCACAGATTGCTTTTCTTTCCTACATTGTTTTTCTTTCCTACAATTGGGATAGCAGGTGTGAAAGAAGGTGTTTCTGTAGCTGCCTTGTAGGCCACCAGCTCTTCAGGCCGGGGAATGGGAGCTAAATTTAGCCTCTGAAGAAGTGTGAGCTGTTTAGTATCAGTAATCGCTGGGCCCCCTTGAGCTGGGCTAAACTTCTGCTCTTCTTTCCGTTTGTAAAGCACAATGTGTGATTATGGTGTTGTGCGGATGATTATGAAGAGGATGCTGCTATTGATGGTGAAATAACAGGAATAACCTTTTGAAGGAGATTGGAAAAAACGCAGAGTATAATTTCACAAGCTGCTTAAAACCAAATGTAGGAAGAGTCCTGGGAAAAAGGCTTTGGTATTTCAGTCATGACAGTACTGCCTGCTTTCACGTGTTTTTCTTTCTTTCAGATGGGTCCTAAATGCCTTAAAGCTGCCAGTCCCATCCCTATCGCTAGTGTTGTTTTATTCATTTATTGGCAATCGAGTGTAGTCAGGAGGAAAAACAAACAGAACAGGAAGCCTTGACAAGCACAACAGTCACACGTTCAGCTTGGTGCTTGAGCACGCTGGTTTTGCCAGGGAGTCCCCACGGTATATGTTTCCACTGGATTTTTTAGTAACGTTTTATTTTAGTCTCCTTGGAGAACCTGGCTTTTGTTTTCGGTGCAAGTCCAGCCAATGTTGCCACTGTGGAGAGATCATGCAAGGACCAGATTCCAGCAGAGATGCAGAATATTTTCAGGAGGAAAATGTCATTTCTAGCAATTACCAGTAACTCCGTCTGTAGTTTGGGTTAAGCCCAAAGAGTGGCAGGTTTCACTTGCAGGTCTGCCTGGGTCCTGGAGGTGCAACGCTGGGGTTTGCATCAAGTAGAGGTTTTGTACAGTCTGCATGAGGCAGCAGTGTGCATGCCATGGGGGTTCGCCTTCCCGCGGCCGCTCCGCTCTGCTCTTCTGTGGCTGGTAATAAACTGGTGCAGAAAAGCCTGCTGTACGTTGTGAGTCCCAGTAATGAATGTGCCTCAACTGGAGGAAAGTGTAACAAACGCCCATCCTGCTGACCAGAAAGCAAGCGAGGGAGAGAAAGAGAGACATTGGATGAAACCAGGAAGAGTTAAAAACAGAATCTGGATTGTTAGTTCCCACTTACTGCCACATCTTTGCAGCTGGCAAAATCCCTTAGCAGGATATGTGTGAAGGATGCTGTTGTAAGGAAAAATTGGGGAGCTTTTGCTATGTGGACAAGCCTGTTGTTGTATTCTTCCGAGTAACACATATGCCAGTAAAAAGGGTTAACTTACTCTTAAAGGAACTTAGTAGCCTGGCCTGTGTGGTGTGCTGGAAATCACAAATTTTCTGCTGATGCTTGTAGCCATGTTGGTATCAGTGGTGCTGTGAATGTTGACATTAGGTAAAGGTCTTGCCATCATTTCTAGAGTGGTCGGTTTCTTGCAGTTTCAGGTGTTCTGTTTCTCAGCAGCACCAAGGTTCCTATTTTGTCTCCTCCTCACCTGGGTGAAAATTACTGCAGGGGCTGTTAATGCTGGCATGAAACGAGTGTTCAGTTTCCTATTTTTGCGAGCAAAAGGAAAATCTGCTTTTAAAAAGTTCACTACCTTTTAATGAAAAAGTGTATTTCTACTCATTGACTAAGAAATGAAATAGTTTGGTTGTGAGAAAAATACTTCTTTTTCTGAGCAGAGGTGTAAATTTACTCATGTTGACCAAAGCACTGCATAAGCAGGCATTTAATCTCTCATGCAGTTTTCCTCCTGTGAGCAGTCTTTTTGAAGCTGATCAAATTAATCCTATGAGTAAGGGTGGTACTGCAGCTGATCCTAGGTGTCTTTTCCGCTCTGACTGAACATTTACACCCCAAAAATTAGCATATAAAATCCTTCAGAACATGGTTCCAGGATCAACTTGTCTTTAAAATAAAGTCCTGCCTACAGCAGGCATTCTAAAAGTAAATTTCTTCCTCCTCATTGGAATAATAATAAATAAGCTTGACGTTTGAGTCTTCTTGCACCTTCTAAGAGTCTTACTGCCACATTGTCCTGTTTTCTAAAGTACTTTTCTACTGCATTGTGGTTGTGCAAAAACAGTGGGAGACCTCGATTGTGCAAGAAGCTCCAGTCGGTCGGACTGTGTGCCACCCACAACCCTGCTAAAGCCATTGCATTTGAGAGCAAAGTTCTTAGCAGAATTGGGGCCTCTAAGCACACCAACCACGCAGGGGGCCCAAACTATTGTTTTACGTAGATAGGTTATAAAATCTCCATTGTCCTTTATTCCTGTCTCATTGTCTGTTTGTAACAATAGCAGGCAAAATGTTTCCAGGTTTAATCTTTTTTTTAAATTGGAAAGGTAGCTGTAAGATTAACGGTGTAGAACTGGACCCACTGTGTGGGCAAGGCTGAGTGAGAAAAACTTACCCTGTGTGGTCAGCATGCCTAAGGAAAAGCTGTTTTTGAAGTCTTTTGTGTCTCATTTTCTCCTCTTTATTGTACCCTAGAGCTGAATAAATATAGTAGGTTATGCCCTCAGCTGGAGTGAAAAAATGTAGCTGTCAGTTGCTGGGAAGTGATGACTTCAGTGCAGAAGTGCTGGGCTCCAGGAATGCACATCAGATAAAACTGTAGAGGTGTGTGTGTGCGGCCCCTGTAAATCAGTTGTAGTTTCCTCCACTGCTTTACACTTTGGTGCTTGTTGCTCAAAACTTCAGAAACTTTGTGCACAATAATCTGTATGCTTGAGTAAGTCAGTGTGTGCATAAGTAGCCATCAGCTGGGCAGCTGTCTGGATGAGCACCAACAAGAGCCTGATGGCTCTTCTGTCACCCTGGAGTGCTGTGAAGCTCACGTTTCTTTTGATAAGAAATAAATATTCCCTGTAGTCCCTTTCTCAGTGTAAGCCTGAAGAAGACAAGGGAGGAACAAGGGATGCTGGGCAAGAGCAAGCTCTTTGTTGTCCTCTGCAAAAGATCCAGCATTTCCTGCCCATCGCTGCGGTTTTGCAGCTTACTGGAATGAGGCAGGAAGAGTGCACTGGAAGGATTAGTCTTTGCTGCCTGGGAGAAGTGGGGAATGCTGGTGTCAGCTCCATCCAGATAACAGTGGTTGGGTTAAATGCATTCAGACTAATTGTGGAACACTGTGGAAGGACTGCTGGTGAAATGACCATTGACTTTCCAAGTTCCTCTTAGCGTCAAGTCCCGATCATTAGTAGAAGCGTGAGGATTCCCTAAGGTTTGGTTTTTCCACCCCTGTGTTCACTTTGTTGTCTTTGTCTTCATTTTCCTTGGGAGCAGTCTTGAATGACAGCCCCAGCTCTGAGCGTTTGTAGTTTTTGAGTGGTTCAAACTCCTAACCTAGACCCAGATGCAAGTTTTGTTACCGCTTCTCTACAGTAGCTAACGCTGTGTTTAGACAGTGCTTGGTCCCCTACTTGGAACCTGGTCACTTTGCTAATTTTACTTTAAATGCTTTTTGTGTATTGCTGCTGTCAAGTTGAACAAGTCTTTCCTCTGCTGGTTTTGGTTTTGCTTTTTATAGAATTAACATTATTTGTTCCTTTTCTTCTCCACTATTTGCAGTATGTCTACCTCTGCCTGATGCTGTTGTCCTCATTAATAGTTTCTGTCATCCAGTTTATGTAAGGCTCCAGTTGGTTGCACAATCTATCTACACATAGTATTTTCTAATTATTTGTGGTGGTCTTACAGGTTGCAGCTCCTGACATCCCAAAAGTAGGAGAATAATTAACGATTCTCAGCAGTTCCCATTTAGGGCTTTAGCATTTGCTCTTCCTTCAGACTTCAGTGCATTTTTTGTTCAAGTCACGTAGCAGTCAGACCAGGCACTAAATCAGGTTGACATTTTGCTTGTATGAGAGAAGAATTTAATCTCTCTCAAATATTTTGTATTTTATCAATTTGAGTAACAGTATCTTAGTTAGCATAGCTCCTTTATAGTCAGTCTGCATTTTTTTGAAGGAAGTAATGAATGTGTAACTTGCAATATGAATGGTGCTATTGCTTAGTATACATGCTCCAGCCTACAAAAACTTTCAGTTTTGCTTATTCTTTAAAGGGCTTTGATGCTAGCATTTCAAATAAAGGGGTTTTGTTCCCCTCCATGAAACGGTTTTCTCCTTTCAAAAGAAAAAAGATTCCATTTGAAGTTGAATCTTTCTGTTTAATTGGTGGGGTTTTGCAGCATTTTTTCTGGACAAAGATAAGAAATATCTAAGCATATTTACTTCATGCCTTTTTAGTTACGTTCAAAATGTTCTTCAGGCTTTTTGTGGCAAATTATTTTTGACCCTTTTATTATATATACTATATATAGTATAAAGTATATTGTATTGAAGTTCAGTTCTGTAACTTATAGGCAAAAGGTCTGTCTTTTCATAAGTTGGAATGCACACATATGCATAAAACACTGTGTAAGTAACAGAAAGAAAATTATTAAATATTGGCAAACCAAATTACCCTGAAGATCTGCACTCTAAACATTTTTAGAATTTTTCATTGCATATAAATAACGATTAAAAAAAAGTTAAAAAAAAAAAAAAAAAAAGAGTTATGCTTTTTGGTTCCATTTCTAGCAAATTCATATTCTGATAGGTCAGCATTCTTCATGAAATGGAGAGTTTGTTTTTGATAAACTCTGTGGTCAGCCAACATTATTTATGATAGATCTATTCGGCTTTATTGCCTAGAGATCTACTGGAGGAGCAATTGATTCTCATTAATGTATAATATGTAATACATATATAAAAGAGCATTACTGCATTTAATTCAGAGAAATCAGTCCAAATATATGCCACTGAAACATCAGTATATGGCCTTGAGATTAAAAATTTTTACTTCTGGTATTCTTGCCATTATCTGTCAAATGAACCGGTGGCCGGCAATGAAATTAATTCTGTGATGTGGATTTTGAAAACTTACCTGAAAAGGTGTTATGGAGTGAAATTTGTTGAATGATGCTTTAATGTGCAAGAAGTGGTTTTTAGGTGGTGAAGAACCTCATGGTTTGTTTTTTGGGTTTTTTTTTTTTCTTCTAACATGGCTTTATAGTCTATCCTGTAATTTTCACTGATTGCATAAAACATTTTGAATCGTAAGTAAAAATTGCCCAGCGATTGGCGGCGATGAGTTAGAGTTGAAAAAGCCAAAGGGCATCTCTACCCACTCAAATATTTCAAACTTATGTCACCTTGTTAAGGCATGCATATTTACGTCACTGTAGATGCTTTTATATTTTTTGATACCGAGCCTTTTGACCTTTGGGAATGTTGAACTATTCCTTCGTTGGCTACGAACCTGGCTTCACACTGAGAATTTCTGGCAGCTGTGCTTAATACGGACAAAATCGGGTGATCGCTGGGAGTCATTATTACAACATTTATGCTGTTGCTGCAAACAGCCTGTGCATGTATCTGCACGTCTGTGTGTGTTATGCTTTTCACTCTGTTTTAATATCGCTGAAAGAGCTAAGACATAATTTGAATTGCTTTGGGGCCAGCTGAGGAACAGGACAAGAAGGGAAACTAGAGGATGAAAAAAACCCACCCCTTCTAGTAAAATGTCAACCCATCTTCTTCCTCGGCTCTGCACCCGATGATTAATAGCAAAGGCAAATGTCCTACAGACATAAAAGGTCTGACCAAAACCTGAGTGAAATCAGGGAGGATTTTTCAGTCTTTGGGTTGGACTCGGTTTCATAGGAGGTTAATGAGGAGGTTAATGTTTTGTAAGGTCTTGGTTTGGTATTTTACATTTGCAGCAAGGTCTTCATGTCACTGCTTTCTGTGAAAATACAGGTTATAATGTAAAGTGGTAGCTTTGAGCAAAGGGGGTCCCCTTCACTCTGGTGAGGCTGTGGGTGAAGTCAGCCAGGATCATAAAGTTCAGAAGAATGTGGTGAGTGCAGCCTCATTGGTTTTAGGGCACACATGGATGATTTGCTTTGTTTTGGCTGGCTGATCTGAAACGCTGCTAGAAACTAATGATTCTGTCTATAACTTTTGTTTATTGCAGGCTGCAAACAGTTACCTGAGGGATCAGTGGTTCCATTCTTTGCAGTGGAAGGTAAGTTCTGCACTTCACTGTCTTCCTTGTCTGCCTCTAAGAATACTTTTTAGCATTCCCTATCCCTTCATTCTAAAAGTCCTGAATGGATGAAGTTTTTCTTATAGGAGCCCTGAATCAGAAATATGTGGTTTCAGCTTGTCCCTATTGTGAACGAAGTGGACAAATTTAACTTGTTACATAGCTCAGATTTATCATCATGTGATTGGCTTTAGAAAGTAGATAGCCAGTCAGTTCACATTTAAACAGTATAGAGATCAGACCGTTTTGGTTTTGTACAGTGAAGTGTGATATGTTACAGAATCAATACAGCCTAATCATATGCTCTGGACACTTGGGGTACTTTGGGTTTTTTGTTTGTGTTTTCCTTTTCCTGAGAAACTGGGGAGAAAGGATGTCTTTTGGAGTTGGTTATTGTAAATAGCATCAATTGGTTATGCATCAGTCTGTGTTTATGCTTTAGGATGATTTGGATTTAAAGGCAGTTTCCATTTCAGAGGTCTCGTGCCCTGTCCCATTTCAGCAGGAACAATGGGCTGATTGCCCTGAGTCGGGGAAGTGGATCACAGTGACAACATTGTCTCTCAAAAGCAGCACATTCCTCATCTAAAACTGTAGCTGCTGACCTTTGGATGGAATCTGTATGGATCTTTGATGCAGCTGGAAACAAGTTTTGGCCAGATGCTGAATATGGTTGTCCTCTCTCGTCTTCCGGTGGGAAAGACAAGCAGTAGCTTTTCAGCTCCGGACTTGTCTTCGGCAGGGTTTCAGTGAAGCCAGCCAGATCGGCTGTGTAGTTCATCAAGATTTCAGCCCGCTGACGGCAACCGCATGTGAAAATATAAGGAAGTCCCTCCCACCAAACTGGTTTTGTTGTAGGTGTGTTTGATAGTTGCAAAATAGTTGTGTGGCAAAACTACAGTATCGGTGTGCTTTGTATCGCCATCAGTGTCTGGCAGAATCATATTCTGAGTGGATCCAGGTTCTTATCAGTAAGAGCAAAGTGTTGAGATCTCTCTTTCCAGACCACTGGCATATTCTCCAGCCTGTTACCCTGATTGCCTAAATGAGCGTGGGACGATAGTACTGATAGCAGAAGGCTGGGCTGTGGTGTGGCACTTTATTTTGGCCTCTTGACAGTATCATTAACAGAACGCCTAGCCAGTCTTGCTTTCTTTGCAGTTGCTGAGGATAACAAAGAACTTAAAGCATGCGGAGACAGTATCTCCATATGGCCGTTATTTTTCCTCCTACTTTGGCAGGCAGGGAAGATGAGAGAAAGCATGGGTAGAAGTGATGATGGAATTTCTTCTTCTACCTCTCCCCCAGCCAGGATGGCTTTGGTACTGATGTGCCGGTGGCACGTGCCTACTTCGCTGCTGTAGTAAGGGGAAAATCAGGGTTGGAGGTGCAACTCTGAAAAAGAACAAAAAGTAAGGAATGGTAAAGATGCAGCCTGGCCCCACCACCAGCTACCCCATCAATTAAATTATGGAGGTGGGGCGAGGGGAAGCTGAGACAGAATGACCTGGCTTGCTCACATGCCTTTCAGTCATGGAGAGGGAGCTTTGCTCTGTGGGAGTTGTTTTTAAAGGAGTATTTCTTAAACTTTCCAATGCTTCTGACCAAGCCTCTCATTTTGGGAAACTCTGAGTAATTTAACTTGTTGCAAAGTAGAACTTATTTTTGCTTCCCTCCCCACCCCCATTAAGTTCATGTCTGAAAAACAAGTGAAACATTTATCTTGCTTTGAAAGGCCTTCCCTTTACCAAGAATAGCAAGTAGCCTTTTCCCATAAGAACAGCGACAGGGTTTAGTCACTGCCCAGGTACTTTACACCAACAAATTCCTCTTTACTAAAATGGATATAGTTTTGATGGGGTTTGTTGCTTAATAGCTCAGAAGAAGAGCACCTGGTAATTTTCTGCTCTGTACTTTGGTTGATACTTGACAGGTTTAAATGAGATCACAACAGAACTAAGAGGCAAGACACGTGGTGTATCTAGAAGGAGAGTGGAAATGTGCAGTTTTGTGGTCTACCTTTGCAAAGTTTATCACTTTGCTAGCACCATAGCCTATGACTTTAAGAGCCAGGTGCCAAGGTTCATCTCATTCCGTAATTGTTATGGTTTGATGATTAAGCAGGTAGTGAGGGAACCCACAAAAAACCAGGAAGCCTATTCTTCTGGAATGGGTCATTTACACAAAGCACCAGCTGGCAGAGAGATCGCCGCAGCTGTATTATAATTGGGTGGTTGTGCTGATGAATGATATATTTGTCCAGTGGTCTTACAAATAATAGGTCAAAACATTTCTGCGGGCATGTAGAACACAGATGCAAACTGGTGCAGATATCTGAAGCAGTTATTTGGGGGAAAACATTCAACAGAGATGAGCTTACTATTGTTTGTACTTATGCAGTGGAAGCATTTAGGGGGCCTGGCTGAACCCAGAGCTCCACTGTGCTAGGCAGTAGATGTAGGTGGAGCAGGAGACTGTCACTTCCCCGTCCTGCCCAAACAAGGCTGGAGGAACCCATTTTACAGATGGCAAACTGATACCCTGGGAGTTACCAGCAGTGGGAATTGCCCCCCACTTAAACTGCACTCGTTGGGAGCAGGTTCATATTCTGTTAGTGTGCTTCTGGCTCCTTTCCCTGTGCTTCCAGCCTTGAGAGTCAGGCAGATGCTGCTCACCACGTAGTCTGAGCTACCTGGAGAACGGCTAGGTCCAGGGTATAGCTGTGTGATTAAACATTCGGGGAAGGTCTTTAGGTTCAGGCACATACCGGTTATCCTTTGGTCTTGTATGAAGGTGCTAAGGTCTGTGAGAGAGCTTTTATGTGGTGCAGTTTTAAGGAGTAATACGCTGTGGGAATTCATTTTGCCAGCCAGCACCCTGGAAATAATTTTGTTCTAGAGACAAACATTGAAATAAAAATCAAGAATAATTTCTTTCTGCAGCCCAGAGAATAATAAAAGAGATGCTACAGATAAACAGAAATAAAATAAAAGCAAACACGTAATTATCCATGTTTTAGATCCAGCTCCAAGAGGTTTTATGTGTCATCCAACTAGCTAGCTGTCAAGATGCTTACACAGCTTTTTAGATGCGACTTTCTCCTTGAATACTGTGCTCATTGAAGAGATCATGGATGTAGGGACAGACTGTTCCTTATGTAGTCATTTTCTCTTTGGGTTTTCCATTTCAAACCCTCCCACTAAGAGTTACTCATAATTCCTTATTTGATCTGGATATCAGTGTGTACCACAACTCCTAAAGGATTATTGGCCACCTCAGCCTATTTTTAGAAATCCTGATTTCCTTCAGGTTATAGCCAAGCCAAATGATATTTGTCCAGAGAATAAACAGAACATGTTAACAGCTGTCCAGATCCTCAAACATAAACAAATCATTAATCCATTGTGCAAGGAATGTTCCTTTCAACCAAGGAGGTTGGATTGAAACCACGATATGTAATCTTTGGTATTTGGAAGCTGGTAAGTCATAACAGTGTATCAATAAAGATAACAACACTTTTTGTGAATACACAAAAGAGAGTAACACATGCAGTTCATTGCCCTTTCTGGGTCTAGGCCGCATACAGTGGTAACCAGCCACTTCTGTAGGGAGAGAATATAGCTAAGCTTGGCTTTGAGAGGTACCATGACTAGTAATTTTGGGATACACACAAATAAGCAAATGTGTACCCTTGGCATATTCCCAGACAGCGTCCATCTGCTGTGTTGCTTGGTGATATCTTGCCATCTTTGGGCTAAGGACTTTCTGTATATTAGTATAGTGCTGAGCATATAGAGGTGCCATCCTCTAGAAATTGTTGAGCCCTCCTACACCATATGCTTAAAGAGCTAGTCATTAAAAGACCCACTTGAGTAATTTAGTAGCGTGTTGCACTTGAATGAAAAAACATGTCAGTGAGATCTTATCCAGGGGTCATTAGGTCTTGTCTTGCGATACGGAGTACAGGTATAGATTTGCATGTATTGGGGGAAAATGCACCTAAAGGTTACACAGGGCATGTTGCAATTTTTTAGCACGCTTGATAGTAAACTCTGGACGCTGCCCTCATTGTGGGATATGTGGGTTGTTTGTGTTTTCTAGTTAACTGAATGATGCGGCAATGAAACCTGTCAGTTGATGGCCTTTGGGGGAATGTCCTGAATTGACACAATATGGAAAGAACAGACCCAGGTCTGCAGTAAAGCATGAAGCGTGACTCGAGCTGAGCTTTGTGCACCCCTGACCTGGATCTTTTAGAAAAGCTTGCCTATACCTTATCCTTTCCACTGATGCTATTAACGAGTCCTCAACTCTCCCCTAATGAGTAGTGCTGCTTGGTTAGGGGTTTTACCCATCTGTTAGTAGCATGGACAGTGCAAATGTGTTAATTGTAGAATTGTTTAGGTTCGAAGGGACCTTTGAACATCATCTGGTCCTCTCCCCACCCACGCTGCCCTTTGCCTGACTCAATGCAGGGTATACTTTGAAGTCATATGAGGTTGCTGAGAGCCCGTATGACCAAGCTGTGAAGCCCCAACCCAGGCACAGCGTTCTGGTGTGCTCTCACAAGTGCTGAGCAGGGGGAGCAGTCAGCTCCCTCAGGATGCTGCCTGCGCTTGTGCTCGTGCAGCCTGGCACGTGTACACACCTCTGATTGCAGTCAACAATCACGTTACCTTTGGTTTAAAATTCATTTTCTACGCGGACTCCATGTTTTGATTCCCATGAATTGGGAAACTGGAACAAGGCTGTCATTTGGGATTTGCAAACATTTTGCATTGAGTGCTAAAACAAGCAGTGCTGGCCTTCATTCAAAAACTTCAATTTTGGATTAATAATTCCCTGGTTCTCATAGGGATCGTTGTATCGTTGTCTTCAGGAAATAGATACTTTGATGTGCAAGCAGGCCTATTAATTGCAAAGGGACTGACCATCATATAAACTCACATTTGACCTGAATGACCTGAAATACGCTCTCTGGTCTTTACTGTGTCCAGGTTATGAATTCCTTGTCCATTGGTACTGAATATTTTTTGTATAATGGCTGTAACAGATTTTGTATCTAATGGTGAAAGTTCAGAGGGAGTTTTCTGTGCTTTCCTAAAACTGCAAAATTTTTAGTTGAGGGAAACTGTTCTTGAAAGTGTGGTAAAGCCTACCTTGTGTAAAGCACCTTTACGGTTTTGTCACCATGGTAATGATTAAAAATAGTGCTGATACAGGAGTGGGGTTTATATAGAATTTAAATGATGATATTAAAGGAATTTATAGCCTTAAATCTCAGTAAATCATGCCTTAAAACTATGAGATCAGGAAAAAAATCACATTGGTTATGGTTAAAAGGGCCCATGTCTGTCATTTGTGTTTAATCATCTAATTTATGATCTGAGAGAGGAAGCTTTGATACTGTGTGATAATTCAATAGCCCTGTGCTGTACTGCATAGTGAAAATATTATTTGAAGAGCTCAGCAGTTCTTTGGAGTGGTAGTTCTGGACTTCAGACCTGCTCTTTGGTGGTTACACAGCGTACACAACTGTGACTGTCTTGGCTGATTCTTTGCTTTCTTTAGCTGAAAACCTGAGGTATTTTCACAGAACACAGAAATTGCATTTTCTGTTAATTTTAGGTGAAACAAAAAATAGCTATCATACAGTTATTAGCCCAAAGTTGGCTTTTTTTTTCTTTGTATTTTTTCTTTTTCCTTTTGTGTCTGTATAGGAGTCAATAATACATTGATGGGAACCTAAGCTGTGGAAGTAAGTTTTGACTTTCAAAGCCTCAGGGCTTTGAAATCATTGTGGGCTTTGAGGACACAGGAATTTTGGAGGAGCAAGGTTTTTTTTTGCTTTGACAGACAAAAGGCAGCCTGCAAGTTTTTGCATGGTAGTTTTCCTGTGGAATACCCAGGTACCATTTGTGAGAGACCATGAGCAGATTTTTAAGACAGCCAGAGCCTCTCCCCTGCAGGACTCTGAGCATCCTGATGGAGTTTCAGACAGGGCTTTATACTCACTCTTTAAGGAACCGGTGCAGGGTCCAAGTGGTTGATGGACCTGTGCTGCCAAGAAGAGAGGCTGCTGGTACCAGATAGAGCTTTCTGGTGCATATAGTGGGATTAAAAAAGTGTCTTGGCATTTTTCAGTTCCTGATGCCCTCTCTCATGGTTAGGTTGATGTTTACTTCCAAGGTTTGTTCTTTTGTATTTGAAATGTAACGTGAAGCACAGCTGTGTCTGCCTGCAAGGGGCTCTCCAGTGACATTCCCTTGCTCTTCATGCAATGATTGATAATACTGCCTGGTCTGTAGTCAAACCACCTCACTGCAAATTCAGGAGCAATGTCTTGGAAATCTTGTCATACTTACAGCCTTTTATTTCCATAATGTTGATTTTTATAGTAAGTATTCTCCCATACTACTAATTTTTTTTTTTTTTTTTGGGGGGAAGGGCAGGGCAGTGATGTCTTTTTTGTTTTTTTGGGGGGGGGGTTCCCTTTAGCTTAAGACATTTTCATGAATACATGAAGCCCACCGGCTCACTCAATTTTCCTGTGTAAGTTTGACAGTCTTAGGCCATGTGTTGTCAGAAGTGACCTGAAAAATCTTGGGCTTGTTTTCTGTTCCTGGGATCTCAGTTTGCTAGAGGTAGCTGTGCTCTTGCAGCAGAAGGGCATTAATCTCACTTTGGGAAGTGGAAATTGGTAGATGAAAAGCAGACAAGATGTTGACAGAGTTTTTTCTTTTATTTTTTTATGAAACAGCGGTGATGTTTTAAGAACTGGAACAGGTAGAGTGGTTAGGGTTTTTTTAAGCATTCATTGCCTTTGCATTAGGAAAATACCTCACTCCTGGGGGACATTGGAGCAGGTTCCTCCCATAAGGTACATCTGCAGCAGCAGCAGCAGCAGCAGCTGATCACCGTCTGTGCTCTGTGTTGGCTTAACATGAATCACTTTAAATCTGGGAGCTGCATATCCATGTCAGCACAGCACTTTGTCCAACCAAAAGAGGCTCTCGGCAACATGCTGAGATGCCAGCCTGGATCCGAGCTGCTGCTCTGAGCTACTTTGCCCTCATCCAGCCATATGCACACATGGTTTGTATACCCACAGATGCCTCCTGCATTGCCAAAACAGGCTTTTTTAAGGAGACAGAACTTGAGCCAATTAATGGCCTAGTGGTGAAATTTGAGTAGAAACTAGATAGTTATTTTCTGTCTTGCTTTAGTTAAGTCAAGACCCGCTCTAAATTTTCCCCTCTAGACTTGGATGCTATCCTGTTCAAACTAATATTAGGTCTGAAGATAGAGGGGTGTCAAAAACAGCTGAATAAACAGGTCAGCTTGTTATTGTGTACTTAAGTCTCGGCTCTGAAGAGGAGTAAATATGATTGCTGGAGTATATTGCCTCTCAGGAATGCTGAACTGCTGGCCAAGAGGGATCCTTGGGTTTTGTACTGGTGAATCGCTCCTCCACATTATTCCAGGGCAGATCTTATGACTAATTCTTTGCAATTCAGAACTTCCAGGTCATGGTGACCACTGGTTTCACCAAATTACAACTTCTTGTCTATAGCTGTCATAATATAGAGCTGCACCAAAATTAGTTTCTTCTTCAGGTTCCTAGCTACTGAAGAATCTGCTTTTAGGAGATCTTTTATGAAGACAGGACAAGACTAGTAATTTTTCCCTGGAGTGTAATTATCCTCCTTGCATGATGCATTGGGTGTGAAAACCTAACTGGGAACTGACACATGCTAAGTCCCTTGTTAAACTGCTGTCATGGGGTCCAGTTCTACATCACAAATGTTATGAGGACTCTTGGTGTTGGAAGGCCTACGTGAGCCTAAAGCAGCAACGGGGATCTAGGATTTAAATTTCTTTTTCCTTTCTTGCATAGTTTTGCCCTTTCATTTATTTCTTCCAGTATAATTAGCATGTGGAGTGGAAGATTGTATTCATGATGTATTAAAGGTTTATAAAACTGCTGCTAATATCCATGAAAAAAACCTGAAACAGTGTGTTGCAAGTGTTACAGCCTGTATCATCACCCTAGCTCTTGCTGTAAGTCACATGTTCATCTTGTCTGTCACACCTCCTTGGTTTTTTTTTTTCCAGAACAGTGATTGTTTCAAAATCAGTAGAAAAGTATCAGAAAGCAGTGCTGGTAAAAGTATGCCCTTCGATTCCCCTGTCTTCATTCAGAAGCCATTGCATCACAGCTATTTACCATAGCCTTGCCTCTGGTGTTCTTTACTGTAGTATTTAAAATAGGAATACAAGATCAGGCTGTGTGACCAGAGGCAAGATCCATCAAGGGCAGTGGACAAACGGGGTTGTTGCGAATGACTTATTTTGATCGGCCCCTCTCTGAAGGGGAGGCGGGCAGTGATTTTGGTAGCACCCCAGTGATCTCTGACTCTCTGCGAGGAAGCTAGCCTTGGGATCAGAAAACTGAATGCTGCGAGACTTGATTGTCTTGCACATCATCCAGCATTTGTACAAAGGAGAAAGAAAACAAGCACAATGCGGAGATTCGGTGACATTTTGGTAGGTTAAAGCGTTGCAGGAGGTTTGGGGTTTTGTGCTGTTGTGGTACAATGAGGTACAATATAAAAACATGGAAGAGTGATGGGACTGTGTCAGATACATTGCTGCTCTGAGATCTGGTATCTCCCAGTGAGAGACTGGAGAACTGAGAGCTCCAAAGCCCAGTGATCTGAAGACAGAAACACCCCACTTTTCTGAAGTCCCTGTTAAGATGCTGGCAAGCATCACATCAGTATCTGTGCTCTCCCTAAGGCTCTGCAGCAGCTTTCTGACACAAACATGTTCCTCGAGCCGTGCACATCTCTCTTGCTGACGACATTGATGATGCAGGTGCACAAGAGAGAGAAGCCAATTTCAAAGCTATTCATGGCATTGAAGTGCTAGAAACTCAGCGAAATAATACATTTTCCAAGGAGGAGAAAGTGAAACAGGTGGGTAAACGTCCATTTGGAAGGTTTTGCTGACTAGTGAGAGGGGAGGAGGGCAGGAAAAGCCGAGGGTGCCCACTGCTAGCAGTGGAGAGTAATAAGGAAAAGGGATGACGTGGCTTTTAATCCGGTTTGTATATCTGGGAAGAAATAATTGCTTTGTGTGCTGCTCGGTGCTACCTAAGCTTATTGGCATTTCCCGCAAAATAGAAGGGGGGTGGATTATCTTTCAGAGATTATTTTTTGTTAGCAGTTACTGCAACGTGTAGTGTTAGTAGCTGCTTAATCCCAGTTTGAGGTGGTTTCTCAGGTGGCAAGTTCTTCCGATCAAAGTTCTTACATGCCTGGAATTACTGGCATGTGTTTTGCAGCCTTGCAGATGAGGCAGTGTCCTGTTTTCCTGGTGATGACCAGCCATCTCATGCCTGAGTGGGATTTGAAGGGTGTAGTGCCAGAGTAGGGGGCAGTTTGCACAGCAGGTATGCCGCCTGGCCATTCTTCATGGTGGCCTTGTGCACAGCTTTTTCGTTGGCAGACCTGGTCAAAGTGCAGTGACGATAAGATTGTGTGTGTTTCTTTTTTTCCTACGCACTATCTCTTCTCTGCAGTGGCAAAGTCATTTATTCCCGCTGCAGGCTGAGAGCTGGTGGATGTCAAAGACTGGGCTCCACAGGCACAGCCATCATGTGTGGAATACAAAGTGTGAGTGTAAAGGTTTTGGGAACCTGGATCAGCTCAGCTTGGTGTCAGAGGCATTCTGTAATGCAGTCAGTAATGCTGGGTCTCTGCACAGAGGAGCATACAGCAAGGACTGCACCTAGGTGGCAGTTAATGTCACAGTGCTTTGTGTCTTCTGCTTTCTGTTTGATGCATGCTAAAATCCACAGTCATAGTGCCTGCCATAGTTTTATTTATTTACTAGGGGGGGGGGGGGGGGGGGGGGGGGGGGGGGGGGGGGGGGGGGGGGGGGGGGGGGGGGGGGGGGGGGGGGGGGG
>JAVJGJ010000033.1:17871486-17903521 GCA_035590215.1 Microhierax caerulescens
GAAAGTGGAGTATATATGGTACACATATTCCTGTTTTTCGTCTAGTAGTCTGCTCTTTTTTTTTTTCCTTTTATTAAATGGAACATGATTTTGTTGACTCCAGCTCATACTGCATAATCTCAAATACAGGAGCATGTCAGACTCGCACCCCTCTGGAAACCGTGGGCTGTGCCAGAACACTGAGATCCTGACGGCCAGACAGTGCCCGTGTTGAGGATTTGCTGCTCTAGAGAGAGGGGCCAAAAATGCTGCAGCAGGCAGCAGTGAAGTCCTGCAAGAGGAGGAGGTAGCTGTGCCTAAACATGTTTGAAACGTCGCCTCTGATGATGAGCCAGAGGCTGTTACAGTGCTGCAGATCAAGCAGGGTGTCTGGCTCCTGCCCTAATTGTGTGTGTCCAGCAACCTCACTCATTCTGCATGAGAGCTGAAAGCAGCTCAGGAGGCTTTGTAAAACCCCCTGCCTGCAGTCAGGGCAGACTTTTCTGGTGCATGTGGGACAACTGTGGTGTTCAACTGTATTGAAGTTGTTGAAGTTTTTCCTTCTGCCTAAGATCAGGAGGAAAAGTTGTTCTGTGGCTTTTGCTTAACAAAACACCCAAATGCCCATGGACAATGTAATTTTAAGTATTTCTTCTTTTGGGAAGATGTTATATGGGATTTGCAACCCACGATCACAGCTGTGTTCTCCACCAGTGCTTTTTGCAAATAGGGAGTGGCTTGTGCTTCTGCTAGAAACGTATCAGCAGTCATAGTGAAATTCCGCATAGCCAAAGCAACATTAAAAACAAACCCCAGCTTGGCTCCGGTACGAAAAATACGGAACAGCAGTTGCTGTGTGCAGGATGAAAGCTGATGTTTTGCCAACCTGAAGTGTAAAGCTGGTGCTGGAACTGGGGCCTGAAGAATGGGAGTGTTTGCCAAAAGGAAATGGAAGCAGGGATGGAGGGTTTCGGGGAATGCATCAGTGTCAGCCATGCCAAAAATGTCTCCCCTGTGGACAGGTCTGATTATGATAGTAACCGCATTAGCCCATGCAGAGTGCGGCTGGAGCCACAGTTGGTCTTTTGGGTTTTCCAACTGGGGAAACGGGATCTCGAATGCAGGGCTAAGGTGGAGCTGGGGTTGGATCAGCCAGCTGTGTTCCTGCATCTTAGTGACCAAAGGGCTGTATGCAGGGGTTTGAGACAAAGACAAGACACCAGTGAAAACAAAGCCCAGTTTCTCTGCTTGGTAGTGGGAAAATCTACCAAAGATCTCTTCCCTCTCCACCTAGGGGGCTAGAAGGAAGCCACAATTTTTGAGTTGCTTTCAGTTTTTGCAGGTGCACGCACACTGTATTTGCATGTAGGTTTGTCTTCAGTGGGGCCTATACACTTTAAGATCTGCTTGCCTAGTGTTTTTCGTTTTCTTTTTTTCCCCTGGATAGAATATCCTTCCCTTCCCATCCTTTCGTCCCCCCTTGTTGCTGAAAGATATCTTCGCAGTAGTCTTGGGCACATTGGGAAAGTAGAAGTCGAGAAGGATGGTCAGTCAGGTGACAGCTGTGTGCAAAGGAGGTGGATATATATATATATATATGTAGATATAGAATACGCTTTGGGAGGAAGTTCTTCAGTACATTAATGTCACAGCTGCCCAGTGTCATGCTGGGAGGTGAGAGAAGAGGCTGCTCTGTGAGGCCCCTGGTCCCACTTCCACTTTGCACTTTTCTTGGTCCAAGCAGAAATGCGTTTCCTCGACGTGCTTCATCCTTTTAAAATTGTGTTTATTTCAGCATTCTTTTACTTTGCAGTGGTACTGCCCCGGCGGTATCTGAGCAAAGGACAAACTCTGTGCCCATGGGAAGTGTCTGTGCGGTTGTTCCAGCTTGTGCATTAGTAACAGCTGAACCCATGTCACCACTTGCTGAACTCATTGAACTCTCTCAGCTGTGAAACAGCACCGATCTGAGCGTTTGGGGGTTCTTGCCTGGGTTAGCTGAGGTCTGGAGCAAGGTGGTTAGGCGCTGGTGGGGAAAAAATAGGTGAGCAAAAGTAGACTGCAGAAGAGGGTGGGGGAAGGTGTTGTGATGGGGAAGCATGGCAATCGGGGTATCAACGTTCATCTTGCTATGACCCCAGTGCATGTCAGCGGTGCTTTTGCTTAGGGGTGCCTTGATACAGCAGTTAGCACTAGCAGTTAGTTAGTTTGTCCTTCTTGCCTTTAATCATCAAGACTGAGCTGCTTAGGGCAGAGATTGTCACTTGACTAAACATATTTACTCAAGGCATAGATTCATGGGTGCCAATCTCAGTGCAATAAATAATGGCGATTTTGTCAGGATCTTTTAAATAAGAATTGGCAAAAAAATGAAGTGTTATTTAGACTTTAACTGAATGAGAGTCTGGAAACATCTAGCTTATAATGTTTCTCTCCAGCTCGCTGGCTTGCGGCAAGAAGCTTCTGGGCAAGTGAGCCTCAAGTGAGGCAATTGCATTCAGAGAAGCAACCAAAGCAGAGAAGTTGATGCACTTCAGTATTTAATAGCACTGGGAAAATGAGAAATGAAGAAAATGCCTTGACCTGAAAACGTGGTGTTTTCAGAGTACAAAGGTTTGCTGCTGCTGTTTTGCAGCTGTTTTAGAGAGCAACACATTAGTCTTCCTGTGCAAAACCTTCAGAAGGTCCTCAAGAGTTTGGTTACTGCAGCATGAGCAGTGTGAAGTCCCCAGTTTTGAAAAGTTTCTGTAATCTCATCCTGGCCCCAGCCCTTTGTTGGGAATGGGACTTTTTTATAGACTTCATCTTTTCAAGTAAGTTGCTGTTTTTTCTTCATATCAGTAAGCACTGCAGGTAGGAACTTAGTTCAGAAGGCTTTCAGTTGGTCCAGCTGGTGATTTAAACCCCTCTCTGACTATCAGGGAAACTCCTGTCAGCAACGAGTTATTACTTATTTTTCAGGATACTGTTAAGTAAGTGATGTCTGCTAGTGTTTAAAGCAGAATGTGGATCTAGCCGAGTTCTGGGGATGCCATGCCATCTTAGTTTTTGTGAAGGTGACAAGTTAATAGCCAAAATGCCAGCAGGTGGTGCTCAAGAATACCTGGTACAGCTCCTGGGCTTTGTAGGACAAGCCAGGCACGTGTGTTCAACATCACAAGCGACTCTTCTTGTTACACAGCATTCTCACAAAAGTGTTCTGTTGCAGCGGAGAAAACCCTTCCACTGTCTGCTCTTTCTGGGTTTTTTTTCCTCTGTACATTTGCATCTAGCAAGAGGCACCTCCATTTCACAGTAGTGCCGTCAACATTAAACTGTAACACTAGCTTGGCTCAGCCATCCCTGCAATGAGCTGGGGAGGACCTCTGTGCGGGAGGTTGACCTTTTCCCTTTTGCTGGAACTGCCCTTGTTGCTCAGCAAGAAATAAACAATTGCTGGCACACGCAACCCTCCAAGTCAGTGTACGTTCCTGCAGTAGCTCTGGCTTCTCCCCTAAAGAAGTGATTAGTTGCATGCTGTTGCACGGTAAAGGGCTGAAGAGCAGAGTGCTAGAATTTTAACAGGCTATCCTGAATTAGCGTTGGCAATTAATGTTTTTATTGCAATGAAGATAGTATTTGCTGATGGAAAGAGGTTCCTAAGAGTACAGAATGTTTCCTGGCCACCAGTAGCAAAGCAGAGATTAAATTCGTTCATCAAGAAGGCTAACTTCATCTTGCCTTTTTTGGATCAGGTGCACCAGCTGCTTTAAGGTGTTCCTAACATGAAAGGTCTTCCTAGGGCTGAAAAAGGCAGTTGTTCCATGCCATGCAATTTCGTGCATCACAGTCCATTTTTCTTAGACATCAGCTACATCAGTATTAATGTTCTTGTCCAAGGAGGGTGGTGTGTGAGCAAGGGCTACAGGATGAGGCCATTATGGGACAGAAGAATCATATGAAGACATTGCTTTAAAAAGCTGAAAGTTTTGTAGCATCTCCTGAACTTTCTGTTCACAGCAGTGTTCAGATTTTGAGCACTGATGCCAAAACCCACTGCTTACAGATTTTTATCACATTTTCTTGCTCGGTAACACTGGAAAAGTAATTTTTCATATGTGGACTTTAATTCCTCTTCCTCTAAAAGAGGGCTGAGACTTGAATCTTTGGGTTTCTGCAAAACTTAATTGAGTGATTTGAGAATGAGTGTTGCCCTGTCAGTGTCACTTATTTCCCATGCTGATGCTTCTGGGTGCTTCCTAAGTTCACTGGGTTTGCTTTTGAAGTCAGCGTAGCAAGATTTTGCACTGACACTAGCCATGTGATTCTGGCTGGTCAGTAACTTGGAGGGTCAAATTCCAAGTTGGCATATGTTACGTCCACTAACATAAATTGTCGCAGGAGCTGCTGCTTTTAGTGAAATCCCAGTGAAACTGGATTCCCACCCCAGTATTTTTCTTGTGCATGCTGTTAATGATGAATATTATGTGAGTATTTTCAGCAACTGAAGGCATCTTTTACACCTACATCCAGGGGGAATGAACTCCTCACGTGTGTTGACATGCTTGTTCTCTGATACGGGTCTTTACCAGGCAGCTTTGCCTCTAAGCTCATGAGTGATTGTTTCTCCTTGCTCCCGAGTCAGCACAGGTAGAATAGAGCAGATGGCTCGGTGTTGGCTAAGTGCTTGCTGATACACAGCAAATTGCTTCTGTAACCGACTGATAGGTTTCAAGCTTTAATTGAGGCTTTCAGCAAGGCGCTCAACAGTGAAAAGCATTCTGCTGAGGGAAACAGCAGCGTAACCATGGGCAAAGGTTCAGGACAGCAGAGTTCAACCCTCTTGGGAATGGCTTCTCTATTTATTTATTTATTTATTTTCTGCTGCTTTCCTACCATCATTCAAGACTTCTGTAATGTCACTTGCAGATTACAGCTCGATATATCAGTGTGTCTCAATCCTTTGTGCTGGAAACGTGAAGCAGTGACTGGTAAAGTTTGGATTTTCTGCTTGCGGCGGGCTCAGCATGCCTGCAAAGGTAGCTGTCCCCTGATGCTCCCTTTGAGGCACTGCCTGGTCTGAGCAGCAGCCTTTGTAGGTCTCCCTTGCACAGCAGGGAGTACAGCTCCTGCTGTCTTTTCTCATATGTACGTCAGCATCATCAGAATTTTTATTTTTTAATGGACATCTCTAAAAGGGAAAGGAAACCTCCCTTGCTCCTCCCTGCCCCCAAGCAAGAGTGGATTTGACAGCGGAAGGAAGATATTTGTGGTAGGGTTGTCTGAGCAGCGTCCTGTTGAGCAAGAGGGTTTCCTTCAGCGGCTGAAGGAGTTGCTCTCCGACATCACGTTTTAAGTCGCCCAGGTAAGGGGCAGCCCAGAGCAGACAGGGGTGCAATGACCCAGTGGTCTAGCTCTTGCACTCCCCCTACCCCTACTTTTTCCCTACCTTTGATTTCTGCTTTAAGTTTGGTCTCTTCATAGTACAAGACCAAGGAGTACCTTCCAGTGTGGAAAACGTATCTGTCAAGCTAGCTTTGTTCAGTGTGCTCAATTAGTCAGAAAGGAGTTGCTTCAAGTTACAAAGCTGGCTGGTTGGCTTTGAAGTTTCTATTTTATTTAGTGCTGGAGTGGGTCTAACAAAAAGTCCCTAAAAAAAGGGCACTGAACAAATAAGAGAAATTAAACTCTGCGATTCAAGTTTCCTAAGGAGTCCAAGAAACCTGTGATCTTGGTAGAAGTAGTGCAGGTAACTTAAAAACGCTGGTGGACCCTCTCTGCTTCAAGGAGCTCAGAAGTACAAAGATTTTTGCTCAGTTCCAAAACAGACGCATTTGATAGTGTCTGCAGTGTGTGTTTTTATGTCCTTTAGCTTTTCAATGGCTTAAAATGCACTGAAAGTGTGAACTACTGCCAGCGTGCTTTTGTACTTGCATGAATTTAATTAAAAAGATAATTAGATTGCTTTATCAGCCTTTACATGTCAGCCCGGTGCCACTCTCATCTTCCTCCTCTAACAACGTTAACAAACCCAAGGCATCTGAAATCTGTGTTTTTCTATATTGTTCTCTTCTCTCATGTTTCAGATAAGGTACAGAGGTGACTGTTTTTTGTTGAGCATTAGTTTGCTGCCACAGTGGGAAGGAAGCGGCTGATAAGCAGAGAGCCAGCCTGTTCAGATGGGGAATTCCTGCGGGGTCTCTGCCCTGCACGAGTGGAGGGGGAAATGCCGTGTACCGGCAAAGCTCCAGGACAAAACAAAACGCACCAACTCCCTGGCAAAGTCCTCTGCCTTTATTACACTGATGATGTGTAGCCCTAAATGAGCAGCTGAATCTGCAAGCTGCGCGGCATGGGCAGTTTCTGTGATTTCCCTGGAAATGGTGCTGAGGAATGCAGCATCCATTTTTGGTGCAAAACACTGATGTTCTCATGTAAACAGAGAAGTACCCCACCTGTGTTGGTGAATAAACCTGGGGATGTATCCAGACTTCTTGACATCCCTTTTGACTCCGAGAGGAGTGGAAGGGCATGTGAACTGAGAACTCTGCAGTCTGGCAGCTGCTGTCCATCAGCCAGCAGAGCTCCTTCCCTGCCAACTCCGTGGCCGCGCGCTGCCTCCAGCGCTGCCTGCTTTGGCCAGCCTCTCCTGGTTCTAGAATACGCTTCTTCTTGTTTTCGGGGGTGGCGTTTCAACGCTCGTCATCGTTTCCTTGGGCTTCCTAGAGTTTCATCAGACCACCTCTGGGAATTTGGGAGGGTGGGTTTACTCTAAAGAGTACTATTTATAATACAAAGCAGCCTCTGTTCCAGTCATTTGTGGCAACATGGCTGCTGAGGAGGTAAGAATTAATTGTCTTTTGCTTATCCAGCTGGTCTGTGGACGGAGCAATCGTTGAAATAGCTTGGGTAGAGCCAGAAGTAATGCAGGGGTGTGCAGAGGACTGCGGCAGATGGGATTAGACAGTCAGGAATGCTTTTCTTGAGAGTGGGAACGCTGTTGCGTGGAAGACTTGGAGACTTTGCCAGTTAGTTTCTGTTACAACTGCAGGGTGACAGCATGACTTCAGGGTCCTTCGAGACAGGGAAAAAAAGCCCGTGGGTCTACTGGAATTTTTCACTTTGAAATTGATTTTAATTCATTCTGAATGTAAAATCACCAATTAGCAATGTAGAATAAAGTAGCCGTATAACGAAGTTTTGATGCTTCCCCCCCCCTCTTTCTTAATGACTAAACTCCCTTTAAAAGGACCTACAGCTTTGGAAACAATGCAATAACAGGTATCTGTTATTAGCCTGAGGAATACAACGTTTGCAAGAGGAGGTGATGCAAAGAAAGATGCTCTGGAGTTTAAAAACATATTTTAAAATTTAAAAAGGGAGTTACAGTCTTTCATTGCTTCCACAGAAGAAATTGGTTTAGACATCGAGTGGTTTTTTTCCATTTAAATGCTTTAGGTACAGCTTTTTAGCAAAAAGAAAAGGCAAAACTCAGAATACAAAGCAGCCCACCTGGCAGTTGCATGCAGGAAGCACATATCTGGTCAGTTTTTTCAAGGGGTTTATGGTGGTGTCATTGTGACCCTTCTGTTTTCCTTGCAGAAAAAGATATACAAGTACAAGAAGGTGCTCAGTAACCCCAGCCGCTGGGAGGTGGTGCTGAAGGAGATCAGGACGCTGGTGGACATGGCGCTGACATCTCCACTTCAGGATGATTCTATTCACCAAGCACCACTGGAGATTGTCTCAAAACTGCTCTCAGAGGTATGACCTCGGCACGGCTTCTGCAAGACACTGTCACATTTAGGCAAGAGACAAACAGTTAAAAGTTTGTGGGTGGCTTTTATTTTAACTTGGGCTGTCAAAATTCTGCCTTTGACTCTGCTCATGGCTTCTGCTGACAAGTGGAATTTGTACTTGCTTGAGGAGAAGGACAATTTGACCCATGTTAGGTAGGTTTCTGGAAACAAAACCAAAACACATATCTCTTGAGGCTTTTTTTGTTGTTGATGATTGCTTATGGTACATTTGTTATGGGTCTGATTCATGTCATATTTCAATTCAGTGGTAAAACTCCCCTTGACTTCTGTTCCGTTGGCTTTGTTTCTGTGACTGGTAATTCTTGTAGCCATATGTATATAGCAACAAATTCATTTTATTCTTCCCAGTTCCATCAAAGAAAAACATTTTCCTTCTTCAGAGGCTTCTTTCCTCCTTTTATAGCATCTATTTCAAATAGTTAATATTTCATCACCAGGAAATACAATGCCAAGCAGGTTTTTCATGTCTTAGTACTGATGTGCAAAGATTTGTGATAAGCAAAAAAGTTGCCAGTTATTTTTATTGCAGTAGGCAAAGATCTTAGCAGCTCAACTTTGTAACCTCTGAATGGCTCATGCTGCTGAGAAAGCCAAAAGCAAACCCTTTTGCATGGGTGGTAGCATTGGTGATTTCCAGTAAATGTGTTGGCTTTTACTGGTTCTGTGTCTGAAGAAGAAATTGCAGAAAAACTGCAGCAGTTAGTGTAATACCAACAAGTGGTATATGGCACAGTATACAACAATCCTTTCATTAATTTTCTTAGAAACATACAGTCTGTCTTAAGAAAACATTTTTAAGAAATGTATTGCTAACTTATATTTTCCAGCTGATTGAGACTTTGGCATCCTGGTGTTTGTATGCTCAGCTTTTATAGCTGGCGTGGCTTGAATCTGAATGTGCTGAGGGAGAAACAGAAGCTTTTACAACCCCTCACAGCTGATAGTATACTACCTTCTTTAAAAGAATGATTTTACTTTGATGAATTTTATTCTGAAAACAAGCAATTGCAGTCTTGACCCTTTCTGCTTGTGTCTGGTGGCAGCTAGGAGGGCTGTGTGCGCTGATGTGCCAACTTGGACTACCCTTTGCTCATTCGTTTCTTCGCTTCATCTCTTTCAGAACAGCAATTTAACCACTCAAGACCATGAGAGCATTATTGTGGTGAGTATGTTTCTGTCAAATTCTGAGGACAAATCTGTATTGTTTGGTAACCTTCTGAATGCTTGCCTCTGCCCCAGTAAGCAGGGCAAATGTGAAAGCATTTCCACCAAGCTAATGAACTTGGGCAGAATCAAACCCATTTGTTCTCCTGGTTTTTGTGTGGTTTTGTCATTCCTCTATTCTTGTTTCATAGACAAGTAACAATAAAGTTTCCTAACCGACTTACTTGAAACAGCACAGCATGTTGAGGGTTAATCATCTCCCAAAATGGCCTCCTTACTAGGTTACACAGTGCAATGTTCATATCTGTATATGCACTTTAAATAGTCAAAAAACATCATTTCCAGATGTGCCCTGTAAAACCCTTAGGCTTTGTAGTTTCCTGAGGGGCTTAATGCTACCATATACAGAATGTCTCGATTGCTGATGGTATGTGAACAAGGTTTTGAAAACGTGGATATGTCTATGTGTCACTGCAATTTAACCCTCTGTTTACTTGATTTATAAAAATATCCTCTTCAATGTTTTTCTTTTCTGTAGGTTGTGTTTATTTAAACATAGAAATAAGTGAATCAAATGGCAACTCTCTTCCTTGTGCAACAAAATACAAAATCTCAACAGTTTCTCAGAGAGGTGAAACTTGGTTCTCCATCACTGTAATTTAATTTCAGTCACTGGCAATCTCCAGGAGACTTTCCCAGTACTCTAATCTAGAACCTTACCACCACCTGATCACAGCTCCATGACTCTTTCTGCAAAATGACAATGTGGCACTTAGCTGCCAGTAGGTGTGAATTGTATTTAACTGCTGCAAAATGACAGTGTGGCACGTAGCTGCCAGTAGGTGTGAATTGTATTTAACTGCTGCTTAAGGTACTGTTTTAGCTGGAATCAGTCACCAAGATAAGTTTCTGAAGTGGCATTTATTGTCCTTAGACATCTGCTATAGTTTTCATTTTACTCTAGTGCCAAAAGTAATTCAGGCCCCCAGTTACAACTGATTGTTTTGGGGAAAAGATTTTTTTTTTTAATAGAAGATGTAAGATGGCCCTGCTGTGAGCAGGGAAGTTGGACCAGGTGGCCTCCAAAGGTCCTTTCAGCCTACGTTATTCATCAATTCTGCATGATAGCTTCTGCAGTTCAGGTCCTGCCCTTCTGTGGTTGGTGCCTGAACCATTCAGGAGATGGCAGCTCATGGGCATTCGGAGCTCACTGCCGTTACACAGCTGACCTGTGCTGTTCTTAGGAAGCATTGCTAATACTATGTATTTATGTAGTATCTTAAAAGTACCCAGTGATTTGCTGTGCAGATGGAAACAGTTTTCCTTCTGTAGATGGGTGCTGGAACAGATCACTGATACAACCGGTCCCTTCCTGGTAAGGATGGGGAAGCACGTGTTGCTGTCACTGGGCAGCGTGAGACAGCAAGTAAGGAAAATACGGGGTGCTGTCATACTGTCACCCCTTCACACTGACCGTACAGGTGGAGCCATGACCCCCTTGACAGTGTCTGCTGTAATTATTCCCTACATTCAGTAGGGGCCGGGCTGAAAAAATAAAGCTGATTTTTGTTAGGCTGACGCCACATCTCTGATGCAGTGATCCTCTAGCAGTTACAGGACAGGTATGAACACTCAGTGATTTTGCAGTACGTGTCTCCAGTGGTTTGGCAGGTCCTATATAGCAAACACTCCAAAAGACAGATTCAGGGAAGATGTTTAGATCAGCTGTTGGATGGGGAGCCAAGGATATTCTAGTCTCACTGCATAGTGCTGTGTTCTCCATCAGTCCACTGTTGCTGGACCACCACCAGAGGAAGAGTGAACGGTTGCAGAAGGATGGCACATGATAATGAACAGAAACTTGACAAATGTTGTGTGTAACAAAAGCAGATCTTTGCAGATGTGTTTGGGTTTCATTGTTAAAATTCACATTAATCTTGACCTGTTTGTGTGTGAATGTGGCTATTGTAAAACACACATTTGCATTGCAAGCAGACTCGCTGGGGCTGAAAACTTTTAAGGAGACAAGAGGGAGAGGAAAACACAAAGCAGGGTGTCTTAGTAAAACTCCAGATGCCATCCAGATAAAATATCTGGTGTTCAGTTGCTTAATACAAAATGTCCGAGCTGCTGTGTTTAGTCTTACTTTTAAATGGGTACTGGGAATCCTTTAGCTCAAGACTGGAAAAGCCCGAAGGCATCATCACATGGAGAGAATATGTTATCCTAGTACCATTTTCTGATTTACAAAGGAAGTAACAGCAGCATAAGTTCATTACATCCTCGGTGGCAGGTGTGACCTCTAATGTATTTACTGAGCATAAACACATCAGTTTGTGTAGAAACAAAGAAGGAATGGTTGATCTCAGCTTCCACAAAGTTAGATGCTGGATTTTGATGAATACAGATCTCCTATCTACCTCCAAGGTAGAACCAATGCTATGTTATTTTTAGTGAGTTATTTTTCACAAAAAGAGCTCAAACTCTTTTATAAAGGTGGGTGTGGAGTGTGTGTGCTGTTTTTCAGTTTTTTCTTTTAGGGGAGGTGTTATAAATGTAACACCGAGCCAGATTAATCCTTGCTTTATTACATCCTAAAACAATTGGTTTGCTCCTGTTTCTGTTTAAACCATTATAAAAATTGTACTCTTTTTCTGTGTTTTATGTATTTACACTGATGTAGTTAAAAGCAGAATTTTCCAGAGGATTCATAGGAGAGGTATGCTTGAACTTACGTGTAAAATAAAACACACAGCCCATCTCTATTGATGCTTTTGCCCTTTCTTTTTTAAAAGTAGGCTTTTTTTCCCCAAGAAAAATATTTCCCTGCAAAATGCTTAGTCTAGTTGCAGTTCTCTAATTAAATTTTCTTTCTTTCTGTCTTTCTTTTTACAGGCAATTGCACCTTTGCTGGAAAACAACCATCCTCCTCCTGACCTCTGTGAATTCTTCTGCAAGGTATCACAACGGCTCTGCTTTCTGAAATCTCATAGTTGTATATGAGCTTAGTTCTTTGAGTTTTTTTGGTTTTTTTTTAACCCGACTAGTTAACAACACCATTATGATAAATAGATCCATATCCTTAGTACATCAGACTGCATAGTCTTGATACTCTGTGAGAATTAAATTCTTCAGAATCCCACACCTCAGCCTGAGTGCAAGAGATGTCCTACTGCATGTTCTGTTTAGCTAATGCAAAAATCATTGGAGTCACTGATTCAGTGAAATGGTAATGTGATGCATAACATGGCCCTGATGGTATTGTGTCATTGGGTAATGACAGTGGAAAGATCATGAGGACCCATCCCCTTTTCTGGTAAATACATGCTTGTGCTGCATTTTGCATCCTTTCCATAAACTTCCTAAGTCCTTTGGATTGCAGAGCTTCTGGATATCAAAATACTACTTTTCCTCTAGGCCTGTTTGTGTTTCAGTTTCAAGTCTGATTAAATTTGCTTATTGCTGACTGGGTATACGTTTATCAAACATTCTGGATGCAGCTTGTAATTCCCATCCAGAGTTATTAATCTGCAGCTTCTTCCTACACAATTCAAGTTTCAGAAACTCTGACTGTTGCATTTGTATAAGCCAGCCTTAGGGTCGTATCTAGCCTTGGATTCAAGGCACTTTTATTCCTGGGGTTTTTTTTGCCTTTGGTCTGCATCAGAGGTGGGCACCCAATTATGTTTAAGTGTGTAGTTGCAGGAAGGGAAGCAGGTTATGGACTTTTCCTCTTAAGAACCAAAATGGACAAGACTGATGAGAAGGCTGACATATCTTAAAATTTGTCCTGCCTTAAGCGGAGGGTTGGACCCGGTGACTTCCAGAGGTCCTTCCCAACCTAAATTACCCTGACTGATACATTTTGATTGTATGTTTTGGCCTGTGATTGGAGAGTGTCTTGTTGGTACCCTCTGAGATCCACCACAGGTTTTTAGCCTGGATCCCAGGGAAAGGAGGTTTGTGCCATTACCTGCCTGTGTCTACACATCTTTTTGTTCCCAACACCTTTATGTTTAAAAATGTTGGCAAGTTTCAACCAAATTTGACAAAAGGGGTAGAAGTCCCCAAGATAGTACATTCCAATGAGTTTTGTGAAGAATAGGCAGTAGGGAAAGGAGCTCATGTAGTTCATGAGCTCTCTTGGTAATCTTCTAGGAGATGCCATAGGAGAGAGAGCAGTGCTAATGAGTACCTTGACCCCAGGAAAGATTAATTTAGTCCTTGGATCTTGTTAATCTTGGAGCAATCCATGCATGGGATGCATGCAATCCATGCATGGGATGCACCCATCTTCACAACTTCTGCAGCTCACAAAATGACTTGTTGCTCCTTACAGCACTGCCGAGAGCGCCCACGGTCCATGGTTGTGATCGAAGTGTTCACACCGGTGGTACAGAGGATCCTCAAACACAACATGGTGAGTGCACAAGTTTATGGGAACTTGGTCAGTTCGGAGGAGTTTTACTGTGATACCTTTCGTAACGAGCAACTGCTCTATTGCCTGTAATGAACAAAGCACTGTGATATCTAAATCTAACCCCCCAAGCTGTGAATGCTGCACATGATTTTGTGTTGCTTTATAAATGCAGAACTGATAAGCATTCAATGGAACTTTCAAAAGCATCCAAGCAAAGCCATGATTTGAGGAACGTTTCTTTTGGTGTCATTGACAGTATATGTAGCTCCAGCTCTCTCCCACCTGGTTCTTGTCTCTTTATTTACTCCCTGCATGCCATCCTTGTAGTAATAGTAGTTTAAAATCAATTAAATAACAAAATCAGCATAGGGACTTTGTTGATTTTGAGCCAAGGCCCTCAACATTTTTTCTTTTTAACACACCCCCAGTTCTCTGGACTTCCATTTTTCTTTAGACTGATGTCCAATGAGTTCTTAGGTTTCCTGAATTTCCTTATGCTTTTCTGCTGTTCTTTTTCCTCCTTGTTCCAAGAATCGTGTACTCTGTCATTTTTATGATTGTTCTTTTCCAGGCTTTCTCTCTTCTCATTGCCAGTCAATTCCTTGCTAGTGTTTGAAATAAATGCTAGGTAACTGCCCTGCCAGCTTTGCTAACTCCACCCTGTATATCCAGTTTTCCTCTCCTAACTCTGAAGATATTCCTACATGATCCGTATTCCTTTCCTAAGAGAGGTCTGGGTGTTTACCAGCCCTCCATCCTTTGTGGCATGTAAAGTTTCCTGCCATGATTTTAAAGTTACATGAAGAAATTTTACTTCACACTACTGTGGCAAGGAGTAACAAATAAATAAAATATTTTAAGGCAGTTGACTTAGCTGTGATCTCAAGGATGAATCTCATACCTCTGCAAATACACAGTCAACTTCTTTTCACTAGCTGATAGAATTTTGGAGACCATCCACTGTCCTGCTGTGTATAGCATGAACCCAGCAGAAAACAGTTAATATTTCTTATTTTTACAACGGTATTATGATTTAACTCCTTGAGTTTACAGAACTAGGTAGAAAGCTCAAGATGGCAAAAAGGTCATATTCCTGGCTCTGTGCCTGCACTCCACAGACATGTAAACATTTTTGAATATTCTGTAGTGTTCAATGAAATATTCTGTAAATGTTATTCTTGGATTCCAGACTGATTTTTTTTTTTAAAGCATCCAGAGCTCTTGAGGGGTCTCAAATAAAATCTAAATGCATAGTGTAAAGCTTGTATTTGGTTAGCTTCAGAGAATTGGGTATATTTACCATACTTAACATTTGCACGTTGAAAATCAACATATCTGTACCGCAATGTGTAGTCAGAGAATTTACGGTGTCATATATTAATTGGAGTGGATTTGGGCACTTTACTGCTCTCCAGGGACTTCCGTACTGAATAGTCTTTTAGAGAATATGTGTATGTGTGTGTGTGTGTGCGCGCCCACGTAAATAAAGTTATCCTTTAGGGGGATGGTATTGTTGGCAGTAAATTCCATAACCTCAAGAGGCCCTGTGTAATTCCGTGTGCGTGGAGCAGGAGACCTGGCTTTCTGTTACCACCTTTGCTGCTAATTAGCTCTGTGGTCTTTCCTAAGTTCATGACGGATGTTGTTCCACAATTTCCCACCTATAAAACGGGGAAAGAGTGCTTCATTTATGTATCATTTTGAAATCTCAAAAGCACAAGGATAGCTTTTTGTCTTGCTGATGCTTACAGTTACGTGCAGGACTGGAGACTGTTGCATTCCGAGTTGTTTGGGGAGTGCTCGACCACCTTTCAGTACCTTTGGATTTCAGCTGTTCGTAGGCTCAGCCCAAATGTTTGGATATAAGAACTATTAGGATTATATAGGTTTGTTTTTTTGTTTGTTTTTGAGCAAACAATATGGTGTATATTGTTCTGTAGCTGGTACAGTGACAAGGCATCATATTATATTTAGAGAGACTTTATTTTAGAGTGGTCAGCCCTGACATCCTCTTTATGATCTCTTGGACTTTGTTCTAACTTCAGTTAGGGCATCTGCAGGGGTTGAAAACTTTCATAAACAAATTGCAACTGCAAAAGCTATCTTGCAAGGAGTGTTTGTGAAAGTAAATGGCACCAAATGATACATGAAGTGTACACGGTCTTATGCCCTTGAACCAAGTGTATTTGCACCTGCCAGAAGGAGTTGTTAGAAGTTTAATGAGTTTAACTGCAATGCCAACTGTGGAGGCACCCACAATCCCCTTTCTGGGTGAAATTACCAGGTAACCATTCCATACTATCAAAGAGTAATGCTTAGACTTGAAGGAGGTGTTGTTCTGCTTAGGTTTGTATTCACGTTTTTGGTAATTTTCTTTAGCTGTAAAACCTATGAGATGTTAATATAGGTTGTGCTATAGAAGTGCCTGAAACAAGACTAAGAAAGATAAGGTTTCATTGCTTTGAGAGCGTATCTCTTTTACAGATCACTAATCTGTTACCACATGTGGCATTTTGTAAAAATTTCAGCTGCCATTTATTTTTTCAGGATGACTCTTCTTCCACTGCTGGCTGCTCAAGGGACCACTGGGAGGGCATGTTTGTCCTCAGTGGGCCATGGTCACTGCTTGGAAATTTAGCTCTGTAGTTCTGTAACACCTGCAGAATAAGGTTACACCTGTGTCAATGTGAAGAATTGTGCTGAGGAACAATACTCACCAGACAGCAGATTTTAGTCCTTTCACACCTAAAAATAGCAGGTGATGTGATGAGATGCAGGATTTCAGTTAGCAGATGCCTTTCTGACTGCAGGATTAAGAGAGTGACTGTTGAGCTCACCTGTTAAATTCACATTGTAGCTGGAGTAAAATCCCTGGAGAAAGATCTGATCTCTAGTTTTATACTTGACCACTTATTGATCACATGTCAAAAAGATTGTCTCTGAAACCAGAATAGATACGATATCAAACATACAAGTAAAAAAAAAAAAAAGAGTTGTATTTCTAAAAAGCTGGGGATTTTTATATATAAAAGCAAACTCTTTACCAATACTTGTCAAGAAGTGGTACAAAAGCCTCCACATGAGTGGAAGCAAAGGTGCAAAACAAGAAGAATTGCATTTAAAAATAAAGGTGCGAAGTGAAGTGTACAAAAGAAATGTAAGTGTAGGTAGGAATGTTTTTGTTTCATTAAACACATCTTTTGTTTCAAGGTGGGTATGGGGGAAAGGGGAGAAATGGAAAGCATTAGTGGGAAGAACATTATTTCAGCACACAGTGATATGCTGTCAGCATAATAACCAAGTGAATTCAGTTGTGTGTGAGTTGATTTCTTTTGAAAACCCACAGTTCCAACATATATTGCAGGCATGTTTCACCATTCTCACTGAGTCTTCTTTTCCAACAGGATTTTGGGAAGTGCCCTCGGTTGCGGCTGTTTACTCAGGAGTATATTCTGGCTTTGAATGAGCTGAATGCTGGAATGGAGGTGGTGAAGAAGTTTATTCATAGGTTAGTTTCATTTAATTTATGGTGCATTTCCAGTCCTGTGTGCATGGTTCACTGTGTTACTTCTCCCAGCCCTGCTCATCTCTTTACTGACTGTTAAAAGTAGCTGGTGTTCTTTGGTACTGACAATCAGCTAAAAAAATTAGAAGAGTCCATGAGGCAATCTTGCTGAAGTATCTTTTTTTTCTTTTTTCTTTTTTTTTTTTTTTAAAAAAAAAAACACAACACCCTAATTGTCAAATATGACTTGGGTTTTCTGCCTAGTTATGTGCTGGAAGCAAATGGACTTTGCTGTGTGTACATTCTTTTTATACCTTTAGACTTAGAGCCTCTACAGAGATTCCCGTTAACTTTAGCCCACATAATGCTCAGTCATGTGTGAGATTTTGAGGCGACTGTAGATATACCGTATAAAAATAAATAAATAAATTCAGCTTAGCCTTGTTCATAAATGGGGCCACTGGGGAGGGATTTACAGGGTTAAAATAACTCTGTGTTATGGCCCTTCTGAAGATTGCCCAAGGCTGTCACCCCATTCTGTCTTGATAGTTTTAGCCCACAGAAATCTTCCTCGGAATGATACCGTCTTGTTTTTTGTTTTTCAGCATGCATGGTCCAACTGGACAATGCCCCCATCCCAGGGTCCTGCCAAATCTTGTAGCTGTCTGCTTAGCAGCCATTTATTCATGTTACGAGGAATTTATCAACAGGTCAGTATGAATTCCCAGCTGACCACGTTACTCACTTCCAAACCCATGGCATCTGTAAATGGGATTAATGTGAGCATAGGTGTGGGTATGTGAGAGCGTGTCTTGGTTCTCACTCTGTTATATGATGGGAATTCTGGTCAATTACGTGCATGTTTTTGTAGGTATGTGATTATATTTGTTACACGCTGTGTGCTGGAAAACCTGAAGGGTGCTGACCTTTCATTCACTTGTGCTCACGGCGGCGTGTTTTCAGGCACTGAGCATGGTGTTCTCTCGTTGCACATCTTTGGCTCCCGTGCTTGAAAATGGGGGCAGTGCTGGTGATGCAAGGAGCGTGGCAGTTCCCAGTACAGAAGTACTGCAAGCTGCAGTAACTTCCAGAATGATCTTGGCCACCCTTGAGCTATTCCTCTAAGGCAGACTGCAGCTGTAACCAGCCTTTTAAGGCCAGCAGAAGATGAGTGCCCCACAAGAGTCTCTGGGAATTAAGCACTACCCAGGGCAGTGTCTATTTTGCTCCCTTTCTGCTCCATGAAGTGTGTGTCACACCTAAAGCAAAGGGAAGGGGTCAGATCTTGAAGAAATTGTATGTAAATCCCTATGTAGCTCCAGCTTTGAACCAGAGCTGGTTTCACAATGCTGTCTCCGTTATTGTGGAAAATTTGATTCCTGACTTTCCACAAAATAGATGCCACAGTTTTTGACACACGAGCCAGTTTCCAGTAGATACTGAGGGTTCCCCTCTGCTATGTTTCCTGTTTATGCCTATCTGACTTTCCTCGTGGTAGAGCACGGACGGGGGCTGCTTAGTGTCCAACAAAAATTCCAGACGCGAGGACTGCAGACAAATGTCTGGGCATGTACTGTAGCCAGATACATACTTGGGCATGGATTCTGTTACAGCTTTGCACAACTTGGATGGGAAAGTTCACCTTTATACTAAACTGGCATGTCAATTAGAGTAATGAAAAGCTTGAATATTTGTAGAATAGAGGCTGCAGAACAGTCCTATTGGAGCCTTTTAATGTTTTTAATTGATTTCAGTAATCCAATTACACAGAAGAAAGCAATCCGGTGGGCTGGGGTGAAATGCAGTGAGAAATTACAAAAGATCTTGGCTTCTTGCTGTTGCACTCTCTCTCCTGCTGTCTGCTGTTATGTCTGTCTATTGAAATTATTTGTTTATTTTTAAAATTCAGTCGAGATAATTCGCCAAGCCTGAAGGAAATTCGGAATGGCTGCCAGCAGCAGTGTGACCGAAAGCCTAATCTCCCTCTCCGCCTCCTTCATACAAGTCCTGACCTGGTCTCTCAAGAGGCCACCTTGACTGAATCCCGTCTCAAACCGGTTATTGTCACTTCGAATGAGATCCACGTGGAAGTGGAGCGCAACACCACTAATCAGAAGATGACAGCCAATGTTGACAATGACAGCGAGCCCAACCTGATTGACTGCTTGATGGTCAGTCCTACCTGCAGCACCATGAGCATTGAGCTGAGTGCCCAGGCAGACAGGATCCTTGGCTGTTATGTTGAAATACTCAAAATGCTGTGAGTAACTATTTTAAGCAGCTTTTTGAACAATATAATCTTAACAATGGGGGGCTCTTCCCACAGGCCTGTCATCTTCAACATCTGTGGCCAGCAAGCACGTGGTTATAAATCTAACTTCAGCTCTAGAGCATCCAGCCTTTGAAAGAGACATCTGGCACTGCCAATATGTTCTAAAAATAGCATTAGGAAGATGAAAACAGAAAGCTTATTTGAGCAGTGAGCCTCAGGCGTATTACAGAAGATGGGATGTTGTTGCCAGTGGTTTCTGTTTTGTTCTTGCCCACCAAAAAAAAAAAAAAAAAAAAAAATCCCATTTTTCCCCTCCAGGGCTCTCGGGATTGCCCCAGACAGAGCTAGAAAAGACAGGTCTGTGCTAGGCTCAGTGCCTGTGTGGTGATAGGCAGCACTGCCCCACTGGCTTCAGCAGGAGTTGGATGAGGTCCGTGTCTTTCACTTAGGGTTCTCCCTTCACACGTTTGTAGAAGTCTTACGGCTTGTTCAGATTTACTTGTATTAGAGTGGAGCCTCTATTTGTCAAGCAGTTGCTTTGGTACAGCAGACCTGTATTAGTGAAGAAATGCTCAAATAGCCTTTTCAAAATGATGGCTCTGTGGTTTCCTGGGAGGCGAATCCTCTGAATATCTTCAAAGGGAATGCAAAATAAGAAGTTCTCCAGGAAAAGCTTGGTTTTCTCCTGGATAAATACACGAAAAGGAGTAACACAGAAGGTGGATTGCAGAATGGAAGCTAGTAATAGAAGTGCAGTAGAACAACCCAAAACAACTTTGTTGACTTGACAGCCAGCTCTGCTGCTGAGTTGCAGTATGTCTTTGGGGAAACTGTTAAATTTCTACATCAATTATTGTTAAAAAATTTAAGGCTTAATGAAGTAATAGTTGAGTTTTTTAGATACAAGACACAGTGGGTGAAATTTGGACTCTGCTGTAGACCATGAGCATGTGACTACACTGAAGTCAAACGCAAACTTGGGCGTACACTCTCGAGGCATTAAATGAAGTCCAACTGCTGTGATAGAGGATTTTGTGAAAGTTTTGTCCCACATTTTCTTTTTTTTCCAAAATACGTAGTGCCAATTCTCAACATAATTACCTAATTTGCTGCAGAGCTGGCTTGCAAATACATACATAAGCACACACTCAGAACTGGAGATAGGACAGGTGATTCAAAGAAACTTGTCCTATTAGATTCTTGAGCAGGAAGTTGCTGAAAGCTAATTTTTACTCTGCCCCCACCCTGTCCCACCCTAGCCTCTTCTGCCTTTAAAAGTGTTTTCATTTAAAAAAGCACAGCATCTGGCTTAGCTTCATCTGGTGGCTTCCAAGTCCTCACACACCCAGGTGCTACATGGAACATATTGTGTATTCATTCCCATCCCCTTGACTCTAGAGGTTTTCCCTAAGCACTGTGAACTCTCTCAGTCCTGGTGCTCACTTGGATGCTGACTCACGAAGCATTGATGGTTTTGGTTTCATCATGCAGTTGACACACACTTTTATAAACAAATTCACAAATGGGCATGTTCTTCCTCACAGTCTCTCTACATTTTAAACAATTGATATGCCAGGTCTCAATTCCCATATAATTGCCTACACAAAGACCTCTTATTTTACTCCATACCTTAAAATAACAGATTTTTGTGATGTGTTTGCTGTCTTTTTAAAAATCAAGCTCTTCAGCAGCAACAGTGAAAATGGGAATCTGTTGTTATCATGCAAGTTGTATGTGTGGAGCAGCTTTGTGCCCCTTTTCAGCTTGTACAAATTGATTCTGAAGGGTGAAACCCACAGAATGTGTATTGTGAAGGACCAGGAATGCTACAAAATCAGTGCAACTCTCTTCAGGTTGCCTTGCCAGGGTCCACACCCTGCTTGAGAAATCACAACCTGTGAGAATATAGCAGAGTTTCTAAGGCAGAGCCATGGCTGGTATGTATCGTAGCTCCACTGCTTTGGGTTCCCTTCCATTCCTATTCATCTCTTGTTGGGGGTTTTTTGGACCTGAAGGCATTAATGCAGAAATTATTTGTGATTCTGCCACTGACTTACTAGGAGCTTTTAGAGAAGTCATTTCTTTTTATGCCTCAGTTTCCTTATGCATAAAATATAGGTAAAGATTTTGAATGTTGTTTTTTAAACTCTGAAACCAGTGATGGAAAAGCATTGTAGAAGAGCTAGTAATTAACAAAAATGCAAAATGACGCTGTTGTGATGCCGATTCCTTGCATCTTCAAACTGTTCTTGAACAAAGGCTTTCTGATGCACTGAACACTGATACTGTACTTTGAAAAACGGAGAATATGAAGAAAGAGAGTTACAGAACATGCCAGTAGGAAGAAAATACTAATTATAAAACAACTGCTATCCAGGAGCTGAGATCTCAGCGGGCAGTCACTAAAACAATGTTCTTATTAATAACAGTGGTAAGCCAAACATAAACAAGTTGCTTAGCATTGAATTTAGTTGTTCTTTTAGGTATCTGACTCAATATCATCATCAAGACAAGAGAGTCACCAACAATGATATCTTTTTTACATAATTAATTTAGAGCAGCAGGGAGTAATTTATTTAGGCAGATTTTAATTATTGTGAGTCTGGCAAATAAGAATTCTTAACAGTATCTTCAGCAGAGGACATTTTATTGTTCGCTTAACTCCTACACAATACTTAACATTTTAGGGAAAAAAGGCCCTTCTTATTTTGATAAAAATGTAACAGCAATTACAGAATAATCACTGTAATACCTCACTTTTTGCACAGAAGGCTAAATGTGCAGATTAGAAGGTTCATCTGTATGGCTGCTATCACAGCACCAAGAACCTCTTTAACCCTTTTTCTAAGGTAGTTGAGTAACAGAACCCAACTATTGTGTACTAAAGGAAAACAGAAAATCATGCATTAAAGATGTTGGCAGATGACCCAAAGTCTGGGTGGATTTAAAGGAGACACCGTCTCTAGTGGAACATGGTAGCTTTGTCCTGCACTCAGAAGTGGATCAGACTTGTGTGTCAATATTCTCTAATGCATTCTGGACTCTGATCGTGTTATTGATGCCAGTCAGTGCTTCCTGAATGCTACAAGTCTTAAACTGGAAAATGCACTAAATTAATTGAAATCTCTCTGTTCATCATATTAAATTAGCGCCTCTGAGAGCTGCTTAGCATTGTCCAGCTCCTACTTGCATGTTAATGTTCCCATGCATTAGAGAATTCCTTGCACAGCCAAACTTGTTGTAGTAAAAGGGCTTGTTTGCAGTAAAAGGGGCTGCGTGGCCTCTTCCTTGCACTTGGTCACTTCAAAGTCTGCCTGTCACCTGAAGGACTCTGCACATTCTCCTGGCAACACCCAGCCTATGGGGGGAACACTTTTAACTGCGCCTTTAGTGAAATCTGGATCAACAAATAGTAAACTGGCTGTGAGAATGGGCACCTCTTAGGGAGGCTGCGGCCGTGATGGTGATGTGTCATAAGCTGTCGCCCTTCATCTGTGTTATTTTGTGTTTCTGTGGCTGCCTGTAGTGGTGAGGGTCCTTCCAGATGCCCAGACACTCGTATCCCCTCTGGGCCTATGCAGCCAGGTGGAGTCAGCCCCTTCGGGCAACCTGGCACTGCTGTCTCCTGATGCTGCCACGCCAGCGGTGAGCAGCTGAGGCCTTTTCTGTTCTCAGCAGCCAGGGCAGGACCTTTCCAGGGCTGTTCAATGGTGCTAAATTTTCTTCTTTTGAAAAAACAAACAAGCCCAGCTCAGAAGAAGGCTGAACGTGAACAGACACCTCACTGTATGGCAGACAGTAGGTTTGTGCTTTGTATGACAGGGGGTCTGGTGGAGCTGTTTCTGTCTGCCCTGGAGCCCTGAGCTAAACCTTGTGTCACACAGTTCAGAGTGGCTGGACCTAGAACCAGGGAGAGAAGGGGTAAGGTCCACCTCTGGGGGGCTTCGTCATCTTATTATTATCTGATAACAGAGATGTTACCTAAAACATTTTTAATCCCATCAGACTGCTCAATCCGGAGATTCAATCTGTTTCCAAGTAGTTGCTCCTTGTTTTTTACTATCCTCTAAAAGCAGGGGACTCGGGGTTTGCAGCCTCTCGGTGATAAGACCAACAGCTTTCCAAATGCAAGCGCCCACTGGAGCTTCCCCTGCCTTCTCTGCATTCCCCAATAGGTCAGTGGCATGCTCTGAATATCCCAAGTGGATTCTCTTATGTCATGTTTATCAGGGTTGCCCTGGGCTGCTAGTATGTTTTGGATTGTTTGTGCCGCACATGACATATGGGCAGGTTTTCATTTTGGTGAAAGGTGATCCCGGGGAAGGAAAATGTATTATGTTGGCAGGCCAGCAGCGATGATGGCCCAACGGCAAAGTCACTGCGGCCAGGGATTATTTAATTATTATGGCTGGTCAGTGTTCTGGCCCGTCCCCTAGAAGGGTTTCAGGGTAAGGAAAGCTGTGTGCAGTGGCAGGTCACTGTTCTGACAGCCTTCCCCTGCTTGGCACCCTGACCTCCAGCCTAGCACCCATCCCAGGAACCCACAAACCAGGCTGCAGGTTGACTGCTGTGCTCCTCACCTAAAATCGTAAATCCTGCAAAAATCAGAGCCAGTGAGCATGTCGGGGAGTCTTTCTCCCCCTCTGCTTTTATAAGGCCGGCCCGGGGATTTAAGCTGTGTGGCAGGCGTTCAGCCTAGCACCCTTTGAAGAGCTCCAAAGGGATTTTGTCACAGGTGCTCTCCCGAGCTCTGCCTGTAGCTCTGTGCTCCCTCCTCCTCCTGGCACGGCCTCTTTGTCTGGCTCACTGCGGTGGCTGTTAACTGCAGCCAGAACTCATCTATCTGCCTTTCTTTCTCTGCTTCAGACACTTCTGTCTTGTGTTAGAGCTTTGAATGGACTGGGGAAAAAAAAAAAAAAAAAAAAGAAAAGAAAAAAGCAACTGTCTGAAATGAGAGTGCAGATGAGATGAGCACAGACAGAAGGAAAATGTTTTTGAAAAGGGAATAGGTGGGAGGAGGAGAAACACCGTAGGCTTTTAATAAGTAGTTTAGTTTTATTCTTGTGCTATGTTTGTTTCATGTTTCCTAGCTCAGATTGAAGGGATTACAGGCTGTGTAGATTTTATATTCAGGTCCCACTCATGTGACCAAACTCTATATACTTATAGGAGACAGTTTTGTTTCTTTCTTACCCTCTTAGGAAACAGGCGATGGTTTATTCTCAGTGCCCTCTCCGGCCCTGCTCTGCAAATGGATGCCGTATGTAACTCCCGGCTTCAAGAAGAGTCAGGGAGTGATACTGTCCAATTCTGTCTGCAGTTTCACTCGGTCTTAGGTTTTTTTCTTCCTCGTGCAATTTCCTTTGAAGGTCGGCTATGAAAAATTTAGCGTTCAGGCCGCGCCCAGAGGCTGCTTGCAAGAAGTGGGGCTGTGATGTAGAGGCTTGGTCACAGCAGTGATCCCAGGAGGACGGCACTGCAGGACTGACTGCGGCTGGGGCTGTAAATGCTGACAGGAGGGGCACAAACATCTCGAGTAGAGAGGTGGATGCCTTAGTGGAAATGTGATGCCAGCTCAAAGTCGGACTACATCTTGTGGTCTGGGCTATGTTCTTACAGCTAACAAACGTAGTGAAACCCAGGCTGTGTGGATCAGAGACCTCTGACACTTCTCGTGGCTGCAGCTGTAGATACATTGCATTGTTTGCCTCCTACAGAGACCTGGTAGGTAGACAAGAGCCTTTCAGATGGATCTGAACACAGGTCAGAGTTCTGTGTTGCTGGCCCCATTCAATTTGTCTGTAGGTCAAAACCAACAACTAGTCTTGTAGAGAACCTTAATTAATCAAAGCTTTCTTAAAAGAACCCAGAGAGCTCATCTTGGAGGTGCTATGTCGGAGGTTTCCTTGACTTCAGTTTACACGGAAAGCCCTATCCTCAGGTGTTTCATGATGCTCACTTTATACAGACAAAGTGGAAAGCCAGCCCTTTGTAATGAAGTCTTGCTTCATGCCTTGCTGTTCAGAGGCGCTAAACAAAATTGGTCATCTTCCTTATTTGTTTGGTGTCTAAGCAGGTAAGGGTTTTTTGTCTCTGGGAGGAACCTTGTGGATGGGTGATCCCAAAGCTCTCTACCTGCGATGCACTCGTGCTCGCTTTAGGTTAATGTAACCCCTTATCTCAGAGTGGCTCCTAATGACAACCAGAGAACAGGATTTCTAATGGAGGAAAAAATTAGACTCAATGGCTTCTAGTGCAACTGACATGGGCATGAGGTGGGTTTTTTGGATTAGTGTAGCTTCACATGTGCTATGCTTTGTGCCTCAAATGCTAAAGATAACAAGAAGCAAATAAACAAGTTGTATTTATTAGGGGATGTCACCAAGCCACTCAAATGTTTTTTGTTCAGTACTTCGAAGAGAACCAGTGGTGAGATTTTTGCCACCTCAAGTGCTGAACTGCCTGCCTTTAAGCCCCAGCCTTGTCTCCAAGTGCTTTTATGTTGTTTGACAACTGCAGGTGGGGAAGGAGACACCTCCCTGAACTCAAGACAATGTTGTGGGTTCTGGCCTCTTGGTAGGGGGATTTCAGGAAGTTACTGGAAAGTCGTGCTAGGGTTTTCTGGTAACGCACCGATGGAAAGGGCAGGACCACTTGCTCAAGTTGCCTACTGAAATTATAAGCGTTGGGTTTTGTCTTGGGTTGCACCTGGCGTGGGAGGGAAAAGTGTCTGTATTGAACTTGGGCCTTTTGCGCAGCCGTGTGGAAGAAGAGCTACGAACTCAGCCCCAGTGCTTTTGCATGGCATTCATCTGATTTTTAGTATGTTAAGCTACTATCAGATCACAGTTGTTCTTGTGGATTGGTTACTTGGATGAGATACTATATAGTTTTGTAACCTGAACTCGCACTACTCTTGGGCAGGTGATAGCTGCCTCCTTGGTTGATCTTCACATCATGGTTATCCCTTCAATTAAAATTTCTCTGCATGTTGCTTCTTAAGAATACTCTGCCTATGCACCTGAGTTTTCTTTGTGTCCATGAACATGCCTTTGTGGACTGTCCCACATCATGTGTATTATTATTTTTTGGAAACCTCTGTGTTTTGGGGTTCAGAAAATGGATGAGACTTTTGGAAATGAATCCATCTTCAATTTCTCTGGGCTAGAACTTTCTCTTTGCAAGAAGTACGTTACTTTGGAATGCTGCCTGCGCATATGTTGTCTGTTTCTAATGGCATCAGTAGATACTGTCCATCTGAGAACATTACACTTCGTTCCTTCCTGAAGAAACACCATACTTTTGTGCCAAGTTTGCAGTAAGCTGCAGCCAATAGTCTGGCTTTTAAAACTGAAATCCAAAGGGTAACAGCAGTAAGAGGAGATGGTAGGCTCTTCTACGTTGTCTTCTACAAACATCCCATGGTGTTTCACTCCGTTTGAGATTTACTGCGTTTACTTCTGTGTGTACTCATTGGTGTTAATTGGAGTGAGAGTGGCCTAGCAGGCAGTGCTGGGACCTGGGCTTTGGCTGCTGCGTTCTGGGCCCCGTTTTGCTGCTGAGTTGCCAAATTCTGTTACCTTCTGTGTTTTTCGCTTGGCCCATCTTACAATGATTGTACCCTTTGTGCTGCTCATCAGTATGGCAGTTAATTAGCGCTAAGTAACCACTAAGTTTTTGAGATCACTTGAAGGAGAGGGGTGGCAGCGTGCACAATGCCATTCCTGCGTGGGAAGCCATACCTGCTTCACCGCGGGTGCTCAGGCAGCGGGCGTTTTGCAGGTGGATGGCAACGATATGCAGCCAGATTAGTTTGCACTGGCCAGTGCATGCTGTAAAGCAAAATGTTCTCTTTATCCTGGTTCCGTGAGCACACCCCTTTATGGATGGCTCCTCGTGGAAGGACAGTTCTTTATATTGACAGCAGAGATGAAAATGAAATGCATCAGCTGGGAGCCATGGTGCTAACCCAACAGAGAGGGGACGCTTCTTACTGGGTCCACTGGCCTGAGCTCTCTGCTGTGGTTATCCTCATTTGTCCTCTTTCACTCTTAATAATTTTGGCAGTGCTTCCTTCTCTGGTCTCTTGCCTCTTAAGCTGAAGACTTTGTACTGTTTAAATTGACCCGTTCCTTTGTGCCACGGTCAAAAGTGCATTGGGGGTGTGTCTTTGTTTTTGCAAATGGGTTTACGTCTTATAGGAAAAAAAAAAAAACCAAAAAAAAACCCCCAAAACCCCAACCAAGTAAATGCAGAGCAGAGCTGTAAATAGCAATGTCCTGGTAATTGCTGTACCAACTTAGATGAAAGTATTAGTTAGCGATTAAATGTCAACAGGTTTCATAAACAGCAAATGTCTTTAAGTTGACATAAAGAAGGCCTCTCTGGAGGTCATTGTAAATACCAGATTTATTGTGCCTCAGTGGAGAATGTGCTGAAAATGGAAAGGGAAATGTCACCATAGATCTTTAGAGCGTCTCAGTAAAACAGAAGGGTTGTTGCTGCCTGCAGTAAAAAGCTTTTAACTCCTTGAAAGAACCTGTTGACAAACCATGTTTAATACTTGGTAATGTATTAATAAAACGTTTGTTTTTCAGGTCAGACTATGATGACTGGAGACCAGCCCTGGCCAGCTTGCTTCAACCTATCCCGTTTCCCAAGGAGTAAGTCTGCACTGTCTTAGTATTTACCGGGTTATTCTTGTAACTCAGGGGTCCTCAAACTACGGCCGGCGGGCCGGATACGGCCCCCCAGGGTCCTCAATCTGGCCCCCCGGTATTAACAGAACCCCCTGTCTGCCCCCGCGGGGGTTGGGGTGGGGAAACCAAGCAGCCACAGATAACTGCCTGCCACTTAATCCACGCACCGGCCCCTGGTGTAGATCAACAGTTGTCACTGTTGCTTTATGGTGAAATGTCAAGTAAAATCTGGTAGTAATAGGAGCATTGTGCCTTTACTATTGATTTAGAGTCTAGAGTTGGTTTTGGCTGATGCAGAGAGACATGAAGACTTTCCCATAGTCATCCTCCTTCCCCATTTCTCTTAGATGATCCTGAAGAGGAAAATGGTTAACTAGAGACAAGCAGACAGGAAAGGAAGGCAAGCTGGTGAGGAGGAGAGCAAAGTGAGAGATTTAGTGGAGGAGGATGCTTTACTGGCGTCACAGAGACTCGTTTCATTTGTATTTTGCATTAAAAGAAGAACCTTACCCTATGGATCAGCCAAGCTCCCTTGGAAACCTATTAATGAACAGTCGTGTTTATAAAATGCAGACCTCCACAGACAAACATTACAACCTGTAATTGTACAATTTGCTGGCTTATCACATCCCCTAATGACCTGGTGTCTTGAATCGGAGAGGTCTAATCCTCTGTGCCAGGTTACCTGGGCTACAGCGAGAGCTCGGAGATAGGCAACGGAGACATCATTTACCTTAGTCAGACGTGAATCCTGGGGGAGGTGTAAACCATACCATGATAGAAGGCACTTCACAGAATGACCACTAATGGCTTTACTGATGTATGATGTTAATTAGTTGTGACCATACCTTAATTGCATTGCAATTAAAGAATTCACTGGGCTCTTGGAGGTAGCCAAAATTCTGTCTGTAATTATATAGCTGTTTTGTAAGTCTTTTACTTACTTTCTTCTGACCCAAAGCTCCCAGTGACATTAGTCAGAGCCTTGTGTAAGACAGGGCTCAGGAAAAGTGGCAAGATTTGTTCTAGGTGATTTCCCTCCCACACCCTTGACTTTTTTTCCTCCCCTAGATTAGTTAAGGAGGCTTTACCTGATCTTTTTTGGAGAGAATATTCTTTTTGTCTTGTGTGCTGCAGTTGCTTAGCAAATCCTTTTATTATCTGGAAAGAACTGGAAAGTGGTTGTTTGTTTTTTGTTTGGGGTTTGTTTGGGTTTTTTTCCCCCTCCCTTCCTTCTCCCAAGTCCTTATACTCTTCTGTTTTCAATTTCAGGGCTCTTGCACATGAGAAATTCACAAAGTAAGTTTGTGGGGCTTGTTTGTTTTATTGAAGGGGGTAATTACTGAAAATACTTGTACTAGTCAATAATAGCAATGATGCATTATTCAATATCGTGTCTCTAATGCTTTTTATCTGTGAGGGGCTGTAAGCGTGTTCTGTTAGCAATAAAAAGATGTAGTTTTCTTTGTAATTCACTGTGACGGCAGAAGCCCAAGGACTAGAGACACTGAATGCTGATAGAATTTACAAATGAGTTTGTCACTGCACATCTCTGAAAGCTTTTCTAGGCTATTGTGAATAGACACTGTCCTTGGTAATCACTTTGAGACCTCATGTTTCCTTCCTGTGGAAGCAGTTCAACTTGTTTCTTTCTAAAGTGCATTAATATATATTGTTTAAAGTGTAATCCAAGAGAAACGTGACACTTGTGTGAATACTGCAACCAGCAACTGCTTATTCTTGTCCTTTTACCTTTTTTTTTTTTTCCAGGGAGCTGAAATACGTGATTCAGAGATTTGCAGAAGACCCGAGGCAAGAAGTGAGTTTATTGGCAGTTTAATTTTTAATGGTTTAAAAATTGTATTGTAAAAGTAAAATTGTAAAAGAGTATTACTTGGAGGAATTGCAAGTATACTTGTTCAGAAAATCTCTCCTTAAGTAGTTTGTTTCAAAACATGGTGTAATTTTGCTGTGCTGAAGTCTTTCAGGGGGAGTAATAGCCACTCAGCACAGGCAGTCTTAGTATGAATGGTTTCTTGCCTTATGTATAAACGTGTTGTCACCTCTTGTCTGGCATCAGTTGATGTCCTTGCTCCTTAGTAAACTGCAACCAGCAAGGTTTTCCCACTCTGTTGAATCTCTCAGAGCTTTTCCTCTTCCGTACAAAAAAAAGGGCAGCAAAATACAAGGATCCATACAGCTTACAAAATAACAGGTTTTATTTAGCTGCATTTCAGTTACATTGTGTGCAAATGACCGTAATTCTCATGAATTAGCAGGAGAAAGGGGGTGGGAGGTGTGTTACTGGAATGAGTGCATAGCTGTAGCCTCACGGTGGCTGACTGCTTCACAGCTGCACGTGTGGCTTGTTCAACATCAGCAGCTTTGGCTGAGTCAGGGCAAGCCTCTCATCCACATTCAGTTTTGGTGTTGGCATAAAGGGAAGAAAGCTTCTCCAGACTGTGGGTGAGGAGGCTGTGTCATCGTCATCATTGTCCAGAACTCCTGATATTCATGGGTTAACCTTTGTGAGCGGTAGTCATCCTTGTCAGATAAGAGAGACCTTCTTGTCTTAGAACAGCGCCACGATTTCATCTGTTCACTACTGTGACATGCCCGAAGGAAAGAGCATGGACTTCTTCCCACACACACCTCAAAAACTGAAATAGAACATCTGTCTCTTCAAGGGGGAAGAAACAAAACAAACAAAAAAGCTTAATTATGATGTCTCTGTTAAACTGGGGCTAGATGTAGTAACCTCTGCAGTGGGCCAAATTGAGACTAATGGTTGTTCACTGGTGCCAGTTCTTCTGTGCAGCTTCTGTCTTGTGAATCCCTGTTGAGCTTTCCTTGTGGATTTCCTTCACCCAGACTCTGGTCAAATTTCATTGTAGCAGGAGTAATAAGAATTTTTAATATTTGGAATGAGCAAGCCATCAGCCACTGCATTTGGTATGCAGATCACACCAGTAGTATAGAGACACATGCTGGGAGGATGGGGTGAAAATGACAGAAGCTCAGAAATTTGAGTCTTTTTTTGTTTGGTTGGGTTTGGTTGTTTTTTTTCCAAGTGAAAGGAGCTGTTCTAGATTAGAGCCATTTTGTGTGTGATTTGGGTAAAGGGAATGACAAAAGCCATGCAATTAGCGATGATACAGCTTCCCTTCTTGTTCATACTGAAAAAAATGGATTCTGGGAGTGGAGACTTGCCTGCAGCTCTGTGGATTGTTGTATTAATGGTGAAATTCCCAGCAGTCCCCAGTTTTACAGTTACTTTTTCTGGCCCAGTGTGGGAGATGCTGGTGATTACTGGCAGGAACTTTAACCTTCTCAATGTCTTCACGTTTTGGCAGGTCCACTCATGTTTGCTGAGTGTGCGGGCTGGCAAAGACGGCTGGTTCCAGCTCTACAGCCCTGGAGGAGTGGCATGTGATGATGATGGAGAGCTGTTTGCCAGTATGGTATGTGTCTGCAAGTTTAGTAGCTTCGCAGTAACTAATGCATAGTTGGCAGTAAAGGATTTACTTTCTTTTGTCAAAAAATTACCAAGATCACGGTTCTGTGATCCACAAGTGTTCACCAGGAAATCTATATCTTTATACCACTAAATCCATTGAACGTCCTTGCAGTCACAATGCAATTAACATGTTAGCTTTCTCTTCTTGAACTCTGATGTGTTTTTTCACTGGTAGCTTATGCAGAAAAAAAATGCATGTATGTATGCGTGTCCATATGTATGTACGTATTTTTGTATTTATAAATAAGTGTGTTTGTGTGTCTGTATAAAAAAAACTCTCAGAGAATACAGAATACTGGGAGACAGGGGAGACAGACTGTTCTGTACATCCACACCTATAGTTTTCATTTACAGGCTACCCTGGAATGTAAAAGCAACAGTAACATTGAATTAATCAAAGGATGGATGAATAGAACGAACAAACAAACAACGTTATTTCGAGAAAACAATTCTGGTGATAAGGTTTCTATTAACGAAGTCGCAAACCTGACCACCACTATTTTTTCTTCAATTGTAGGTACGTAACAGAGGTGATGGATTAGATAAAACAAGTGAGATACGTAGAATTCCACTTTCATTCTGAGGGATATTTTAGACCAGCTTTCCGTGATGGTACTATACACTGACCCCAGTCATCCTTTGATCCTCAGTAGATCAAGACTTGTTCTGTAACACAGTAT
>JAVJGJ010000033.1:17903621-17948434 GCA_035590215.1 Microhierax caerulescens
TAGATATAAAAATGTTTTAGCAGTTTCTCTGCCTAGTTATATTGTTGTGGGGAGTTATAATTAGAAACCAGCATTCCATTTCCCACAGTTATTTCTTTTGTAACTCTTTGAAGGACTAGACACGAAATAACAGAGTTTAATCATTGATGCTGGCACTGTCTTCCTGTGCAACCGGGGTCAAGTCACGTAGGTCTCACTGTATATTAATTCTCCATATAGCAAGTGAGATGGAAATGATACTGCTTCCTTTCCCTGGTAAGGGAAAAAACATTTGTTGAAGTTGGCTGTTGGGTATACAGCGAAGTGACTTTCAGGGGGATCCACACTTTGTGCATCTCCCACATGCTGAACATTTTGGGGACATAAAGAACATGCATATCTGTCGATACTTTCAAATTCAGATGGATCTGGACCTTTGAAACAGATAATGGGCAAAGACTGTTCACAAAAGGTTTCATCCCTCTTCATTGATTCTATGTCTTTTATGTTTGAAACGAAAATTTCTTCAGAACTGTATCGTTTCTCCTGAGGGCTTTTATGGTCTAAGTTATTTATGAGCATCAGGAGAGGGTGTGCATGAGAAAGCACAATGCTAACACACATTAATATGCAGTACTCTGTGCCCTTTGCAAGGATGTTGATAAATACTTAAAGAGCTGCTAACGACTAACCATAAAGTTTGAAAAACATCCTGTTCTGAGACGGACCTTACATTAGTGTTAGCATCGGTATATTCTGTCACTCAAGAAAACCTCCAGGAAGGCTTAACGATAACTGCATAAAATGAAATCCTTTTTTGCTTGAAGCTTACTGTTTCTAAGGGCCACCCCTGAACTGATGGATACTTAAGAAAAAAGATTTTGTGTTTTTCGAAAGGCCTTGCTGACAATGGAGCCATGAGGAAGAAGAATTGCATGATAGCAACTGATCCACATAGAATTGACCCCATCATGGTGTGGTTGCAATGTTTTTAGCAGTATTGAACATAGTCCAGGCAATACCGTGACCAGGGGGACCACAGGACGTATTTACAAGCTTATTGTGGTGTAGTGCTGATGCTGAGTCTACGTAATGGAGCTCTTACTGCCCAGGTCATTGGAAGCTACAGATTCTCACACTGTGCTCTGTCAGCAAGCTGGTGAATCAGCCATCTGGGCCATAAAATAAGACTTTTGGCTAGGAACTTGAAATTCTTTGCAGCTGATCTCTAGGGGTTTTAAATGGGGAAGAATACTGCCAACTTATTGTGTGAGAAGACGCTCTTTGATCTGTACAAGTGGCTTTGCATTTCTGCTGTAGGTGTTACTATGTGATCTCATCCAATGTTTTCTGGAGCTGGAAGAGAGTCTGCGGGACACTTTGTCAGCTGGGGGACTTTTTTTCAGGAAAAAAGGAGCAAAAGGGAAAGCAAGATAATGACCCAAGAGCATGAAAGCACTGAAGTCATCTCTGACTTAGGGCTTAGGGCTACTGGATTTTTTTAAGGCATTCCTTCCTTTCCCAGTCAGCTCCTGTCCATTCTGAACAGGTGATTTTCTCCATCACCACCCCTTAACCACGGCTGGTGTGCAGCCAGGAGATCATCAGCACCACTGCCTTTTACCTAGACATGCAGCCCCCGCAGCCCTTGCTCACCAGCTGGCATTTCCAGAGACACTGAACTACAAACAGATGCGAAAGCAAAATCCCCTGTGGTCCCCCTGGGGCTGGGTTCATCGTGTTACTAGGGACAGGGGCAATTGCACAGCTGCTCTGATGTTTCCTGGGGAGCCTGTATCAAGCCTCTGGGCTGTCAGCTGAGCTCCTTTATGGAGGAAAACTACCCGCTCCCTCAGATCTCACTAGGCATCATCTTTTTCAAAAAGTCACTTCCAATCAGCAATAAAGCTGTTGAGAGACTGCAACCATAATTGCAACAAGGGGGGCTTTTTCTTTAGGTTTGCTGCAAATACTGACATTTTTTTCACTGTGTAACAATGTCCCTTCCAGACGTAGATGCGTTTCTTAGTCTTACAGCTCTAATTTTAGCTCTGTTTCTCAAATAGGTTCATATTTTAATGGGATCCTGCTATAAAACAAAGAAGTTCCTGCTTTCACTGGCTGAAAATAAATTAGGACCTTGCATGCTACTGGCTTTGAGGGGTAACCAGACGATGGTAGAGGTAAGCCCTAAACATACGTAGTCATAAAGGTTTCTGAGCAATTTGGTTTGACTTTCCCAGAATTAGATCTAGTGGAACTGGAGAAGCCAAGTTCAGGTTTGTGTCGTACCAAACACCGACAGTGGGCAGCTGTGTTTTTCTGGATTAAGTGGAACGGAATATTGTTCTGCAGATATGAGAGTAAATTAGATGAAAGGTGGGTGCAAGAATTTTTGGAGAGAATGATTGTTTTCTGTAACTCAGTTGGAGAGGGTAAGATGGAAAATAAATGGCCGTGATGGTTTAGACTGGGGGGAGGGGTCAGAATTCAGAACCCCAAGGCTTTTCCACGACTAAATGCCTGATGCTTTGCCACCTGCAGAATGAGTAGTGCACAGGAAATGCATTTACAAATCCGTATTTACTTGCATTGTTACACATTTTATGTGCTTATGATTGGTTATTTTTGTTGCACTAATAGTTTATAAATATTTTTCAGGGTTTCTTTAGAGAAGTTTTGTGACAATGTCATCATATATTTTAAACAGAAGTAGAGGGTGGTTAAATCGGTGGAAGGAGCTACAGTTTTTCATTGACTGAGACTGTGCATGCTAATTTCATCCAGTAAATAGAAGTGTGCTGCATGAATTTGAATATAATGTTGCTTGATTTTTTTCATTAAAAATAATTAAGATTACGGAGGGAATAAAAATTTTGCATTTTAATTGCAATGGCATGACCTGTAGCAGAAAAGGAAAAGCAGCGTGGAGGGGGCAGCTTGTCCAAAGCCTATGTGACCCACTGGAACCATCCCCTGGTGTCGTGACTTTCTCCTGGCAGCCCCTTGCCCAGGCGTGAGTCAGGCGTGTTCCCAGTGAGATGGAAGGTGTCCTGGGCACAGCAGCAAGCTCCCAACATCATCTTCTCTTGGAGCTTCTCTGGTCCTTGCCCATCCTACCTTATAGAATGGGTATACTTCACACACGTTCTGCTTGCACAGAACCCCCAGTACTTAGGGACAGAAAATCCAGCACTTAGCTGCTCGGCTCTACTGCTCATCTGTAATGTTCCCAGTCTGCCAATCTGCAGTCTAGCTGGTGTACCTGGGAAATACTGGATCGATTGTACATGTTCTGAAGCTGGCTGTGGCATGAAGCCATCTTCCAGGTCTGATGTAAAGTAATTGCACTTCAGTCAGAAGGAATGGGCACTAATGGAAGACAGGATAGATAGGCTGACTTTCAGATATTAGAGTTCGTTCTTTACAGATAAAAAATTGGTTTCTTGTGTTGGAAGGTCAGTAGACGTTGCTAGGATCTTCTAATCTAGCCTGCATAATGCACACTCTAAAAATTTACCCCATAATCTAAACTACTGTGCTGCCCACTGTAATTAGGATATTTGTAAGAAATTGAAGGTAAGCACTGCAGTGACTGCTCTTCTTTCATTCTGCTGCTAGATTTTGTGTTTGATGCTGGAATACAACATCATCGATAATAATGACACCCAGCTCCAGATCATCTCTACCCTGGAAAGCACAGACGTGGGAAAGAGAATGTATGAACAGCTGTGTGACAGGCAGAGGGAGTTAAAAGAGCTGGTATGTCGCCCTGCATGCAGTATTGCCATAGCACGTTGTGGTCTGTACTCTCCAGAAATGGAGGTACAAAAGAAAGACAAGCAGGGTGTGAAATTCCTGGTTAACAACAGCATGGGAGCAGTATTTGGAAGACTTTGCTGTGAATATATATACTGTGTGATATTTACTGATGTGTCTTATCCCATACTATGTTTACGAATGATACTCAATAACCTGTGTAGAATCTGTGTGAAAGAATAAAGGTGAAATCCTGCTGTCTTAAGATCTTACAAGTCAGCTTGTCAAATTCTGCCACCTTTTGACATATGAGTAGCAAATGGTTTTAGCGCTCGCCAGCATTTCTTAATGCTTTGACATTCACAGCATTTTACTGAGATGGTCTTTAGGTCTAGTTCTCGGAGCTAAAGCCTATGAGAAAAAGATCTTTTCCTGAATTTAAAGTCAGGATCTGCAGATTGAAGGTAGATCTGCTCTCATTAGCACTTTTTCACCTATGCAAATATATGCAGAGTCTTCCTCTTCCCTCTTTCACATTTGTTTGTCTTCTTTAACCCCTGCTGCCAGCCTGAAAAGTATATGTGCGCTTTTTTTTTTTTTTTAAGATAAACAAATTATTTTGTCAGCTGTGCAGTCTCAACCCCTTTGCTATCTCAGCCCAGCATTTTAAGCCTGTTGCCTTTTAAAGTGAAAGTAACCAAGTAGTGGCAGGCTGCATCAGACACGATGCTGACCCTGGCACGGAGACCACTAGCTGCGGTTAGTGGATGTCCCCTGGGTGGCAACAGGCCTGCATCTGGCACTCAGAAAAAAATCTGTCCATGCAGAAAAAAACAGAGAAGAGGTGGAAGGGCTGGCAGGGAGCTTTGTAACCGGAGCAGGATTTGCTTTAGTGAAGAGCTTGCTATGCTTCAGTTGGTCTGAAATGTAGAATGGCAGCTTCCTTGACTAAAATATCTTTTCTCTTGCAGCAAAGAAAAGGTGGTCCCACAAGGTTAACACTGCCATCCAAGTCCACAGTAAGTTAATCATGTCAATAGAAAAACAAGCTTGGTCTTTCCATATTTAAACACTTGATTTATGTTTGCCATGTGGCACAGTGGTTTTGGTCAGTCAAGAGGGGAGCCATTTCGCTTGCTCTGTCAACACGACCAGAGTTTACACAAGCAAGGGCGTATTTCTGCTCTTGGGTTTGCGCAGCAGTTTCCAACACCAGTACAAGCATTGGACTGTCAGATTTATACTGGTGTGCGGATTTGGAATTTGCAATGGGAACTAATGGTGGATTTGGGGACAGATTAATTTTTACTGCATTAAAAAGCATGACTTGACAATGTCCAGTTCTGGATCTTAGACATGAAAGTCTGAAAGAGACCCATCATTGTTGCAGTTCAGCCTGGTGTAAGCCCAGACTAACTTCACTGAGGCCAGGTAACAGTCCTGGACACGGTTTGGATCTAGAACATGCAGTGAAATCTTCGTTAAGTTAAAAGACTGAGCTTCAACATTTGCTCTGACTGAAGCCTTTGTGTCTCATAAGGATACACATGCAAAGAAAATTTTTGTCCTAATGTCGGGATAAATTTTTCCCAGAGTGTGTGAAGCAACGCTGCCACAAGAGCCCAGCAGCTTGCCAAACAAACAGAAACTTCTCTGTGTGGTTCTCTGTTACTGTAAACAAGCTGCTTAATTGTGCAACTCTTGCTGGTTAACAGTATCGGTTAACAGTATCACCACTGCAGAGGATTGCAGGCTGAGGAGTCAATAATCTTGCTTATCAATCTGTTGTTTGCTTTCAGGATGCAGACCTGGCCCGCTTGCTAAGCTCGGGATCCTTTGGAAATTTGGAAAACCTCAGCCTGGCCTTTACCAATGTGACAAGTGCTTGTGCTGAGCACCTCATTAAACTGCCTTCACTCAAGCAGCTGAACCTGTGGTCAACTCAGGTAAGGGCTTTGCAGACTGAAACTCAGAGCAGGAACCAATGCTGACTAATTCTGAAATTTCACATTACGTCAGCACAAGAAGAGTGTGTGAAGAGGCTGGCTTAGAGTGAGTTTGCCCTCATGCTGGTTTTACGGGGCCTTTCTATGGTCTAGCTCATCTTGGAGGGTGATTTTTCTTTTTCCTTTTTTTAAAAAAAAATTTTTGTTTTCATTATAAAAGTGTTGCTGCTGTCTTGGGTGGAATGTTCCAGTTAGGTGTTGTTGATACTGTGTACTTTGTAGTACACGTGCTGCTGTTCGTCTGAGAAGTGCTTACAACTTCACCCATCTAGAATGAAAAAAATGATGCTGTGCAGCTCATCTGGCCGAGCAAAACGGAGAGTCTGTGCAGTGTAGGCAGTGAATTGCCCTGAATACTGATCAACCAGAATTTCTTTAAAAACAACAGCAAGAAAGATTAACTCAAATAATGAATAGAGAGGAAACTATAATGAGAACATGTTTATTTTGTAAGCAAAAAGTTAACTGGACAAATTACTCAGCTGTTGATTGAAAGAGCTTTTAAAGTTAATTTTTTCTTTTGCATTTCCCTGCTGGTTTTGGTCTCTGAGGTTCTCCATTGAATAGGTTTTCCCCATTTTCTGTTAGCACCTATTTGCAGTGCTGCTGAAAACATGATTATCTTCAGTGCAACCACAAAAAGCAGTATTTTTTTTTCCACTCAAATGTCATGCAAATATCTTGTTTTGTTTTCCTAACTGCTTTTGTATCCCAGAAATTTCCTCTTTTTGTGTGGGGAATGTGAAGTAAAATCTGATTGATTGCTTGTTTTAAGATTGTCATATATCTCCTCCGGATTTGTCCTAACAATGTAACTCTTGGGTTTGAAAACTTTGATGCTTCTTGCTCAAAATGAGTTTGATTTCATTGGATAAAGAGCCTGCTTTTTGTCTGATTTTTTTTTTTTTTTTAGTAAGTTAAAAAAAAGGGGTTAGATTCCATTTTATTTTGTGATATCCTGGTTTCCATTAATCTAGAATTTAGAAACAGCAGAAATGAAGTGGGTCAATAGAACAATTGCCAATCAATAGTACATTGTTCTTGAGACCAAAATAGATAATTAATACCACTTGCATTATGCTTTTTTTTAATTTTGTGATGTGGTTGGGAACTGGCTGAGACTGCCATAACCATCTTGTATAGCCTGGGTGGGAGCTCTCTCATACAAAGTCCAGACTTCAAAGGCACCATTCTAATTAAATGATGGCCTGCGGTTAAACGCGCACAAGTCACTTAATTTTTCTGTTCCCCGCCTGCAAAACAAGGATAAAACTATTTGCTTTCTCTCCTGTCATTTGAGATTGCGGTAAACGATCTGAGCGTGGCTTTGAGGGCTCGTGGGCAAACCTCATTGTAATGTGCCCTGTTTGTGCTGAGGTACTTGCACGTGATGTTTGTGCCTTGTTTGAAAACAGCTTTGCTTGTGCCCCACAGTTTGGAGACGCAGGGTTGCGGCTTCTGTCTGAACACCTCACCATGCTGCAAGTGCTCAACCTGTGCGAGACCCCGGTCACGGACGCTGGGCTGCTGGCACTTAGCTGTAAGTGTCCAAAAGAAGCTACAGAGGAAAATTGTTGTGGGTTTGGAGGAATTCACGTGGGCTCAGGCAGAAGATTGATTTCTTGGCTGCCACAGCGCTGCTTCCGCAGGGTTTTAGGCCAGGCCGTGGTTGTCCTTGGGTTTAGCCTTCCCCCCTCCCTGCCCGCTCAGGCGGCTGTTCAGGTGCAGGCAGGGGAAGCGGGACGGTGATCTGAGCCCGACGGTGCTGAGTGGCCTCCTGTGGGCTTTGTTGTTCCAGCCTGTGCTCCAGCTCTTAGAGCCTCTGACTTCACTTGTCTCCATCTCACGTGGTGTCCTGTGGCCCTGGGACTTCCCAGCTTTTTTCACATGCCCTCCCGTGGGTGTCCTCTCTGGGTGGGGGTCTGACCTTTTGGCGCAGGAGGGGACGATTGCAAAGCCATGTAGCAACTTACTAGTGAGTTGAGCAACTGTGCGCAGCAGGTTTCATACCCTCTCTGGCATTTTTTGTTCCTTCTTTTTTGGGGAGGTGAAACTCTCGCTATTCTTTATTTAAATAGGGCAAGGCAGAGCGGGGCCATCTGAGCGGCGTTCAGGATTCCCCTGTGCACTGAGAGCTGCTTGGCATGCCAGAATGAGACCCTTTCCTACATACAACAGTGTGTTATAAACCTCGCCTGTTGGGTTTAAGAGCCTCCTTTAACAGGCTTGATCCTACACAGACGTGCCAGACAGGCCAGTAGTTATGGCTCATCTTAGGAAACTATTCTGCTAAGTACTGGAGCCTAAAATGGAAGTGGGGGCAGGGAGGGGAGAGGGAGGACTGCTGGATCAGTGTGGCCCCTGCGTGCACCACGCAGAGCACTGAGAATGGGCACAATTCAGAATAATGTGCAGGAAACTGATTATGAGAAGTTGCCTGAACTCCTTTGAAGTCAGCGGACTTAAGCATATGCCTAATGGCCCTTCCTAAATAGGGACTTTTTCCTGGATGAGGGCCCAAACAGCTGTTTATCCATTCCTACTTCTATATTTTACACTATTCAGCTTTTTCCTGAGAGCGCTGCACATAGTCCTGTCTTGTTTATGCTTTGGCCTACTGTAAGCCTGGTATTTTAAGAAAAAGCAGCGCGATCATAAATAATCTGTATGTTTTCTCTTTTAGCCATGAAGAGCCTGTGTAGTTTAAATATGAACAGCACCAAACTTTCAGCAGATACCTACGAAGATCTCAAGGTATTTCTGAATTGCATCCCCTAAAGATGAGAAGTAACTGGTGGAGAGGGACATGCAGATTTAGCCAGTGCATGGTGGTAGTGCCTAGTACAGGGAGAATGGACTGTGTAGCGTGAAAGTCTTCTAAGAGGGTGAAATGGGTTACTTTGGGGAGATAATGACTGAAAACAGCATTCTGAGGTTGCTGGGTTTGATGGACGCAGGAAACATTTATTGTGTGGAGAGGATAAGTGTGAGATGGAATCAGAAACTGAATCTTTTCACCAGTGCTGTTAACAGTAAAGGTTTCCTAAACAGGTTGTTTCCAGTGAGGATAGAGAGACAGGCAAAATCAAGTGCACACCTCCAAAGCCATGGCCTGTGCTGTTACCAGGACCGCAGGTGACGTGGGTGAAGAGCATTATGGAGCTTTGATTCAGAGGGCACAGGGAGAAGTAAAAGCGTTGAGGGAGGTGCAAGTTTGTCTTGACACCTCTGGGACACGAACTGGGCTTGACACAGAAGCACCAGCACAAATGCCCAGTTCCTGAGTTTGACATTCAAGACATTTGTACTGGGGGTTACCATTTGTACTGTGAGTTTACAACCACTTCAGCAAAATGGTGTAAAGAACCAGAATGCAACTATGGGAGGGGAACGGCCCCAGGTGGTTTTAGACAAAGGCAGCCTGAGATGCGCTGGCTTTCATGACCTCATGTGGACTTTGTCTTCACTGTGGTGTTGCATGAGTCACATGTCCCTCAGCCTTACCTTATAAACCCAGGCGCAGAAACAAGATGAAACTCAACATCATGTTGCCTTGTGCGCTGAAGCCTGAGGTTGTGCCACGTTCAGTCAAAGAGGTCACAACCTTGGGTTGAGTTTCGAACTTGAGGCAAGTCCTGAAACTGCTCTGCTTTCAAAATTCACTGCAAACGTGGATCTTCGGTTCTGGCTGTGGAGCCAGGGCTCCCCCAGGGACTTGGTTGCAGTGCTGCTAGCATGGATTTTTCAAGATCAAATTTTCAAAACTTGTGTCACAATTGTATATGCAAAGAAGGCGTCCTTGGAATTAACAGCTGGCTTGCAGATGGGTTCACACAATGGAGCTTGTATCAGGCCCCAAGCGTTTACAGACAATCAAGTTCAGTGCTGTATTTGGGCCAGGGCTCTGAAATCAAGTCTATTGAAAGGCTCCCCCGGTCCTACCCCGGCTTCTGAGCCCCTTTGCCGATAACTCTGTACCCAAACTCGGATTTTCCTGACCGGTTCCCCGTGCTCTGGTATTGCATTAACAGTCCTTCCCAGCAACACCAGAAAGTGACTTGCCAGGGCAAACAGCAAAACTGGCTGTGAGCAAAGTCCTGATGATTGCAGAAAATTAAAAAAGCTGAGAAAACAAGCGTGCGTCACTTTTTCCCCTCTCACCTCTTTCGTTGAAATTTATCTTAGTGGCCATTTTTTGAGAGCTCTGTGTGTGTTCAGAGGGAGGGTAATAGTTTCTTTCCCTGGGGCGCATGGTTGTAGGTCTGTTGAGAACAGCTCAGACATCAAAGAACGTATTTTTGATACAAATCTTTCCTTCTTCTCCCCTTGGTCTGCGAGAGCATTTGGGGCACAAGCCAGTGATGACATTTCCACTCTGCTCCATCCCCCACCCCACTAAACACGCTTGCACACACAGACACCCACATATGTAGCAGGCAGGCTGAACCAGACAATAAATAAACACCCACTACTGAAGTCATTATTGCCTAACTGAAAAATTATTTGCTGGCAGTGTCTGTAGGATTATGACTAGCTCTTATCAAAATATGCCTGTACATAAATCAAGCAGTGAGGTAATAATGACTCTTAGAAACTTCCAACTCCTCAATTATGCCCTAGCCTAATTAAACGTGTTTATTTGTTTTGAGAGAATTAGCCATACAATTATGGTCAGAGAGCATGGAAACGGGACCAACAAGTAGGCACAGTGCGAACAGCCCATTCCCATCTGCCTGGCGCAGGGTAATTCAGGAACAATGTGTCCAACGGCGGTGGAGTTAGGGAAAGGAGACCACAGAGACACCAAAAGTTGCAAACACGCTCTGGATTTTTGTAATGCATGGAGGGAAAAATGGAGCAATGGCTTAGTGTGCAGGCTGGGGAAGGAGCGTGTGGCTGGCTGCTGCGGTTTGAATCCGCCGCCTGCACGGCTGGAGTCTTGACAAACAAATTTTGCTAAGCGTTTGTATAAAAAATAAAGGTTGGGGTCCGATCTGGACCTGGTCGCTGGTGCATGGGTTGTACTAGAGCCACTAATTTTTGCTGCAGGTGTGACTTAGTCTTGTGTGTCGGTAAAAGCTCAGCATCTCGTTCCTTCCTTGCCACGTGAACACTTGGGCTCGCTGCCGGACTCGGCACTGGTCCTCCGCAGCGTTGAGGTCGTAGCGCATCTTCCTGCAGTTTGTGGCCGCTAGATCCGTCTTCCCAGTTTGCTGACGGTACAGATCTGATGGGAACTTTCTCCCCGAGTCCTGAACACGTGACACTAATTCTGACCTTTTCTCACCCTCCCGCGCAGGCTAAACTCCCCAACCTGAAGGAAGTGGATGTCCGCTACACCGAAGCGTGGTGAACTGCCTCCGACGCTTCTCTTTTGCTTCTTACGAGAAGGAAAAGATTTTTAAAGCAAACAGAGAAAAACAAACCGGAAAATAACTTTTGGCTAATACCTGTAGAGCAGCGAGTCCTGAGACTTGATGGCAGGAGTCACAGTTGTGGGGTAGAGGAGTGGCGTTGTGTGTATCAAGGGGGAGGGATGGGGCAAGCTGGGGCAAGCCTGGACCCGGCCGGATTCTTTCAGCTTTGTGATTTCGGAATCAACATAATTTAAATCAAAAAGGAGGAGGAGGAGGAAGAAAGAAAAAAAAAAAAAAAAAAGAAAGAAAGAAAGAAAAAGAAAGGACTTTGTAGCAGCAAGAGGATTATAAACAGGAAAAAAACCACCTTTGTGGATTTTATTTGCCTTTGTGTTTTATGCCGTGTGGAGGAAAAAAAAAAAAAAACCATTTGTCATTATTTACCTGGGTTTTCTTGGCTGGCACCCATCCAGTCAGAACTCCTCTTTCACCAGTTTTGCTCCAGAAAATCAAACTTACAAAAATCTCAAGAGAAGAAAACCAAAACCAATATGATTTTCACCTCCCTCCATGTCCTTGCAGTTGTTATGCAAAGTAATTTTGTTGTACATAAGATTTACATAATGCACCTATTTAAGAAAATGGTTCACAAATAACAGGTCTGGGACCTGTGTTTTATTTATGAATTGTTAATTCTTTTACCCTTTTTTTTGCGTATAGTACTGTATAAACTAGTTTGCTGTCTTGTTGTTATTATTATTTTTTTTAAAAGGAATTGTCCTCTTTGAAGAATTGCCTTTTAGTAACGCATACTGTATTATACTCCCTCTCTGTCACAACATTCATCGCGTTGTCTTTTTGATTTCAAAATGCCTCAAATGTTATCAAATAGGAAGGAAAATACCTATCAAGGGGGGTATGGTTGTTGGGGGAGGGGGTGCGGCGCTTAATAAAAGTCACATTTCCTTCCGAAGTCTGAAAAGTTTCTTTAGTCTTTTCAACCACGTCAGGTTTAAACACGGGAGCTGGGGGAAAGGCATCGTTTCTTTTGGCAATGGGGTAGTCGCAAAACGCTGTAGATGTTACAACTTGCCTCGGTTGTTTTCTGTTTACGTCCGATATTTCAAAAAGAGAAAAAAAAAAAAAAGCTCTCCCTCCATTTTGTGCATCAGCTTTTTCTATTGCCCCCCCCCCCGCCCTCCCCCCCTCCCCCTCCCCATTCTGTGCACGCATTGTTCTGCATGTTCCTCTGGGGAGACTGAAAAAAATCGCGGTGTTGCTGATCCGATAGCTCTGACCTGTCTGTAAATGTGACTGCTACATTTTTGAAATTCCACAATTGCTTAGAAGATGATTTTTTAAAAAATTGTGGTTTCTTTTATAACTACGCTATTGACTTTGACTTTTTTTTTTTCATAATGAGCCTTCATTGTACAGAGCTGCTTATTTAAAAAAAAAAACCAACAAAAAAACAAAAATTTTTCCTCTGTTTAACACTTTTATTTTATTCTTCAGCACCTCAAGGTTTCACATACAGCCAATGTAATTTTTTATATATAAATATATATATTTAATCTTATTCAATGGAAGCCAAGCTTTTGGTTGTGTTTTGGTTTTTTTTTTTTGTTTGTTTGTTTCTGTTTTTTTAAACTTTGTTGCTGTGTAGACAACCCCTACCCAAATCATGGGGTGGGCTTTTTTTCTTTTTTTTTCTTTTTTTTTTAAAATAAATAAAACAGAAATTGAGTCTTAACTCACATGGTGTGCCAGGTTACCCCCCTCCCCCTTCAAATCCCAAACTGTATAAGGATGCAGTATGGGAAGAAAGAAAAAGAGGAAAAAAAAAAAAAAAAAAAAAAAGAAGAAAAATTACGCCAACATTTTCCTTAGCACTGTTGCTTTTACCAATGGTTTACTACTACTGTTCTGTAGCTGTGTACAAAGAGATGTGAAATAATTTCAGGCAAAAATAAACTGTAAGTGAATATCTTTTAGCTGCGTGCTTTGTGTTTCCTTTGAAGGAAGCTTTCGCTGGCCCAACAACGTGGGGATGGTGTAGGAGGCACAGAGGCCAGAGCCGGAGGATGATGGCTTTCCGAGGACGGTGTCCCCAAGAGCCGCGCTCCCGCCGCTCGCTCGGTGCCGCCGCTCTGCTCCCTGCACCCGTGCCTCAGCGCTGCCCCGTTCCCCGTTTGCAAACCGGGGGGACCAGCAGGCAGCCACCTGGGTGTCCTCCACCGGTCACCAGGTTTTGCGGCACCGTCACCTCAGGGGGACGAGGAGGAGGAGGACGGCTGCGTCTCTGCGTGCCTGGTTCTTGCATCCCTCCCCGAGACCATTTATCTTGCAACATTAATCCGGCACGGGCTCAAGGAGTTCTTTGCGCTGGCCATCAAAAGAGTTGCATTGGTGGGGTGGGTTTTTTTTTGCGCTGGTTGCCTGAAGTAGGCAGTGCTGGGAACGCTGGGGCATTTCCAGACTCGAGAGGGGCTCCTGTATCTTCAGGTGCGTTTCAGGGCAAATGGAAGGATCTGCTGCGTTTGCGTTCTGCTCGCTGTCCTTGATAAAGCTGCCGGCGTGTGGGCTGGATGCCAGCGGATAAAATCCAGCTGGAACTTCGCAACTCTGCGTCGATCCTCTGGGCGATTACTAAACGGCTTCAGCCTTTAAACAAATGGGCCCCACTTGAAACCAATTCCTGCAGCTGTTCCGAGAGCCACTTTCATCACGTATGTTACCTGGTGCCTGCGCTCTCGTTTTGTGTTTCTGTCCTATTCCACAAGACTTGAGGAGATGGGAAACCACAAGCGTTCGCACGGTGCTTCCAGCCGAGGTACGACGTGCTCACAGGCTGGCCCTTGACGAAGGGAATAACCCGAGCCGTCAGTTCTTCCCCCACCGAAAGGCAGCAGCTGTAGCTGTGGCTGTCAGGCTTTTCGCAGTCACTGCTGTGCTTGGGCTGTCCTCCCCTGGCCGCAGCAGGGACTTCACGAAGCCTCGCTGGCCCCTGAAGAGCCAGAAATATTCCCGTGATGTTGCACGAGGGAGTGAGAAATTGCCCAGGGAAGAAGAGTTTGAGGCCTGGGTGAAATCGGCCACAAGCATCTCTGCCTCCCGCGGGGGGTGACCCCCGGCAGCCTGCCGCGGCGGGTGGGCTCAGCAGCAGTGGAAGAAACTGGGACACCCACAGCGTCCTGGTCTCCTCCTCACGCCACGTGGGTGCTGGGAGCGAGCAGGGGAGGGGCGTGGGGGCCCCCCCCCTTCAGCACCCACCACCTGCCAATGGCCCCCTGGGCTTCGTGCCCTCTCCTGGCCCGGCAAACGCTCGTCCCTGTGGTGGCAGCCGGTTAAAGGCAACGGGAGCGAGTCGAAGGGAATTGCTGTGGTGTTCCATAAACTGGTACCTGTGGGCTGTGTCACCTCGCGGGGGCCATCTTGGTGCCAGGGCAGGTGCCTCCGGCCCCCAGCCTGCGGCAGCTGGGGCGCGGCGTGGTTAGGCATCCCCAGGGACTGGGTCGGACAGGGGGTTCTCCCGCCAGTGACGAAGGGGAGGGTTAGACGGGGCGTAGGGAGAGCTGCTGAGCTTGTGCTCAGAAAGGGTTTTCTGAGTTTTTTTCTACTGCAGCACAGGGGCTCGTGGAGGTCCGTGGTGGTTTCACCTGGGTAACGATGCCTTTCTGCCTGCCTTTCAGCTGCTGCCTGATGATCCGAGCCGTTCGGAAGCTGCCGGGTTTCATCGGGGAGGTCACTGTGAATACCGTGGGCTGTCCAACCTGCAGCTCTCGGCTTTCAACCCAAAGCAGTGCGAGAGCTTTGATGCGAGTCCGAAGAGCACAAAGCCGCAGCAGTGCCGTGGTTCCAGAGCAATTTTCTCACGTCCTTGTTAAAACCCTGCGGTTGTCCTGCCTTCCTATCGCTGCTTCCACTGCTCACAGCTACGCTGGGGGTTTCGTAAGACCAAACAGAGGTGAATCTCACAAGGTACCAGTTGCCTCCACTTTCCTGGCTGGGCAGGTACAGCTCGTATGTTAGAATAGATGCCTAAAATCCTGACAATTTGGTGTGGATTTTCTCGGAGGGGAGTGCCGAAACAGCTGCTGACCTGAAGCGTTGTCTGGTTGTATTTTTACTAGGTAAGAGCTTGGTACATCATCTTCATAGTGTCCTTTCACACCCCGTGGAGCCTGGGTTGTCTGCAAGCCCTGTCCGTGAGGACCTGAGGCTCCATGCCTAACGCTGGTCCTGGGACCTCACGGGGGAGATGTGGTGGGTGGTGGCACCAGCGCGGGCGTGGGACACCTGGGCTGCCCTCAGGACAGGTCTGCAGGTTGCTCAGTGTCCTCTTGAGGTCTGTGGGTATCATGACCTGAGAGATCGCTGCGTGTCCCCAGCATGAGCAAACCTTGTCAACAGGCTTTGAGCAGGGCTTGTCCCCATGCCAGGCCCACCACTGCCAAGCAAGGAAAGGCTCCATGTCTGAGCCTCAGCGCTGAAAACAAAAAGATATTTTTCACTCCTTCTGCTTCCCTGAGAGCATCAATCCTCTCTTCAGGGAAAGTCCTCTTGGAAATACAGCGGGAAGGTCTTTGGACCGGGCAGAGAGACCTTGCTGGTAGGTTGGTTTAAGGCCTGCACCCTGGGTGGCGATCCCTAAACGCAGTAGAGGTAGGCGAGAGTAACGACGGGCTCAAAGGTGAAGGATGGGTGCCAGCACCACCCAAGACTGCTGTCCTCTGGGCAACAGCAGGAGCTGGGCTCTCTCCATCTTCAGGATTTCCACTCCCCTGATGTCTGGGAGCAGGAGTAACCTCCTGTCTCATACGTACGGGGGTTTCTAATGTGGAACAAGACTTTCTACTTGTCTATAAGCCATCAGACCACAGTGCTACCATCATTCCCACGCTAAAGGCAACGCTGACCTCTCCCAGCCTCTGTAAAGCCAACCAGCTGTACCCATTAGAACACATCAGTCAACTATATTGCTGTGTTTTGAATTTTTAATTATATTTTCCAACTAAATAGAGTACATGTATCAAAATGCTTGTTTTAAGCAGATGTTACCATGCAGGGTTTTTCCATTCTCTTTTCTATTGACTGGGGCAAATCTTAAGTAAATATTTGAGTTGAGCCATTTTTTATTAATAACAGATCTTGGAATATCCTTTTTGTCAGTGATATTAAACACGTAGGTATTTTTCCTGCTAGCCTGATACCTGCTTTTTTTATTATTTTTTTTTTAAGGCAATCTCACTTTCATTTTTTTCACCAACCAGCTTGAACAAGTACTGTAATTTATTTGTAATTTTAAATTGGGCCCTATCAGATTTTAAATATATGCATACACTAACCTCACAGAAGTCCGCTGGTCATGAATGAACCTCGTTGGCACAGCCCTGCCAACATGTGTCCTTTTCCTACCGATCTCTGCCAAGGTCTGTGTATCAGAATGTAGCTCCCAGCTCGTGTTCGGTTCATTACTAGCATTGAATTGGTCTCAACACCTAAATTAACCAGTTTGCTTCACAGAACTGGCAGTTGATATAGTAACCAGTTTCTTGTTAATGTTTGTTCCAGCTGGGATATAATATCAAACATGAATCCTTTAATTTTGCTGCAGCATACATGTGAAGTTGAATTGTTTGCAGTAGGTAACAGAGATACTTTTGTACCTCAGTCTCTCCCACCCAGAATCTCCTGGTTTTGCCTATGCCTTTGCTACAGAATCAGTGCCTTTGTATTAAACTACATGCAGTTCTTTTAAAAAGAAAAGTTTGCTTTGAATACGGGGTCAGAGACCTGCTGACTGTCTCACTTTTATTAAAGTGTTGCTAGTGTCTTTGGTATGCAGGATACCTAGTTATATTTAAAATATAGAAACCTTGGCTTAGGGATACTTTCCTTTCCATATTTTACCAATTATGATGACATTAAGGATAACTAATGTTACTGACTCATTTGCCAGGTGCTTTGAGATCTTGCAGCTAGGTTTCGTAATTTACTGCTGCACTGAGAGGCAGGGTTGTGAACCTTGAAGGCTCCAGAAACACATTTATCAGGAATGCTTTGAATTTCATTTTAAATATCAGAACGCTAAAAAGATGCAAGTTTTGGTTGATTGTTGCTTATAAAGGAGAAAAAGTACTGTCGACTAGGATTTTCTGTTCTCTGATCCTATTTTACCAGCCATCTCCCTTCCACGTGGCGCTTTCTCCAGCCGTGATGGATGGGATAAGGAGTGGCAGGGCTGGCTGAGCATCCCCACATCTGCATGCCCGGCGCTGGGCAGGTGAGGCCCATGGAGATCTCCTTCCCGGTAAGGAAAAAGCAGGTCCCACCCTGCACGATGGGCTAGTGTGGGAACAGGATTTGTCCAGTGTACAAAAAAAAACAACAAAAAACCACCAAAAAAGCAGACCTTTATAAAAATCCCAGCTACAGCTAAAACAACAGTTCCCCATGACTCAGGGAGAAGGGCTGTGTGTGAGGGGGTGGCCAGGAAAGCCAGGCTCAGCTGTAACCTTACTCCTGCCCTGTCCATTAGGTGAAATGCTGTTTAAACATTGCAGTGAGCCAGGTAACATGTAGAATATTTTCGGCTGGAACAGCCTGACCCAGACTTCTGCAATGGCCCGCTATTAACAGTAGTCCTGATACGTGGGAGTTAAAGGGGGCTCCGGGGGAATCGAGGATCTGTCTGACGGGATTATACCCATCCCTGGGACTGGGGCTGGCAGAGGTCTGAGCCTCCTTGCTCGAGCCTGGTGAGGAAGCCAGGTCCCACTCCCTTGCGAATTTTTTCTTCAAAATCCCCATGCTGGCTGTCATTTGAAGAGGGATTTTTGGTTTCGTACAGGGGGGACACTGTGCTGGTGCAGACAGGGAACTTGCCCGAGTGCCAAGGGCAGAGCTCAGCCTCCACCGCCCAGCCGGAGCCGTGAGCAGCCATCAGATGCTCACACCGGGCGCTGTGTCCCTCACGGAGACATCGGATTCCCACCTTGGTGGATCCATCTGGCTCCTGCTGAGGGAGGAGTGAGCGGCAGCAGCTCGGCTGTAGCACGTTGTGCTCCTGCGTGGCGAGAGCCCCAGGTGCCGTCCAGAGCAGGTCTGCCAGTGTGGGGCATCTCCTCGGGTATGAAGCCTCTCCCCAGGTCACCTCCTTTATGTTTCGGGAGCTTCCACACCAGCTTCCCTGGAAATGCCGTCAGCTTACGAGGACAGGGGATACAGGTCAGTGTGCACAGGGCAGAAATACAGCCCCATCCCACTGCTGCCAGTGGTGGGGCTCCCCACCACCCCACATGATGCTGGGAGGGGGCTGGGGCAGGTGGACATCCGTGGGTGCTGATGCGGGCCGTGGTGGCAGGGTCACCTCCTGAGAGAAATGAAGAAATAAATTTAAAAATTCTTAAACCAAGGGGGGGAAAAAAAAAAAAAGAGCGAAAGAAAAAAAGTTGCACTTGAGGTTAACTCTGCTGCAGAGCTGATGACATCAATGTTACCATGGCGACAAAATCTTCACTTAGGTATGGTGAGCGCCCTGAGCTTGTGGCTGCCAAGGAAACCCGCCCGAGCTCCGGCACACAGCCACCACTGCAGCCCTGGGGCCTTCCTCCTCCTCCTCCTCCTCCTCCTCCTCCTCCTCCTTCTTTTCCTCCTCACCCTGTCCCGCTGCCCAGGGGCTTTGGCTGCACCCTGCTCCCCATCCCTTATGGAAGTTAGTTAGTGAATTCTTCCAATTTTTGTCCCCACTGCATTCCCAGCAGCTCCAGCGTGTCCCGGGGATGACGAGGGAGAGCTGCCATCCACAGGGACGTGGGGACGTGGCTGCTCTGCCGGCGGCCATTGCTGGCACCACGAGTCACCTCCCATCTACTGCTGGACTCCGATGTCTTCATGGAGCTCCAAACCAAGCTGTTGGCCTCCACCTGCTCATGAGTAAAGTTACTGCGGTTTGGGGGGCCTGGTGTGGGTCAGCACAGGGTTCAGGGGCCGCTGGGAGCCCGTGGCCCCAGGGCAGCGAGCGGCTGGGGGGGCGACCCGTGGAGGAGCAGGCGGGTGGGACATTCACGTCCCTCCAGGGCTTGAAATGGAGCACAGAGCAACCTGCCTGTGGCCCTTTCCTAGCTGGGGGGCTGTGCCACCGCAGCACGGGCTGCTTCTCTGGATTTTTTTCCCTGCAATTCAGGTTAAAAGCCTGTGAGCGCCCTCAGCACCAGGGACCCCCCCAGGGAGCATTAGGGGAATTCATGAGATGAAGCAACAGTGTTTATCACCGCCCTGCCACGTTTCCCTTCCCGTCTTCATCCGTATCGATGAGAAACTCCTCATAAAGTTTGGTTATCGCCTTGAAATCCTCCGATTTCAGACAAGAGCAGTCATTAGCCACCAGGGTGAATCCATGGGCTAACGAGCAACGATTGAAGTGAAGGAAAAATGCTCGGCGGGAGGTTTGGGTCTGAATAAAGCCCTGATTTTGGTGCTACGCTCAGCTGAAGCCAAGGCATAGCCTGGCCCAGTGTGGGTGTCCTGAGCAGTGCTCCCGCAGTAGCTTTGACAGCCCCAAGGGATCCCAAAGGCCCCCCCATCATCACGGAAGGTCATTTGGTCGCTGCTGGCCGAGGGGTCTGTCCCGCCATGAATTCACCTCCAATGCAAAAATAAATCCCACGATAGCTGATGGGAAGGGTTCTTTTTTTAGCGTATTTTAAGTCAGCCCTGAGTGGTTATTGAGCAGTCTGGGGATTTTTGTTTGGTTTTGTTTTTTTTTTAACTGGATATTGCATACAGGCTTAAAGGCTCCAGTGATTTATCGTGGCAAATGATGCCACTGCATCACCTCAAATGTGGCAGCAGCCAGCCCTGTGTGGCCCCAGCGCAGACCCTCTGGTTGCCTGTGTGCACGCTGAGGTACCGCTCTAGCTTCTATTTTAGAACTTGAGGATTTGGATCTTGGTCAAGCTGTTGTTGTTTCAGAATAAAAAAAAAATGTGAAAAGAAACCCCAATCTGTCTAAAAGAGAAACATCTGCTGGCATGTGAGAGGCTGCTGGCTTTCAGGCTTCGGGGTCTGCGATTAACCAGGCTCCAAGTCGTGCCACTGCCCGAGAGCGTAGCCCAGTTGATCCAGTTGCTGGAAAGGGAAGGGAAGGAAAGGAGAATCTCAGCAGCAGCATGAGCTGCCAAGTCCCGCACGGCACGCGGGAGCCAGCCTGCCGCCGCCGGTAGCCCACCCAGGGCAGGCTGCAGAGCCAGTGCCTGAGGGTGGGCATCGCCTCGTGCCAGTATTGTTTTGGAAGCCGGGGGGGGAAAGGCACAATTTACCCGGAGGCAGAACTAGAGTTCAAGGAAAGCCCAACCTGCTACCTTTTAATAAAAATCCAACAGTTTTGCAGTAAAATTACCGTTTTATTATACAGCTGCAGTAGGAGCAAAGGTGATTAACTAATAGCAAATCTCTGGAGAAAATGAAGGAATTTTTTAGGCCTGAATTTTTGAGATACATCATGAAATTATTTATATTCTTTCAAAATAATTACAAATTTTACACAGTACCAGATCTCCACTACCCGATTTCTGGTGACAAGAGAGGAGTGTAGTCAAGGGGAAGTGACTCATGGCTGCCTGTGGTTGAAATTAATGAGATATTTATCTGGAAACATTCCTGTCAGCGGCTTTGCTTTGTAGTCCGAGTCGGGACAACAGCGGTGCCCTCGCTGTGGTGGTTGCAGGGACTTGAAGGATAGGCTCTGCTAAGCATAGGATCAGATGAGGGAGGGATTTTAAAGCCAAAAAAGCCCATTCTGCATGTTCAGGCCAACTTGCTGCAGAACACAGCCCAGTTTGCTCCCTAATTCCCACGATAACCCCACAAGCAGTATTCACTGGGGAGAGAAGGGAGAAAGGACATGAAAGGTGAGGAAAACCAGCATTCAGCTATGGCATCTTGGGATGGGACTTATTTTTTTTTATTTAATTCTTTTGTTTGCACATGCCACAGAAAGCCCTTTCACATCCTGCATTATCTTTTCTGTAAGCAAGGGCTCTTACAGGAGAGCCCGGCTTTAAATATACGTGGAAGAGAAATCCTTCTGCTGCCTACTCCTGGAGTTACCCAGCCTGTCACCTTCCCAGGGACAAACAGCAGTGACTGTGTGAGCAGAAGGCTGTGTTTTCTGAACCGCTTCAAAGCCCTTCCCTGCCAGCCAGATTATTGATCAAGAGGATATGTCGGCGTTTCAGAAGCTTCCCCAAAAAGGCACGGAGCCTGCTCGGCTCCCGTGCGTCACTGGGGCTGTTTTTATCTGCGGATTTTCCAGCGTGTTTAGCAGAGCTGGGTTGTCCAGGAGGGACCCTGGCAGAATCTCCCCACTGAGTGACTCACGCTCGCACATCATGGGAATACGGGCTGGCTTCAACATACTGCACTTTTCAACTCTGATTCATGCCACCCCAGGAGAGTAAATAAGGCAACTCCACACACATCTCGGCTGTGACGAGTTGCCTTCCCACTGAAAAGGTGTCGGGGCGAATGACACTGCCGGTGAATAGTGTCACCTATAACTTAGCCAGCAATTTCCTAAATAGGGCAAATGTCTCCTTGCACGTATGCCCTGAGTCTCGTTGCAGCCCAGGGAACCTGCCGTCTTGCACGTTGCAGGGCGTCTTTACTAAACCGAAGGCACTGGAGTAATTTCAGTGAGCTTTGTAGCAGGTTTGCTAAAGCCTGGGGACATTCATTAGCAATCTGGGGTTGTCACTTTTCAGGCAGACCATGCCTCCACAGATGGCTTCAGAAGGGTGATTCAAAAAAAGCAAAGAGCCTCATTAATCTGGACGATTCCCAAAAGCAGGGTGAGCCAGGTCACTGCTGCAGAAGGTGTTACTTGATACTGATGTGTTTAGCACCACAGAGACAAAAATCAGGAGCAGATTTTTTTTTTTTTTAACAGGATCTAAACAAATTACATATCAGAAATCAGTTGTTTGGGGAGAATCTCCAGCTGTCATTGCTGGTACCTGAATGATGGTGAGTCATCAAATTACATCCTTGGGTCGGGGAAAAGAGTGGCTGGATAACTAGATGTCTAGTTGCCTGTTAAGCCAGTGAAACAGTTCACCTAAAAAGCCTCGTGTACGGGTCAGATGATTTCTTCAATACAATTTAACTCCAATTCTGGCTTGCAGCCTTGGCCAAGAGAGCCCAAGGAAAGCACCCGGGCGCTCCTTACAGCTGGTGTCCAGCCTCCGATCGCAGGCAGGAGCACTGGGCAGCCCCTGCCCACAGTTGGCTCTCGCAGCTCCCGTTAGCACATGACACTAAAAACCCAGTGACTCAGCAGGAATATCTCTGCAGAAATCAAAAGAAGGAAGCCTTAGACATTTCCTGATAGCAGATTGTGAATTTGTGCTTCTTGTTATAGCCTGATCTGTCATTAAGAAGACCGTGTAGGCCTTGGTCTGTTCCCCGAGGAAGCTGGGTTATGGGTGATTTTTCTCATTGCAGGTTGCTGATGAGAGAGTTGAATGTGTTCTTACACGATTTGGCTGAGCAGAGGGGCAAAAGCTATTGAATAAGCGTTCAATGAATCGGGTGCTTAATTCCCAGTGAATGCCGGCTCCTCTGGTTCTTTGCTCCCTTGGGCTTCGCTAAAAATCTCAGCATTATCCTCAAACCTGCAAAAGAGAAATATCCATGGCAGCGTAATTAGTCCATGCTATGCCATCTCTTATGTTGCTGTAATGTTGTCTTTCTTTCAAAATAAAGACACCCCCCCTCATTTGATTACATGTTCTGTTCTTTCCTTCAGGCCTGTCAACATGAAGCACAGAGATTGCCTAATCTGTTCTTGTTATTTGATTATGTGACTATGGTACGCTGCTCTGGCTTCTGTCCATAAGCCGTCACAACCGGCACCGCGTTTCTGCCCAGCCTCCGAGCACCTCAAACACGGGCGGGTAAGGGAAGCGCGTCCTCCCCGCCGTGCCTACCGGGTGCCGTGAGCGGCTAGCGAACACCGGAGCAGGACGTGACTAGGACCCAGCCGAGAGCTTGGCGAGCAAAGTGCCGGGTCCCCAGCACCCAGGCCCATGGCCCCAGGGGGACCTCAGCCAAGGCCTTGAGGGGGAGGCGGGTGGAAGCGTTGGGTGTCCACACCCTCCTCGGCATGCCTGCTCCCCGGGCGCGCAAGCTGGGATTTGTGCGCTGGCACCCTCGCAGTGCTCCCAGTAACCTCCCGGCCCTGGGCTGCGGGATGAGCCAGGCTACGCGGGCGCTGGCGCTGGGTCCCTCTGGGATGCCGGCAGCTCCTGGTGGGAGCCAAGCTCCAGACCTTGCACGAGTGCTCCGCTGGCCAGCTGATGTCTGTGGGGACAGCGTCTTAATCCCACTGCTTCAAAAAAAGAACCAAAAATTCCTTCTGCTGCTAAAGTGCTGTTCAGGGAAGGACAGAAGAGCCCAGCGGTATGGCTCAACGAGGGATGAGAGTTGAGCTTCAGTGATGTTATATCAGATGAATTTATCCTCTCAGCCTTGGTCAAACTGTCTGCATACCTGGTCCCTAAATCATTGTCTGCATTGTCTTGTTATTTTTTCTGTCTGCCTTGTAGAGCTGTTAAAGTCCTGGGCTTAAGAACATAAAATGTCTCTCCAAGACAGAACCGGTGACTCTCCTGTTGACTCTTTCCCCACGTGGATCCCTCAGCAACATAGCTGTGTATGCCAGGGAAGGAAATAAGGAGGAAAACTTGGTCCCCACTGGTTTAAGCCTTGAGACCCAATGTACTGTTCTTCCTCAGCCACTTGCAAGGAAATGGCTTGCCACCAAGGTGGCAAACAGCTGAAAAATAAGATCTTCTGCATATTGTTGGTATATGCTCTTGGAATGGTCCCTAGCAGTGGGATGGAGGTGTGACAGGGGGCTTAGAAAGAGACGTTTGAATCAAGAGCTCTGCACAAGCACTTCAGTCCCTCGCAATTTTCATTAGGTGAACACCTGCAGAGGCCCAGGGCGATGTATTTTCCCGTTTGCCTGTATCTAAGCAGCTTTGCCTTGGAGGTAACATGGACCTTGTGGGGCTCCTGCATTGAGGCTGACTGCTTCCAGCCCTGGGATCATAACACATGCGTGGGAGAGATTTGAAAAAAAAGGGTTTTCAACTGGAATTTGCTGCTTCTGTTTCTTTGCACATCCCCACCTAAATTCACCGGCTGGTGAAGGGTGCAGTGCCTGTTTTCTTCTGCTTTCATTTCATTGCACTTGCTTCATTTGGGCCCCATCACAGCGGTTCTTGGGCCCAGCCCAGCACTTAGCAGCAGTAGCACAGGAATTGATTTCAGCAGGAGCAGACAATCCCCTAAATTATTAATGTTGATAATGGACAAACCACAGGACACAAGCAAAACTATACAGATGAAAGAGCTGAAGACGTGAGAGGGTGGCAGCTGGAACCATCAGGGTGATGAGAGAGAATTGGGATAGAGAGAGATGTCCCAGGTGGCTGGGACCAAGACAGAGCACAAGCAAAGAAGGTTTTGTGCTAATCCAAAAGCACAGAAGTGCACCTCTTGGTGACGTTCCTAAATGCTGTGAGTACGTGTGCTGTGTCCTGTCAGGGCTTTATAACCAGCAACAAGCAGCTCACATGCAGAAATTCCTACATGGCAAAAGACGTGTGCCCCATGCCTGTATTAAAAACCTGCTGGGGGGCCAGGGGGGCAGGGGACATCACTGTGTTGTCCCCATCCCCTGTGTGAAGGTGGCCTTTGAGGTTGCCCCATCTGTATGACACTGGGTGGCTCCTTGGCAGCCTGCCTGGCACGTCCTAGTTGTGTTTCTCAGAACCCCTCCGTGTTTTCAGCTGATTTGCTTTGACATCAGCAGCCGGCAAGAAGTTCTCTGTGTCGGGGTGCGTGGGAGTGCTATGTGACACCTTAATCATGCTAAACAGGAACACACATTCAGATTTCCTCAGCGTTTCAAAGAAATGTGATTTCCTTTGTGCTGCAAAGAAAGAGTCGACTTGATTGCGACTCTCTGTGGAGATCAGCTCCGGTGCCTGTGAATTAGGGTGCCAGGATCTCATTCTGGGAAAAAAAGGGAGATAAAACATACCAGGCTTTCGTGCTGCAACCATTAGGGTTAAGTTTCTGGCTGGTAACTGGGGGTTGTTTTGAGGAGAGCTGTTTAATTTAATTGGCCAAGGTATCAAGAAATCAGATTTTGTTCAAAAATAAAAATAAAAATCTGCATAGAGTCAAAGTATCAGCAAATACTGTACTAAATCCCAACTTCCCAAACAGTTGTTAATCATTTAGCAAAGGCATTAGAAATGAATTCAAAGTCCAAAAGAGTGATTCACTGGTTAGTGTATTTGTCCTCCCTGTACGGTTGACAAACATTTCAAATCTCAGTGAAAACTCAGTTAGCCATGGTTCAGTGCAGATTTAGCTGAGCATTTGCTGTTCCAGGTGAGATGAAATAATGACAGGCAAGAGTCATGAGAGACCTTCTAGTACAGGGCCAGGCAGAGAGTGGTACGTGACGTAGGGTGGGATTTTGTAGCTGGTGTGATATGTGATATGTGGCAAGGCCATTGGAAAAGCTGGATTTGCCAGTGTGCTCGTCCTTCTGACAGCCTCATTCCCTCTGCCTGGCTCATTCAGAAGCACAGCACTGCTTGGATGCTCAGCATGAAAGTGCCTTTCATTTTTTTGTGATTTATGAGATAACCTTAAAAAGTCTTCGTTTGGTAAATTACTGTGCATAGTAATAAGAAAAGCTCCTGTTGGACCCGATAAATGAATTTGAATGATGATGCTCAGTTTAGAAAATGGCTGTGTTCCTGCTAGATGTGTGCCCAAAACACAGGTCTGAAATGGGGTATTGTCCGGTAACCACTGTCACGGGGCGGTAAGGATTTCCATGGGGGTTCACCAGACGTGATAATTGCTGCTGCCCAATAGTTTTAGTTTTCAGCACTGAATTAACTGTTGCCTTAACCCTATTCACATAGCGTGCAAAAAAAGTAGGTCACTCGAGACAGCAGGTATTGCTCAGCTTGGAAATCCACTTTGGCACGTTCACAGTTCAGCAGCTCCTCTAAAGGAAGGATTACATCCACTGCTACCAGGCTCCTACCCGAGCTGCCTCTTCAGAAGAGCAGCGACCTGCGTTCCTCTGTGCCCGGTGCAGCCTGAGGGTGCTTTTCCGATGACAAGCGGACTGCTCCAAGACAGGGAATGTCCCCTTCCCTCTTCAGTGGCAATGATTTTCCTCTTTTAATCGGGAACCAACGATAAGCTCACTTCAGTCTCATGGGAAACGATGTCTCTGCTGCAAGAGGAAGCTGAACAGAAGATGCATTTCTCCCCCTGTGCCTTGCTCTGCTGTTCCTCTGTGATGTTGCAAAAGCCAGGTGCTGCTCTAGAGCAGGATGAGCCCTGCTCCCTGCGGCTGCTGAGGGCCACCGGGCTGCACGGTGGTGTCCAGGGCCCAGGGACAGCAGGGTAGTCCCCATGGAGATGGCACAGGAGCTGGCTGCTGGTAGAGGAGAGCAGCACTGCCCTGGAAAGCGGGATGGTACGACCAGCACAAGCAGGGTGGGCTTCTCCTGGGAGGCTCTTAAGAGGGGTTCAGCGTTAGATTGACAGCGTTGGATGTTTGTCCACCACGAGCTGCTCTTTCCCACGGTGCTCAGGCATTCTCCTTTGCCTTGCTCAGGGGATTAAGGCAGCTTGCGTGAGCAGTTCTTGGCACCCAACCTACCTAATATTTTGTGCTCTGAATCCTGCCTGCTGGGCTGGGGTTAATTAGCCTGGTCATCTGCAGGAAAGCAGACGCAGGCAGGACTTTTCCACAGCTCCCTCGCCGCTATGTTGCCACCCAGCCCTACCCCCAAGCGGGCTTTCTGTCGCCTCCTGCTCTTGCCTTATTTAAGCTCCCCAAGCTGCGTGCCCGGCTGCTGGCCGGTGTGGCAGGAGGCAGCCCTGTGATGGCACGTTTCAGCGCGACTGCAAGCGGCAAAGTGCTTTGCTCCCTCAGCTCAAACCTGTCTGCTCGCATCTTTATATGGATTGAAGAGCAGCGCTGGCACCAGGCCAGCATCCACCGCGGCTCCTTCTCACCGGGTGGAGCAAGGGGCTCTCCCGCTATGCGTTTGCCAGAGCTTGGGGATCAATGTCATTTTAGAGCTGTGGTTAAGCAGTCACACAAAATTACCTGTGTGAAAATACAGTGCAGGGAATGTTAGCTAAGCTTCACTTAGATCACTGCAGATGTGTTATTTTGGGAGAGCATTCACGCTGTGCAGTCCTTATTCAGATAAAACTGCAATTGACGTAATTTTTTCCATAATGCTGCTTTTATTTGAAATCATATCTATACATCTTGTACAAATCAAACTAATAATAAGCATTTCCATGACATACTCTACTTATGGATTAATTTTGGAATTTAGTTTATAGACATGATTTGACTTCAGTGGGATTATGTCCCTAAAAGGACTGCAGCAACAGGGGACAAATGCTAGAAAGTGGCTTTTTGTCTATAATTCAACATATTTGTTTGTGGAACCCAGAAAAATGTTCTAATCTTCCATCTGAAAACTGCCTTGTCACCTTTTGATTTACAGCATTTTCCTTTGCCTCTCATCTCCTCCGCGACTCAGTTGGTATTTCTTACAAGGCAGGTATTGTCAAATCTCTTTCTTCAAACATATAATAACCACCTTTTGTATTGAACAGGCATATAAATTACTCAGCTTATATGACAGAACAGAAAATAAAGAGTTGAGTGTCTGGCAGGGATGCCGAAGAGTGAGGTTATTATAACCTTACTGTGAAAGATTTGCCAACAGAAAGTTACATATCAGTGAGGTAACCGACGACAGTATTGCCTTTATTATGCCAAATATTAGAGAACGTTATTGTATGATATATTTCTAGACAAATCGGACCTCTCTTATCAGGATGATCAGTAGCCATCCTTGTGCATCACATATGGGATTTATAGCTTAAATAGACCCCAGGCACTGAAATACATACAGTCACAGGGTTTACGCCTGTCAGTATTACAACCTTACTATTCAGCCCTTCTTGGGAATTTTTCCAAGACTTTGTTTTTCAGTTGAAAATAGTGTTCTTGCAAAATTAAAATCTTGCAGGCTTTCAATTTGCCTTCATGAAAATTTGACTAGGAATAGAATAGATATTTCAAAGTGGAGCGGTCCAAATGAAACCAAATCACAGTGCCTGGCTTAGAGCAGTTTCAAACATCCACCCATCGTTGCCTGTGCTGCTGTCAGATGTATATGGTTTATGTTCAGACACTTTGTCCCACCAGTTTCTGTGAACAGGCTTGGCTTCCCAAGGCAACTGCAGGCATCAGCTGGGTAGGGCAATGCAATCCACCCTGGCAGCCAGCAAACAGTGTCTCTTGGGCATAGATGTGAAAAGAAGTGCACTGTAGACTTGTAGGAAAAGGTGAATATTTCAGTTTATAGGGGAAAAGTACAAGGTCGAGAGGCAGCTTAGAGAAGGGCACCTGTAGCTGCCTCTGTACATTGGGGTTTAATCCACTCAAACTTGTACTGCCCTTTTTAAGCCTCAGAGTAAAGTGGCCTTTCCAAGGGTAATTGGAACAGCACAACACAGCTACTGAAACGGCTGCCCAAAACAATATCTCCCCAGCTCACTTCTCGTTCTCGGTGGCTGACGGCATCCTGAGGCACCCCCATTACCTAGTGACCAGTAAAACAGCTAACCCTCCCCGGGACATCACCTACAGCACCCAGTCAGTAACGAGCAGCGTTACCATCAGCGCTTTCTGCTTGATTTATCGGTGCTTGTAAGCAATCAGCTGACTTTGGATGGAGGCTTAGGATCAACCTGGCTGAAGTAGAAAAACCAAAAAAATCTAAAAGCTCTTTTCTAGTTGCTGCTCGGTTGCAGTTGGGATTTGGTGCATGGCTCCACCTCATGGCAGCTGCACAAGTATGCAAGGAAAGAGTTTGAGCTGTGATCTGCTTTCGTGGGGGGATGAATGACACCGTTTACTTCTTCACAGAGTGATCGCCGAGTGTCACCAAATCAAACAGACTTATCACAGACTCTGGAAATCAGGGTGAGGTGCAGCGAAGTCTCGGTGTTGAGCTTTTTCTGCTCAAGGTGTGAAAGTCGCACGCAGGTTTTGGCAGCTTGGTCTCGTTTCCCCTCTCTGCATTACAGGTGGGGTGAGTAGTGCTGCTCGCTGGAAAGGCCACCCAATGCTCCCAATGTTCTACTCTTTTTTCATGTATTTATAAATACTTGGTGATAAATTTTTGGGAGGCTGAAAATTTGCAGGCCCAGTTTCTGCTTTGGAGAAAGTTGTTGTTGAAGTAAACTAGTAGTTTGTGGATGCAGGCTGAGAGGGACAAGTGGCTGCTCTGAAACAGGTGCTCAAACTTTATTAATCTCTTTTTCAACCCCCTCTGTGCTAACGGCTCAGCTCGGCAACCGGACACTGGGGGCTTGGGGCAGAGCTGCACTTTGTGCGTACTTCTTGCTGTTCCTGTCTGAACTGAATCAAAACCATTAGACATACAGTGTGATGGCCTCAGCAGAGATGCCTGTAGTGCCCCATGCCCAATGCCCTGTGCCCAGTGCCTGGTGCCCAATTCCCAGTGCCCTGTGCTCAGTGCCTGGTGCCCGGTGCCCAGCACCCAATGCTCGATGCCTGGTGTCCTGTGCCCAGTGCCCTGTGCCCGACGCCCGGTGCCCGGTGCCCGATGCTCAGTGCCCAGTGCCCGGTGCCCGGTGCCAGCCCAGGCTCCCTCCAGCTGCCACCCACCAGCAACAGAGCCCCTGCCACCAGCACCTCACCATCTCTGCTGCCCTCCCATGGCACATCTAGAGGAAGAAAATGAGCCTGTTTCAGGCAAATTCAAAGGCATGGTTTGAATATGATATCTTTCATTTAGGAATGCTAATACAGGCAGTTTTGCAAGCGCGGCTGTAAGCCTTTCTGCAATGACAACGCTGAGAACTGACTGTCACTGGGCTTCAGCACATTCAAAGCCGTGTTCAGCAATACATTGGAGCCTCTGAAAGGTCTTGAAATGTATACCTAACAAATCAACCCATCCATCTGCGCTTGTCCAGGCAGGGACAAGTCCTTGTCCTCTTTGGTAAGAGGGTTTTTTTTTTCTTTATAATGCCATTTTGCTCTTCACTAGTGCTCCCCATCCAAGGTTATCAGGAAGCTAACCAGCTAGATCTCCCAGGAGCAAATCATTACCTAGGAAAATATTACTCATCCTAAAGACCAAACAAAGCCTTGAGTCCTGCTTTAAATAGATATAAAAGAAGGCTGTTCCAATGCGATGGTAATAGTAAGAACTTTGTTTGCATCAGGGTTTTCTTCCTGCTGCTACTAGTAAACATTGTACTTTATGAAAGTACCAAATTACAGATCTAACTAGCAAGAAGGTCTGAATTCAGTCTGCTTCTCAGCTAGGAGAAACTCTGGTACTCTGAATGTGGCCAGTACAGTATCCTGCACCTATTTCTAGCTATAATTTAGTAGACCTTTGCTTTCATTTTATTTAAGCTTAATTTTAATACAAGGTTGTTCTTACTGGTCACCTCCCTGTTGTTAAATCCCAAGATAATATTTGCAATATGATGCACAACTGTGTGGGTGATGTAGCAATTATGAAACCAAAGAGAGCTCATTGTACAGTGGCTAGTAACATACAGCATGCCAAGGACTAAAACCTCCGTATCATGGGATGTGTGTCATATTCAAATATAGGTCACGTGCAAGAGCAGATTTGAGAAGATAAGCTGCTAAACTGGCCTATCTCTGGGAGAAAGTCAGGCTGGCAGCCTAAAACAGCTGAGCTAATAGCTAAATTGATCTTTAATCTATCTTTGTTGTAAACTATCTAGAAAGAGATCACTAGGCACTAAGCAGCCTGCATGCATGAGTTAAACAATGAAACCAGAGAAAAATCACGTTGGATGTTGGGGCCTAAAAAATACTGTAATGGCACACTTGTATAAGGTGCAAGGCACAAGAAAGACATCCCTCTTTTCTTTTTGCCAGGCAACAAAAACATAGCTGGTGTTGCTCTGCGTTGGTTTCCTGATCTGGTTTGCCATGCTCCGTGTAAACACAGCACCCTTGGGAAGAGCAGGTGTAATCGGTGAAGGGGATGAAAGCGTTTGGTCCTGTTGTGCTGTTTCATTTCTATGGCTGGATGAAGGAGAGCATCTTTTCTGTTGTTAGAAGGTTTTATAGCTGCCAGAAGCCTGGAGTATACCTTGTGCTGGTGGCTGTTGGAGTGTCTGGAGGTGACTTTGCTGATGCAGTTAGAATTAGCTGCTCAGTTATGTTTCCCCTTTGAAAGAGACCAGTCAAAAGGATCCAGTGGGTGCACAGCATCAAGAAAGGTGCTTAGGAGCCAAGCCAGAAACCTGTATGCTTCTGCTGAGGCAGCAACACTTCTACTAAATGAATCCCAAGCAGAAAGTGCTAATACTGCATGTCGGCAGTGAGTGGCATTGTGGTATCACAGAAGGAGCAGCAGAGCAAAAAACAGGAAGATGATTAGATACAGCAGAGAGACAGTTGAGAGGCTGAGGAGTTATTCTCAGGATGGGCATCCTACCTGTATTCCAGTGTCCTGTTCGTATGCCCAAGCATTACAAGCTGTATACGCCGCAGCTTATGGAAATAAAGGCATTTGCCAGTGGGCCTTTGTGTTGCTTCTTCCTCTCTGCCCTGTAGCCCCCAGTGTTTGGAAAAGCAGTCACGTCTCTCCTCTCCTCCTGTGAATTGATGTGCCTTCTTCATGGCTCGTAGAAATACGCAGCGTAAGTAACAGGTCTTGATGATGGAAACATCTGGTACATTTGGACTCACTGAGCCATTACTAGTTTACCATTAAAAGGGAGGGTGGCATAGATGGTACTGGAAGAAAGGACATGAATCCTAGTATGTGTAACCAAACGAGTGTCAGAGTGCTCAAAATAGCATAGATGATGTTTTTAGCTCCTGGGGGAGGAGAACTTTAGGGATCTGAATAACACAAAGATGCTCACTGGTGTTTCTGGGTCACTGGCTTGAAACCACAACAGCCAGGAGCTCATGGAAGGCTTGCCGATTTATTGTAACGGAGAGCTCGAGGCAGGAAGAGTGGAAGTGGAGCTGGAGCAAGTTTGCTGACTGAGGCTTAAAGTCCACACACCATAGCCTTCCAGCTTGAGGAAGCTCAACAGAAGGGACATATAAATGTAATGTGACATATATGAATATGAATATTACTTTGGCAGTCTCTCCTGTGTTATATGCTCAGTGGCAGCACCTATAAATCATCTGCTCTGTTATGTTTTATTACCTGTAAGTATGTGATAGGGCCAGTATTGGTTTAAAATTCAATTTATCACACTAATTTCAAACCTCAGTGCTGCAATATTGACTTTCTTTTTATTACATAATCCTTTGCCTTCAGGAAACCAGTATAGAAGATGTTAAAGTTGTCATAAACAACTGATATTTTAAAATATATTTCTTTTTTTTGCCAACATGATTCTCTCATCTGGTGGCTGAAAAACCAGAAATATTGGCCTCAGAATTACAAATTGTTTTTCAGTGCTACACTCACAAAGATTTAGTTTCCAAATACAGCAACATAATTTTTGTTAGCATAGATTCCATTCCAGTAATAAAATGAAAGTTATGTTAATTTTAATAATAATGCTAGCATTAGCATTGTTGTCTTGCTGATAATTACTGTATTCAAAAATACTGCCTTCTTTACACCTGAAACGAAATGTCAGCAAAGAGAAGTATCCTCTTCTCCATTTTACAGTTGGTGAAACTGAGTCAGTGGCTTCTCCAGAGTCACCCAGGAGCAGCTGTAGAGCTGGGAAGAGTGCAGCTGGGGCTGCAGTCCTGGGGCAGGGTGTCTGCCCTGACGTGCAAAACCTGCGCTGTGCAGACCACCTGCACCCCCGCAGGAGCTCTGGCAAGGGGACTGGGAAGACCACCATGCAATGCAATGTTTTGAGTCCTGTGAAAAAGGACCACAGTCTTAGTGCTGCTGTTGTCTCAGGATGTCGATGAGGCACTTTGGGTAGAAAGCCATCCCCCTCGTCTTCGCTATATCAACCTCCATCATATTTGCTGTCCAGACAATTTGAGGTCAAATAAGGAAAGAGCATGAACTGCCAGCTGCTTTCCATAGAATTCACCAGTTTCTCCTGGATATTTTGCAAGAGTTTTGTTTAGCCCTGTGCTGACTTCCGTCTGTAGCAGTATGAACAAGCAAATGAGCCAGCATCATCCTCATGTGAATATAAACGGCCCGACAGTGGTCACACAGTGGCAGCACATCAGACAGTGGTGCTTGAAATGTGACCTGATGCTACAAAACCACAGCATAGCCTCAGTTATGTCCTTTGTTTTATTATTATGCTCTTTGTTCTCAAGGCCTGTAGCAAACCCTACAGAAATACAGTGCCAGTGTTTGGGATTTTAGGGTATTTTTTTGAACAAGTTGTTGCAAATCAGCTGCTAAAAATATGTCTGTAATGGCTTTAAAAAAACACATTTCCTGTAAAATCAGCTAGGATTGTCACCCTGCCTGGGCTTTCTTCTCCTTCTGCAGTAACCCAGCACATCTGTAGAAGATGTATGGCCATGTTTTCCCTGTCTTTTCTCAACTAAAACATATTCAGAAAGACTGATGGTCTTCTCCACTTCACAGGAAAATTAATTAGAAGACACCATCATTATGCTGGTAGCACCAGCCTATCCCCAAAACATTCATCTTCCCTTTGCACAGTAACAACTGGAAAAGAAGGTAGGGTTAAACCAGCATGATGCAGGAACTCCACACACACCGAGGAGAAACTGCATCTTGTTTTACCTTCAGCTGATCCAATTTTTTCTGCAGAGCCTGTTTTTTGATAGAATTATTAAACACCATTTCTGAACAGGCCTGGGAAGGCAGCAAATTTGTTCTCAGCACACATAAATAAAGCCATGATGTCTGAAGGTCTAAAAAAGTTTGTAAAAGGTCTATCGGCAAGAAATAGCATTTCCAAGGCAACTCCACTGTCAACTTTTCTGCTTGAATATTTCAACGGAAATTATTAGTGCGTTTTTTGTTTTTTTTTTTAATCATCATGGAGGTTTTAAAAAAACTTGGTGATTCTTCTTCTGTCTGTGAAATGCTCTTTTTCTTTTTAGCATATCATTGACAAATTGCTTACTGTCTGGGTTTTTTTTCCTCCCCAAATCAACTGTGATCTGTCTTAATGTATATTCAGATATTCACAGATGTTTTGGCACATCAGATACTTCCTTTTCTCTTTGCCATCGCAAGAATCAGTTGTTTGCTGGCTCGGTGGATTTTTCATTAACAAATTTCAAAAAACATAATGCTTTGCTTAATTATAGAGTCACTTTTTTTCAGCTTCCTTGTCAGAAGATAGAGGTAACTGTGCAACATGCAGATCGAATTCCAGGTATTTCAGCCAACTGTGCTGTTCAAGGACTATTGTTCTGAGCTTCTGAGTGGGTTTGTTACATTAATTTTTCATGGCCATTTACAGCAGTAAAGATTACCAGCTGGTTTACTGCTAATAAGTAATGATCATGAAAAGCCAAATTAAAAGCTTTTCTTTAATTTAAAGAGACAAACCCCCAGCAGATTCTCTCTTTTCCATTACTTGCAATATTTACTATGTCAGTTTCAGATTTGTGTTTTCAGATCTTTAGCCCTCTTCTTTCTTATCCACAGAGGCCAAATCAGGGCAGAGACAGCAAGAGGTGGACAAGGACAGCAGAAGCAGGGACAGCTTTTTTTTCATTGTAAGCGCTGGATGAAGATGTATGTGAAACTTCAGTCTTAAACCAATCATGCCTCAGCTCTTCACCTGTGGAAATAGAGTTAATAATCTCTCATTGTTTTCCTGTCCTGTCTTCTGCTATTACCTGTGCTATGATCCAAAGGGGCACTGGATTTAGCTATTTAGCAATTCTATAATAATTGCAGATGCAGATGCAAAGTATGAAACACAATCTGTTGATAATTAGCTATAGATGAACTTGAACTCTGCATTTTTTAGCTAAGAAAATTTTTCTTGTATGCTTTTGCTTTCTGAGAGAAACATAAAACAAAAAAAAAATCTGTCTTTTAAGTACCCAGCCCCACACTTCCTGACTGACCTGTTATGAACCATTGCTGCTCTGCACACATTATTTCCTCTCTTTGAAAAAAAAAAAAAATTAAATTAGCCACAGTCCGGCAATACCTTACTTGGCATTGACCTTAACTCTCATATTCTGGGGGTAGCAAGCTGCTCTTCACAAGAAGGTAAGTTCAAGACAGAGCAGGGCATATATGTAATGCATGATGAGAAGGGTATGAGAAGAGTTTCAGACATCTGCTTCTACAGCCCTGGTCTTTTCTGATTCTGTTGACTGGTCCTCTCCCTGACATCAAAGTACCTCACTGATGTCCACTGCAGGAGGAGGCTGAAAATTTCTTGCTTTTCTCTTTCTGCATTGGGAAGGATTTTCTTTTGCTGCTTTTTTTAGTTTAGCTGTTTTCTTAGCAAAATGAATAATTTCTACAAAAGCACTGCTATTGCAATGCCAGATGCTATGGTCTGGCTATTATTAGGCTACACACACCATCAAAAAGCAACTTCAGCTCTTGTCTTTGCTTTGTGACTGGTTTTTTTTTGCCACAGGAGTAGCTGAGGTCCCCTCGTCCTGCTGAAGGCTTCTGTCAAGTTAGCAGCTCTTCGTGTTAGCTCCATCTGTGCTGCCAGACCAGTGGAAGCTGGTGCCTGTCATGTACAGGGAGCAGGTTCCTCTTACTTTCCTGTAGAGGTCCTATAAGGAACCACTTCTCCAGTTGCATTTCTGCATGTTGTTTGTTTGTTGTTTGGTTTTTTGCTTTTTTTTTTAGTTGTGTAGGGAGGGTTTTTGGTCAAACGATATCATAGTTTGTTTTGTTTTCATGAAATACCTTGAAAAATGAACTCTGTTTTGCCATATTTGAACACTGTTTTGATACAATATTTGGATTTTGTTTTAATCTGCTAAAATTTATTTAGAATCAGATTTATCTATAGATCTGTTTATAAATTATTATTTTAGTATGAATCAATAGAAAACTGGTATTATTCAGCTTCAACTTTTTCATTATTTTTAAAATAGAAAATAAAATTGATGCATATTATCAGTTGTTGACAAAGGGAACCTTCTTTTAATCTATATCCCCCTGGGGTAATAAACCAGGCATTGTCTTCTGGTTTAACTTTTAAAATCCTCAGTTCCACGTGTAAGCTGTTTTTGTCCTGACAGCATGTGGCTGAACACAGGCTGCACAGATATATATTATAAATGCATATCTCAAAACAGAAATGAGTGCTTTCAGTTCTCATGTTTTTGGTTGGTTTGTTTTTTTTTTTCCTAAGGATTAAAGATATCAGATGTCTTCCTTAAAGTTCGGCTGCTGTAATCATCAGAGCTCATGAGACCATTAGTGTTGGTTAAAAAAGTAAATTACGAACACCCTTGGTTACAAAGAAAACTTAAAAACAGGAAGAGAGGGCATCCCAAAGGTTTAGAATTCAAAATTTGCCCAAGACAATCCAGAAACTAACAATTCTTGCGTTGATCTTAGGTGGGGACATTATTTATGCATTACTGCATTGTTAATACATGATGCAAGTGACATGGCATGAAAAGAGCTCAGCCCATGAAGATGGTAGGAGAAAGTCTTGCTGTTTGGAAGTGACATATTTCAGAATTAGTGTTCCAGTTTCTTTCTTATGACTTCCTTTTTTTTGCCCCCCATGTTAACAACAGCCATAACAAAATGTGTCCTTGTGAAGGAGAAGAGAGTGCCATCAAAAGTGACAGTTTTTTTTTTTTTTTAAATTTATATTAACTAAAAGGCCCAGGCTGCTGAAAACTTGATTAGAGATTTTTTATGCTTAAGGGGTCTTAACAGTGTGCTTTTACCCAGGTGGAATCAGAGTACAAAGAGGAAGAAACCTCAGTCTGACACTGCCTTGCTAATCTCAGTAGTATATCATTCATTATTCTGCACAGGATTAACGGTAAACTCTGTATTGTTGCCTTTGAGACTCAGCGGGGCAGCTATCCTTTGCAGAAATGGGGTTTTAACTCCTGATGTGTGGCAGAAAGGTTCTGGAGAGAAGACAGTTGGGTTTAAATTACCTGGCAGAGCCTTCTGTGTTCTAGCTTTTGTCTTCTTTTCTGTAAAATAAAGTATTCTGTAGCTTAACTCCAGAATAAAAGGACTTTCTTAATCATAAAGGAAACTTAAAAAGCATTTTCTTTGAAAAAGGGGATGATATCTTAAAATTACTAGTCCAGTCTAAGAAGAAAAAGCAGAGGAAACAATTTGTGTGTGTGTGTGAAATTTTTAATATCATTACAGACACACACAAGTAAGTCCTGTATGCTCAGCTGAAGACAACTGAGTTATCTTTAATTCATTCCAATGTGGAGATCAGGCTAAATAAGCATTTGTGAATTCACATTGCTAGGGTTTTTATACTAGACATTGTGTCCTGTTCAATGAGAAACACATTAGAAATTTTCCATTAAAAGAAGGTTGATTGTTTTTTCATCATTTTCTCTCTGTTGGTAAAGTTCAGATTTAGTGTTTGTTTTTAAAACAGCTCATAGAGTGTATAAAGTTCAGATTTTCAGTCAAATGTTACTGATTGAGAATGTCTTGGTAGCTGGTACTTACAAACATTGCAAAGTTTCTGAATTTTGTAGTGCAAACAGAATCTATCGGGAGATGCAAAATGCTTCTTATAGATGGGTTTTAATATGGTAAGTGAAATAATATGAATCTACCTATATTTGAACACATGTATTTGAGCAATAGAACATGTCATGTGGTGGCTGATCTCTGTCTGAATTTCTGAAAGATGGTCCTTTGCTAACAGAAGCTCTTCTAAAGCTGCAAAGTTAAATTTGCCCCACACAGTACTCAGCACAGACCGTTATGACAGGCTATGGGCCTTAGCGAATGTGCACAGACAGGTTGCAGTATCATGTCTTCTCCAGCTGCCAGCCCAGCCCAGAGTAACCAGCAAACTGACACAGCTACTTTGATTTGTTCTGCAAGCTAGAAGGCAGTTTGAGAGGCTAGAAAACTTAAGCAGCTTATCCTGAATATCTAATTTATTCAGAATAATAGATATGTTATCTAATTTCTCCCCCCCTTCATTTATTCCCTCTTTCAAACTGTTAACAAATATGTTAAGAAGATTGGGTCCCTCTGCCAGGGTCTGTTGAACCTCACCCAATAGCAACTCCTACCTTGATGTGTTGACGCACAAGATCCCTAACACTGTATGTTAAAAAGATGCTTATCGTAAAAAGTAGAACAGAAGGTTTTGACCCTTTAATGTGACTCATTCAGTTATGACTACAGTGCGTAAAGATAACAGCAGTTGCAATAACAATTTGCATTCTATACAAACATGCTGATCCTAAAGATACACCAGATGGACGCTCTTCCAAGACACAGACATCTGCAATGCGTATCCCAGAAGAGTATTTCTCGTTCTATCCCTATTCAGAAATCATCTCTCAAGTGCATCATCAATTTTTCAATCATATTTTGATTTTAGTGAGATTTTGGCATGTGTTTATACATGATTACATGCTTATCTGTATTAGGACCAGTGTGCTCTCTCCATCCCCAGATAATTCTAGTGCTTTGGTTAGCTAGAGGGCTTTTCTAAACTTTTCTAATATAGCATGTGCCAGATTAAAGCTGATCTTTGCATGAGTGAGCACAGATGCAAGGAACTTCTCCTCCCTTCCTGTGTGCCCTGAGGGAAGGCCTTAGACAATAACAAATCCCTGCGATCTGCCATGTATAAATTAGAGGAAGACTTGGGCTATGCCTGTTTAATGGCCCCAGAAGCACTTCTACTAGCAGTAGCACAGTCAACGTTAAGAAGTCTTCGGCAGATGGGGAAGAAAATGGGAAATAAGCAGCGAGAGTGCACATTGCAGCAGTGCTCGGTATGTGTTCTTCCTGCCAGTGCAGCACACCGTAAGAGCCTGCCATGGCTCCCCGTGATGAGTTCAGAGCAGTGGCTAAACACTCTAGTTCAGCCTCACTCATCACTGTGCCCTGCCTGCCGTGCCCTAAGTTACCTTTTTTTATGCCTCTCAGAGCTTACTGGGATAATGAGAGAGTAGGAGGCTCAAGCAGACTATAACAGAGTGCTTTTCTCTCCTAAACTCACCTGTGGTGCTGCTTTGTAGTGAGAAAGAAATGAAAGGCTGAAAGGTAACTAGGGGAAAGATCTGGACTTTTTCTTGCTGAGTTGCAACTCCATTCAAAACTATTTTCAAATGATGGGGGGTTTTCAGCACTTCCCACTTGCAAGCACATTGTTTTTATGAAAGATTTTCATTTTATTGGCTTAAAAAGCACAGAAGAAAAGTTTCCTTGGTTCCCTGTAGAGCCTCCTGCAGTTTTCCTGTTCCGCTGAGGCCTTGGTAACATTGAATTTCTCACTGTTGATAGTACTGGTAACGAGCTGCTGGCATTTTATCACTGTGGATGCAGTGGCTGTAGTATTACATTTCATCTGAAGGTGTGATTGCAAGCCCTTTCAATAGACTGGTGTTTTGTGCAACCAGCCAAACTGGCTTAAGGCACTGTTAGTATGTTAAATAGCTAGTTAGTATGCATATAAAAAGAACTCACTCTGACACTTAGTTCAATTACTCTCGCATGTATTTTGGGATTTTTATTGATCATCCCAACTCACGCAGCAGAGTTGCTCCTCAGCTGAAACTTTAAGAAAAACAATTCTGACAGATGAAAAGTTTTCTTCTGGCACAGCTAGCTTTGCTATGAGGAAATACCATCCCTACGTCAGGACGCTAGTATAAAACCTGGAAGCCATGTTCTGCTCAGGACATGCTACTGCTGTGGGATCCCTAGCAAACCTCCTCACTCTCTGGGTCCAATGCCTTTGAAAATGTGAAATAATGATTTCCATTCTCTTATTAAATTGTTATGACATCTACAAATGAAAATTGTTACAGAAATTGTGAGGGATAGTACTGTATTTTGTGTATGAGGACAGACGGCAGTAACTCCTCAGGAGTTTTTTTAAATACAGTGCTTACAAGTAACAGGGGACAGGGTGACTGAACTGAGGAGTCACTAAACGTTTTAGGACTCAGTCAAACAGCACAGCAGGCAACAGGCCAGCCACTTAAAAGTACAGCCTCCTTTCCCTCATGTCAGCTTTTCTGCTGGCAACTTAAGTAGTTTACTTTAAATCAGTATTTACTTTAAATATTATGATTAAGTGACAATAATCTACCAAGATTAAAATGAAACTCTGATAAGAATGGAGCCAAGTATCCACTAGAATGCTTTTTACAATACGCTTTGCAAGGTGCCTGAACTCTGTTGTGCTGAGAAGATATGCTGAAGGTGTGGACCTGTCACACAATATGATCATGTTTGAAGGTGGGTCCTCTTCCCCTCCTACAGGAGGGTCTCCTGTAAAGTTTGTTGCTTGAGTTGTGGTGCTACAGCTGGACAATATTCTCAAGGGTCAGCTTCATGCTACGAAGGGTCTTTGGGACACTAAAAAGTGGTCATTAACACCTGACAAGGCTTCCCAGCATAGCTGAAGCTATTATCACAAGGAGCTGGGACAGTACCGGACTGCTCTGCCAGTGACAACAGTCCCTGGAAGGGATGTCCTTCCCCTCCTCCCTCCAGACTGCAGCAGCTGCTGCCATCTCACCTCAGGAGTAGGCCAGCTAGGCAATGGCTGCTGGGCAACCTCAGGCCTAGGACTAGCCTTGATTACTACATCCTGTACATAAGCAATTCCGTTTGCTTTGGCAAGGGAAAAAATTGACAAAATGAATGAATTTTTGAATAAAAGCTATAAAAAAGCAATATGTCCTTTGCATTCACTGGCCCCTAGGATCCCAGCATCGAAACAGTTGATGTAGATGTGTATGCGAGTGCCTGCTTGTAAATCCATGCAAGAAGCAGTAAACAGTTCTGCAGTAGTAATAGCACCCTGCTTACAGGAACTGTCTTCAGCTAGTTCTGATTGATCAGACTTCTCCCTCACAAACTGGCACTTGCTTTCTGATGGGAAACTGAATCATCATCTAATCCTGAGATGGTGGTGTGTAAATTCTCTTGATGAGGAGTGTAAAATCTGCTTAAGAGTCCTGCAGATGAAAAGTGCATAAAAGAAAAGCTTGAAAATGAAGTTTTGTCTATGAAACTGCTGTGCATAGGTTTTGCAGCTCGAACCAGAAAATACAGCTGAGCTAACGTACATCCTGCTAAAGAGTGTAAATGCTATGATGGTGCTTAAATACTTAGCCTAGATAATCTGTCAGTGACAGTGTCTAAAATTTCTCCTGCCTAATGACTCTTTAATGTTTCTTACAACTGATGGGATAAAGCCTATCAACTTCTACCTCCACACAAAAGCTATATTGTCTTTGTAGCTCCTGTGAGGAAGTGGTACCAGTTTTGTGACCATTATTTATAATATCCATCTGGCCGCCTAGCCAGTCGTGATTCTCTTTCATGCCTTGCTTTATTCTTCAGGGAAGTAATCAACACTTCATTACCAAATATGACAGTAAGGCAGGGTTGAAGTTTCCACTGCTGTAATTAAGAAAGTGTCAGTGTCAACACTACAAATTCAGTTTTTGAGGGATTCATTTTATGACTGAGATGTAAAAATGTACTCCCAGATGAAAACCTCTCTTTTCAGATCTCATAGAATGAATTGTGATTATACTTTTCAACAATTCAAAGAGCCTTTGAAAATTATGACTGTTAAACTGAAAAATGAAAAAAAAAGGGGGGGGGGAAAGGAAGGAAGATTTTATTCTAGTGGCTAACCATCTTCTTAAACACATAGGCTTTGCTGGGGCCAGATTCATCAACTCAGAGAACAAATTTTCCCACACCTCTCCTCAGCACAGGTATACGGTCTTTTTTGCTACAAAAAAGAAGGACTAAACATGTCACCTGATACTCTTCTGTGTCTGTGAGATCCATAGTCTTTACAGGGAATTATTTTGTCTGCCTGGAATGCTTTTGAGGGTTGAAAGTTGGATGGTGGAGTTGCTGAATCTGACCATAACTTGAATCTTCTGTTGTGATTGTGAGGGTGTCTGAGTACTCTTACTTCTGGTGCAGTGGATGTGCTGAGTAACAGCTGATGTCTCTAACAGTTACTGTTTTATTGGGTTTTGTTTAAGGATTGTTTACTCCATCTGTATGGCTGGGATTTTGTTATATTCAGCAGTTTACGGAACTCAGTGTTATGATCCCCACTGCAGCTATGATTTTCTTCCACGTACGTATTTTCTTTAACTAGATAGTGACTCTTCAGCTTTAAGAGAAAGCTTTATCAGTTAAGTTGAAGGTTGTGCAAGAAACATTGGAAGCTGGTGGGCTTTAGTCTTCAATCCAGGACACCACTGAGGCACAACTGCACCAAAATATGTCTAGGCCAAAGTCTGGTATACTTTGCAGCAGTGCTTAACTTCTGCAGCAACGTCTCTGAGTATCATAAAGATGGGCAACTCTGTGCCTGTGAGGCTTGTGGGTTGTTCAAGGGTGGTTCCTGTGCTGAAGATACACCACATGACTGGTGAGGAGATTGTTGGTACCTGACCAAGTGAAGCAGAACCAGGAGGGGCTGCTGAGGCTGATATTAGCTGGAACTTAGATTCACTGTCAATGCACCCAGATGAATCCTGGATCTGACACCCGGGGTTCTGAGAATACTGTTATCTCCTGCTTGTAAAATGCCTGGGATCCCCTGCACCTTTCAGCTCACTGTGGTGCATGGCATGTACCTCTTGGCTTTGACCCTATGAATGTTTTGGTATTAGCTTTTGCAGCTGAGGAAGTTGGCCACTCGGCGCTAGCATTCTGTCACTGTTCATATAATTTCAAAGGCGGCTTTAACATGAAACATTGCAGGCTTTAAAGAGGAAGAGCTAAAAATAAAGTACGGGAGAGACACCTTGGTGTGACTGATATGCATTCTGCTACTCTCATTCTTCTTCTGTCATGTCTCCTGTAAGATGTTGTTCTGTGAATTTGTAACTGCATCACATATTATGAAGAGGGAAACTTTTCCCAGGTTTGGCATCTGGAAAAATGTGAAGAGTCTTTTAGCAAGACAGTTCATGACGTAGTGAACAATAACAAGATTGTAATGGTTATCTTTTTATTTTGCATTTAAAATGGTCCACTGCTTTCACAGGTATTGGGTTTCAGGCTTTTTTTCCTGTTGCAGCAGTGTGTTTTGAAGGCACTCTTCAGTTCTGTTCCTGGTAAGTGATACACATTTGCAACCCTTCGGTGCTTTTACCTATGCTAAAGGCTTGTTAGTTTGCTTTTGGGAAGTCTCCCCAGTTGCTCCTACAGCTTTTGCTGGATACAGTTGACATTTTCTTCTCTTTCTAGGCAGCTAGGTAGTATTGCTGTTGGCATTTGCTGCAGAGCTTGTCCCTTCCCCACTCTAGGTACTGCTTTGTTTCATTAATTTTCTGTGTGTATGGGGTGAAAGTATTAATGAAAAATGTGTGACTACTGTTCAACCATTTGTAAAGCTCATTGAAATGATGGAAAACTTTTCCCCCCTCTCAGTAGAGTAGATTAGATTCTAGTCTGTTAAAAGGCACGTCCCTTTCACTCCTTTGTGCCAGCTACCAGTGTTGGAAGGAGGGGGGAGGGAGAGCCATCTCCACCAGACTTAACTTTGGTCTGCTGTTGTGATGTGGAGCAGCCCTTGCAGAAATAGCCAAAGGCTTCCTCTGCACAGGGCAATCTGCTCCTTGCAGATAGTGTACCATCCCTAGCTTTGGTTTCTAGGCTTTGGCTTTATAGTCCTGTGAAGTGGTGTGACTTGTTCCCCCTGATGACTTTGTTATTCTGTGTAGGATGTAGGAATTTTTCCCAGCTTTATCAAATAGGTCTGGGACAAGGCCTGTACCTCAAATTTCATGCCAGTATCAGGGCTTGACCTGAAAACAGTATGCCATGTCTGATCACTACTCTTCTGAATCCCAGACTGGGAGATATTTCTAGCATTGCCGATCATAAGCTGAGGTGGTTGTGGTATAATGCACTTGGTAGTGGATCACTTAGAGTCAGTCAATTTTAACTTGAAAACGTTACTCCAGTGACAGTAAAGTTTTAAAGCCTTTTCCTAAGCCCACTCTCTCCAGGTACTGTTCAATCATTTAGTGATTCCGAGCTCATGAAATTGCCTCTTCAGGCGAGCAGAAGCACAGATGAGCTTTGTACTCAAGGGGGGCCACGGCGGCTCTGCCTCCCACCTCGGGGTGCCTGTGGGGGACCGGGCCGCACCCGGGGCCCTGGGCAAACAGCGGCGGTAGGGAGCTCGCCTCCACGCCGGCCCGGAGCGGGTGGGGGACCGGGGCGAGGAGTCCCGGCCTGGCTAACTCGCTCAGGGAGGGAGGGAGGCCGGGCACGGCAGAGCCTCCGGGGCAGGCACAGGGCGGTGTGAGTGAGGGGCGCCTGGCGGGGCGGTGTGAGTGAGGGGCGCCGGGCGGGCTGAGGGGGCGGGCGGGCGGTGTGAGGGAGGGGCGCCGGGCGGGCGGCAGGGGGGC
>JAVJGJ010000033.1:17954189-18021868 GCA_035590215.1 Microhierax caerulescens
AGAATTATTTTTTTTTCAGATGATCAGAATTAGAATAAAAACTTTCTCTTTCTGTCCCCTCCCCACCCCTTTTCTGCTGTCTTCTGTAGTTTTACTTAGGCTTAAATTCTTTCTTTGTTATGACCTTTATGGCCTAGCTATTATTTTCTTTGGCATTTCAATGGTTTGCATTCTTTGTGCTTTGCTCTCTTGTCCTTATTACTCAGGTATACTTACATTTGGTATTTCTTCCAGGTCATCATTCTTGTTTTGGTTTTTTTTTTTTACTTTTTTTTCTGGCATAATACTGAGACTTTGGAGATGTAAATCTGTATTTGTAGTGATGGGGGTCTACATCCAGCTGAAGTTGTGCAGGCATAAAACCATAGGGAGTTATGTCCCTTAATGTGATTTTAATGTATTTGGCCTAAACAGCAGACCTAGGCTTACTTTCTTTTGGTCTGCAGCACTGGTTACTTCTGCGTTAGAAGACTGAGGAAGCAGTTGCGGGTAAGGTGCATTGGTCTTGCTGAGAAATTTAGATTGTAATTCTTCACATGCAGTAGCTGCTCCACCCAGCTGTTTGTTTTTAATAGATTTTGCAGTAGTGTGTCTACCAAAGTGTCACTGGTACCACCCACTGGGAAGACTCTTTGTAATTTCTTTTGGGATAAATTGGCAAGGATGCTGTTAATGTTAGCCATGGACCTGCCTTGTATTTGAATGGGTAGGAGTCTCTATCAGGTAGCTTTAACTTAAACAAATGTGATTTTTAAAGAAATAAAAAGGATGTTTTATATACTGAATTTTCTCCCTTTTCTTTTTCCTTTTCAGGACACTGAAAACCGTAACAGTTTGATTAAGAAAAAAAAAAAAAAAGAAAAGAAAAATGCCTAGAAAGAGTATAGACTATGGAGCGCTACCAGAGTATGAGAAAAGCCAGATCAAAAGGACCTTGGAGCTGGGAACTGTTATGACAGTATTCAGTCTTAAGAAGAGTAGTCCAGAAAGGAGGACTATTCAAGTCATCATGGAAACCAGGCAGGTAGCGTGGAGCAAGACAGCTGACAAGATTGAAGGTTTCTGTGAGTATTTGCAAAGTATACCTCAACTTGGAGTTCCTAATTCATTGATGTAATTGCCAAGTATTGATTTAATGAGCCTTTGTTAACATAATGAAGTTTTTGGCTGAAAAAAGTTTGGTAATTTGCTGAGAATATTTTGAATTGTTGCAATGTAGGTGAAGAATCTCTTGCAGCTTATTTAGGTATCTAACACTACTTAAATAGGATTATAGTGTTTTTACCCTAAGCCCTGTTCTCAAAGTTTTCATCTTTGAATATGATAGTGCTTGTGTTCTCTGAACTTAGTTACCAAGAGACTGCTATTTTCCATCATTAAGCATCAAAATATCTTGTAAATCAGAAGAGTGTTACTTTATTCCTTCTCTCTTCAGAAAGGAAAAATCCTCCAAATACAAGGAAACTGAATTAAAAATTCTGGTTTTCAGGGAATTTGCTGTTTCAGGACAGAAATAATTATTTAGGATCATTATTGCAACATACCAATGATTTAGGAGGATGAAGCTGTGAGATGTAAGAAACTGTTTCAAGGTCCTGACTTGATACTGTCTATTTAGTTGGTATCTGAACTGACTAAACCCACTATTTATAACAAGGTCAGGAAATAGAAGGGGAGTGTAAAGCCACACAGGGCTGCACAAGCTGTGGTAGAAGAATAAAGTGAGGCTAATCTTCGGTTCTTTCTGAACACGGCTGGTGTCAAGCAAGCTCAGCCTGTTCTATCTGGGACTTCTACAGCTCCTATTAGTATAATGTCATTACAGTGTTTGTATATGACTAAATGGTAACTTTTTTTAATTTATTATAGGCATGATTTTACTATGTAAATGCTAAATGATGCCTGTCTGCAATACTTAATTGTTTGCCTGAATTGCCAGAATCATTTGTTGGTCAGCCTTGGCTAATAGGAGAAGCTTGTAGTTGGGGTACTGGGGCTATTTGGGAAAAGAAATTGTGATAAGAAATTGCAGTTTGGATTCGGATTGCTGGGAAGGTTGAGCTACGTTGGCGTGAGAGAATAAATACAGAATGGAGAAACTACAGAGGCGAGAATCTAACTTACTGGACAGAGGCAGGGATTTCAGTGAGAAACAAGTTAATCAAGGCCTGAGAGAAGAAAAAGGGTTTATGAATGGAAGAAAGACTGAGGCATAATTAGGGAGTGGGGGGGAAGACATAGATATGGAGAATAAAGCATGTGTTTCTCCCTATATCATCTTACTGTTTTGTGAGCTTGACTACACATATGTGAAGTCCAGTGGTAATAAAAAAAATTCTACCTGGTACTGTTCCAATGCTACCCTATGCATAGAGCAACTGTGACTGGCATCAGTTACTCCACTAGTGCATGCTCCTGGTGTTTGCCCTGGATGCGAGTACACACTAACGTGAGAAACCAGGAGGGAGAAGAATGGGGTTTGTTTGAATTGTGGATTTTTAGAAGGTTGTTGTGTTTTGGTTTTTTGGTTTTTTTGGTTTTTTGGGTTTTTTTTTGGTAAATACATAGCAAGTTAAAAATGTATTGATCTGTAAGGTTGCAGAGACAGGCACTGAGAAGTTGTATGATTTTTGGATTGTGCAGCTTCTGTTCATGCTCCTTACTTACAAGTACTACCTCTGTTTGCTACTGTTTCCATTGATCCAGTCTGCACAAAGAATGAGACAGGAACATGCAACTGGAAATGTAATGTAGTGGAATGAAAGACTGGTTGTCTGGAGAATGTTTTTATCATTGGTGGTGAAAATATGGTCATAGGCAGTGTTCTGGGTAAAAGCAGACAGGTCTGGACAACCTAATTAACAGGTCCCCTGGATCATAATCTTGCAGTGCCCCAGTTTCTGGTGTGGAAAATGAGGGTAATTATCCCTTCCTATAATGACATCATGAATGCAAGTACATTACTGGTTCTGATATGCTCAGATCCCAAAGTGAAGTGTGCCCCCCCCCCAAAAAAAAAAAAAAAAGTCATGAGATGAGTAATTCGGTTATGGGAGCATGGCTTGAGTATGCTTAGCAAATAAAGCCTGGGGTTACGCACAGAGCAATAAGATTAAAACAAAATAGAAAATTACCACTCAGTGGGTGAATGAGGTATTAAGAGTCCTCTGTCAAAAGCAATATGTGGTCTTGTAGCTGAAGACTTTCTTGTAGGGGCTGAATTTAAAGCTGTACGATCTGTGTGTTGCAGATTTTGGGGTCAACTTTCTCAGTGTTTGACCTGTAATCTTCTTTTACCAAAGCTTCCTGGGGGTGGTGTGTGTTTGTGGTAATATGTCCTGATAATTGTTTGCTCTATGCATAGATTTTAACACTTCTTTTAAAAGAGGGTAAATATTGTAATTTGGCTTTTACACCTGGATAATCCAGCAGGGTCATGACTTGCTTGCAGTTACACAGGCAGTCATTACTGGAACAGGGGATATAGCTACAGACTTGTGACTTACCCAAAGACCATCCGTTTCTCTACCCCAGAACTATAGTACTGTAGCATTTTTTTAAAAAAATTGAGCAAAATTTAAGTGGCCTTCATAGCGATGGAAACTTTAGGCCTGAGAATATGTCATACTCTAAAGCACATATATGCAAAATACTGTTTTGTTGTCTTAAAAAGCAACGCATCTGCCCAAAACAAGACTTACTTTGTAGGCATTTTTTCAGAATATGGTACAAACAGTTGTTACAATTTACCATGAACTGTATCTGATCTTCTTGAAATGAAAGTCACTGGAGCTCTAACTTGCTGACAATGTTTTTGCTTAAGAGGAAGGAGATATTTATTTATTTAGTTATTTAAATGTTGCTATTGCTTATATTTTTTATATAAAGCAATAAATATTGCTTTATATAAATAAATTATATTTATTTATATAAATATATAGCTATATATATTGCTATATATTTGCTTCCCAAATATATTCCCATGTATTTGTAGCTTTCATATTTGATAATTAAATGGATAGGCTTCTTGAATACTGATGATGGGAATTAAAACCTTTATTTCTCTGGAGCTATACTGAGGAGATAGTACCAACTTTGTGGTAGGAGAAAAGTTGTTATGGCTTGTATATATGAATGACCCCAAGTATTCACTGGTGGATTGTGTTGACTTTGTGAAAAATAAAAAAAGCTTTTTTTTTTTTTTTTTTAGTGGCTGAGGGCATAGAACTGTCATCTTAAGTATTCTATTGTTTAATATGCTTGTGCTGTACATGAAATAATATTCATGATGTGATTTTAATGATTGCTATTTGCATGTGCTACAGTCCAATAGGAATTAAAATTCAGTATGAGCAGGAAAGTTAAGATGGCTTCCTGTTGCATGTGCACCATTTTAACTCAAGTTTGGCAACTGCTCTTTACAGAAGGCAGAAAACTGAATGTTTACAACTGCTGTGGTGTTTGTGTTTCTAAATCAGATAGTGAGGAGAGTTCTTAAGTGTTGGGATACAAAAATAGGCTGCTAATAGAGAAAATGGAGGCCAACTTTTATACTGTATTTTAATACTCTTCTGTTGGAAATTAAGGAGGGAAAAAGAAAAAAAGTTTTTTCTCTCTCTAACTGCCCTGTGTGATGATGGTAACTATAGTGCCGATTTTCTTGCAGGTGAACTGTAAATGTGTGAAGGATGTTCAAATTCTTCTAAGCCAGAGTTGTTTATAATTATTACAAGGACCTTTTTCAAGTTTGGTTACTAGTATTTTGGAAGTGATTTAAGTTAAACCTCACAACAACAAAAAGACAGCTACCCTTATTCTGGAATAAACTGACCCATGCAAGGGAGATGTGGGATTAGCTATACTGATATAGATGTTTAGACAACCCCATGGCCCTGAATGTGGCAGTACTGTTTATTTTAAATTGCATTACTCTTGGAAAGATCCCTTTTGTAAAAAAACCTGTCAACATTTCTGTTTAGAGCAGGGCAAAAAGAGCTGCTAAAATTATGGCTGTTTCCTGCTCAGTGCAAATGTGTTTCTCTGGATGAATAAGTAAAATGAAGATACCTCTCCTCAGAAGACCCTTTCTAGACCCAGGCCTTTGGTGTGGTAAGAGTTAAGGGTATACAAAGGCTAGGAAATCTGATTTAAACAGTCTCTGTCTTCCTTATGCAGCTCAGACCACGCAATGTCTAAATACTGGAGGTTTTTCATTGACCTTCTGAAGGACTTGACTCGCTGTATACAAAAGGAATTTTCTAACAGAAATGGACTGGGGAGAAACCTGTGTATTTTCCTCTAAATGAAAGAATATAGGTTGTTTGTGTCCTTAAGGGAAAGATAGGTTATTTGAACAGTAGAACAAAAGGCCAAATGTTGAGCTGATTAAGTCCCCTCACTTTTAATAGAGCAGCTGAGGTTTTTGGTCACTTCTTTTGTTACCTTGAGAGTTATTGCAGTGCTGAGAATGGTGCTACGTGATTTCTGAATTCTTAAGATACAGGGTTTTATTTTAGCTTCTGGTAAGTTCTAGCTTTACAAATCAGGAAGGGAACACTGTGTACCAGCTCTTCTAAAAAGGCTAGTCCTCTCTGCCCACCTGCAAGAAGGGGGAAGGAGCAACACATCGGTGTCTCCTCACACCCTTCCTGAGTTGTCTTACCGGTGTTGGTAACCTGTGCCTGAACAGTCTTTCTTTCTTTTAGAACTGTGCAGCCAAGAGTTGTTTAAGTCAAGTTAGTTCTTGGACGATATTTCAATTTTCATGAGGTCAAGCGAGCTGTTGAGTTTGTCCAAAGAAATCAGACTTGCTGAAAACAGTAGATTTTGCTGTTTGTAAGGAAACTGTCATCCTTTTGTACAATCTGTAGTTCTTGGGCTTACTGTCATTCTGTTTTTAAATGTAACACTTTGTAGGCCCAAAGAAAGATAAAGTTAAGTGACTGTGGGGTATCTTTCCTTTCGTTTTAGCCTGTAAAGTTAGGAGAGATTGGTAAATGAGCAGATTTCAAGGAAAGTTAAATAAAATTTGACCATATTTTCCATTTTGTGGGAGCTTCAAGTTTCCTTCTGGATGAAAGATGAAAGATTAGCTGTGGAAAGAGAAGGCCTGCCCATCCTGGAGCGTTTTTCAGATTTAGTGGAGGCCAGGAAGGTTTTTAGTGCTGCTGCTCTTTTAGTTGCTTGCTAAGACTTTAGAGTCCCTTATGTATGCCTTTCCTATGTCAGCTGGGGCCAACACAACCTGTTGTCAAAACTGAAATGGACAAAGGGAGCAATGAACCTTTGAGAAATATTTTTATCATGGATGTTTAGCACACAGGGTTTCATTAGTATATTAAAACGAACGCCAGCAACATGTGCTTCCTTATGTGGGCCTGCAGAGAGCTATGCAAATAGCTAAAGGAAGCAGGTCTGAGCTAGATGTAACTGTGTTCACCCATGCTTGGACTTCTTTTAGTCATCTGGCTATTGTTCTATACACAGAGACATTTTAGATGCCCTAATAGATGCTCTAAGATCGTCTGAGGGAAATACCTCTAGACACTGGCTACAAAATGTCGGAGCTTTTTCTTCTGCCTCTTACTTATTAATGACATTTCTTTGTATTCTGCATTGTCCTCATTTTAAACTATTAAAAGATAACCTAAATTTTGGTAGGTGGGCTATGGGACTGCTTGTGGGGTTTGGAATCTCGATGCTTTTGATCTTAAGTTACCTAGGTCATAAGTGCCAAAAGAATGGTTCAACTTCTGATGACAGGTGTTTTTCCCTTGAGGAGTTGTGTGGGTTTTGTTTGTTTGTTTTCCCCTTGTGCTTTGTATGTTGCAGTGGCCTATTAATACTTCATCAGACCACCCATGCTTTGAAGCCATTGTGTTAGTTGGGTTTTTTTCCCCTCTGTTTATATTTCTTGGTGTGCACACTAATTCTGGTTTCAGTGGAGCCCATGTCATTGATTACAATAGGAGAAATTTGCTGTTTCTTGAATGAGAAGTAAGTTTTGGTGAGTATTGCAATAGTACTCCCACACTGAAAGGTTTAAGTAACTGAAAGAGTTAGTGACTCTGATGCAGAATACAGTGTCTTGGGGGCTGAGGGTTATGAACAGGAACGGTACTTCTGTGTGTGAAATAAGTTTGAGGGGATACTTTCACGGCCTAGTATTAAGCTGGTAACTTACTATCTGGGCAAGACTAGCCTTCAGTTGAGAGAATGAAAGGCTCCTCCAGAGCAAAGTTTAGTTCCTGCTCTGAATTACTATCTGCTGGAGTCTCTTGCTTTGGCCATTGAGTATATAAAAAGCATAATAACACCAGCTTCCTAACTCTGAGGCAGCATTTTTTTTTTGTACTTTGGCTCTTTCATCTATGCAGTTGGTTTAAGTATAGGAGTTCTGTTGCAAAGCATTGTAAATGTAAAAATGAACTTTGAGAAAAATTTTGAGTGTAAAAGACAGCACAGAAATAAAGGACTGCTTTTTGCAGGGCCATGGGTCTAAAACCCACAGCACTAGATCTGAATCTGGTATCAGAATCCATTGCCAGGAAGAATAAGCAAATCTGTTAGCAGTCCAGGATGGGCCACAGACTTCCCCCTCTTTTCCTTGCTGTAGCACAACCTGACTTAGAAGCTGCCTGCTGCTGGGGAAGGCATTTGGCAACTTTGATTATGTAGCAGGGGACAGTGTGTGGTGGGGGAATGTGTTTTTCATCGAGTGATACCCTAGTGCAAGCGGGACCCAGTATGACTTGACTGTGGATCATTTACCTATAGGTTTTATTGACACTTTTAAGTTCATGAGTTTGCAACTTAAGAACTATAGATCTTGGAAACTATGGTAGAGCTAAAGTAACTTTTGCTTTACCAACATGTGAGAGAAGGAAGCTCCAGTCTCCTTGTACAGAGGGGATTGATTGCTTGTTTAATTTTTAATGGACCCTTTTCTTGCAGAAACTGATTTATGCATACTAGATACATGACTGTGGAGCTGTGACTTACCAGCATGATTTATAGCAGTGTGTTGCTTAGCGTGTTGCTTCCTTATGGTTCTGCTGTGTGTGTTTATTGTATGTTTACCCTTTACAGCTGTGTATGGGTCTGTGTGGTGGCCCTTGCGTCACACCCCCCTGTGCTGTTTCTCCCCACTCCAAACTGTCACAGGTTGTATGGGTGTGTGTTGTATGCCAGGGTCACTCCTTCCTCCACATCAGCTACTCCACTGTGCTGTTTCTTTGCCAGGATACCAAGTGGCCCACAGACAAATGTACTGTCATAGCTGAGACAGTGGTGCAGGGAACTACTGGAGTACTGCAGTGAAAGGCAGAGGGTAAGGAAAGGGTAGCAAAGAGTGAGAAGTGCTTGTCAGTACCTCCATCACCTGGGATTTGCTGACTGAGGGTGCATTTCAGTACTACCAAATAAGGCCTCCCAAATTTACTCATATTGTGGTATACATATTTATATGCATGTGAATAAATTAGGGCCCAAAGAGATTATGGTATTGAAGTTTGTACAGCCAATATGTGCAAGGTGTAAATGTCCAGGAAGCCGGTTCATAATGGGTATTTCATTCTTTATCAGATGCATAGTGCTTTAAGGACAATTATTAAGGGAAAGTTTGTGGCAACTAGAGTTTGATTAGTCACTGGAAAATATGTGAGTTTCTGCATACTATTCCGTGAGTCCTTGTGTAAAGTGATGAATCACAGCTAGGAGAATTTATGCTCCAAGCGATCTGTGGTGCCTTGCTTGAATGTACAAGTATGTGTTTCTCTGTAACATAAGTTTGCACGTTTCAAGGAAGATTCTGTTGAGGACGTAAGATGATTTCTGGTTTTTTTTGATTACCTAGGATTATTTTTTTTATGTGAAGAGGTGACTTGCTTTGGTAGAATGATGTAAACCATATTTTAATCCCTTAATCCTTGTAAAAGAAAGATCACCTATCTTTTTTGATCTTCTTGGATTTATTGCAAAATACTGAAGAGAAAAATGTCTAGCGATCATTTAGTTATGCAAGCATGTAACAAGAAGTAGGTTTAAATCACTGGAGGACCATGTTTAGAAAAAGGTCATATATCAGCTGTTAAAATACTCATTCTGTAGGTAGACCAAGAGGTCAGAGTATAGGTAAGGTTGAAAGAGAAAAGGGAATAATGTATTAATATTAATTTATTCTGAAAACTTTCTGTTTGTTAGAGAATGAAATACCTGTGTTTGGGAATGGCAGAGATGCAGACCTCTTGTCAATGAAGTTAACTGCAAAATTATGAAGCAGAGGAATAAAGACTACTTAAATTGAGACTTCTGATGCTAATGATATGCCCCAGTATAACACATAGCAACCATTTCGTCTTCAGTCCAGACCTTTATTAATGCAGTAGAACCATCTTACACTTTTTTTCCATTTTTAATTGAAATGTGTAACATTTTATCTTAGGATTAAGTTGGACTGCTAAATTCACGTTCTCTGTTGTCCTGTTTGTTTGGGTTTTTTTCCTGTAACAATTTTCCAGAGTTTTTAGAACAAAATAACCATAGCCCACTTTTAAAATACATTTGCCATGTCAAATTCATTTAGTGTTACTGATCTTTCATCTAACCTATAGAAAAAGAATTATCAAAGATTAAGTTTACTTGAGATTTTCTTCCTGCTGAAAAGAGATTTTACAGAATTTCTACTCTTTTGGACATATTAAAAAAAAGATATTTTTTTTTTTAAAACATAAAACCAAATTGAATTTTCATCTTTCACATGTATGTATAAGAAAGGGAGTGAATGGAAGCAAGTAGCTAAATTAGTAAATTTACATTATATATAAAACTAGAACTTGTGGGAGCTGCTGTGTTTTTTCTCAATCTGCAAGATTACACTGTCTTTGTGTTTTCAGATTGTTAACGTTGCCACGCAGAAATCACTGTTTTCTACAAAATGTTGCACCTGGGTATTTAATGATCAAAGCTCATTGGAGAAGCAATGCATCTATAATATAGTCATGCAGATAACAGGACCAGAATAGGCCACATATAATTTACAGGGAGAGGTGAAATTCAGGGATGTATATTTTAATGTAATGGCAAACTTATGTACATTGCCACAGGTGGGGCTAGTCTAGCTAACAAGGGTAGTGGCTTTCTTAATCTTTATTGCTGTATTTTGTGAATTTTATTTTGCAGTGTTTTTTCCCTGAAGTTAAAATTTGTTAATTTTGCTTTTAAAATCTTTGCTAAAATGACCTGCCAAAAGGAGCAAGTTTTGGTTCTGTGCCTGCTTTTGGCTGTCAGATACGTTGGAGAAACTTATAAAAAACTAACACCTAAAGGGTATTTATGCAAGCGGTTTATATTCTTGAACGTAGATGGGGGATTTTTTTTCCCCATAGGTTAAATAGCTCAGTCATTTAATCACTATAATTGTTAATGCTTACGTGAACTTCCTGTCTGGTGGAAACCTTTTTTTTTTTTCTCCCCCTTGGAGAAGATGATGTAAACATTTACAGCATCTATACCTTTCTGGGAGAAGCGATGGTATCTACGTATTCTGCTGAGTAATGTGAACTGAGGGCTTCTATTGGCTTCAGTGTTAGACTTGACCTTGCTAATTTGTAGGAGTGACTTTTTTTTTTTTTTTTCTGCCAACAGAACTTTTTTCTGTCTGAATTTTCTTACTGTTTCAGACATAAAGCAATAAACTAATAAACTTAGCTCATATTGAAAACCCCAAGTCCATATTCTGTAATTTTCTTTCTGTATTTCAAATACACTTCAAAAGCTGTATGCCGTTGCAAAAGGGAATCCACATCTTGCACTTTATGGAGTATCTTTTCAAAGGAGCATTAAAATTCACCTTTTTTCTCTTTTAAAGTTGCTGTGTTTCAGCAATCCACCCCCCCCAGGGTATCTTTGTGTGCGTCTTCAGCTGAGTATTTAGAGCTTGGTTTCTGTGGTCAAATGAAAAAATGAACATGTGTAGCTTTTAGCTGTTTTCAGATAATTTCTTCCCTTTAGCAGCTCAGTTAAGCAATACTTAATGCTAACTTACAATGACCAGGCTTCTTGTTGTGGGCAGCCAACAAAATAGGGATGGAATTAACTTCAAAGACCTGAGCACCCAATGTGATTGTGATCAAAATGAGAGCGAGATGTAGGTACTATGGTACGCTTTCCCCAAAGTCAAAGTTTTACATGGCAACACTTTTTGTTTTGTTGCGTGGAGTAGAATGTAAACTTTTATGGGCACTTATGCAAATGTTAGGATATTCTTATCTCATTTGGTGAAGGGGCCTTTTAATTTTTAGTATGAAACCAACAACCATTTGAGATGTATGGGCCCCTTGAATTCAGAGTGCAAACTGGGAGGGGCTGTAATATGTTGTTACTCTACTGAGCAGTCCAGTGAGAAGTTATTAATTTAATGGTATTTTGTTGTTACTGTACATGGCAGCTCTGTGTGATCTGATTACTTAAAAACCTATGGGTTTAAAAGGTGCACTTCTCTAAGGCTTATGTCAGTCACACAGCTAAATCCCCAGAGGACCCCTTGGAAAGCTAGTCATGTGTGCTTTCTCAAGATGCAGCACACTATTTCTCATGTGCCATCCTTGTAACTGTGTTTTCAGATAATTTTGTGGCTTACCTGTAATGACTTCCTTGGGCTACTGCATGTCTCGCTAAATTTCACTGTTTCTGTGAGCTGAATTACTTTCCATGCCCCATCTGTACTGTCATGCTGCAGGAGATTTTTGCTTTCATGTGACTTTCACCTCTGAGAGAAGCCTCACCTTGTTCCCTTTAGAATTGCACGAGAACTGTGTTTCGTTGCTGCTCAGAATAAAACAAGCTGTTAAGACACACCTTGTGTAGTTAATCTTTAATTCTGCAGAAGTGAGAACAAAGCCATTGTCCTCACTAACCACCCTGAAGTACATTTGCAAAAAGATACTAAAGGCTTTCTTCACTCACTGGGTGCTCATTTGCACATAGCTCATGTTGCAGGGGCAGTTTCTGCCTTTCTGAAATGAAACCTTCTTTGAAATATTTTATTATGCAAATTGCTCAAAAAATATGGATTCTGAAAACTCTGAAGTGCAGAATGTTGCTATATGTACATACAAATGAAAATTTGAATATATTCATGTAGAGAACACCCACCCTATGTCTCGGTCCACAGCACTTCGGTGATCAGTGTCTCTTATTCTCCTCTCCAAAACATTGCCAATAGTTTCCCTTCAGCCTCCTTGAAACTTAATGAAAATATCTGCTGAATAAATAATGCTCATGTCCTGATTTCTGACTCTGTAAGCCTCCTTTGAATCTCTCTGTAGGCTTTTTCTTCTCCTTCATTAAGCATGTAACTCTGAGGTCTGATACAAGCATTGTTTGTGGCCACAGACACTGAAAGACTCATGGGGACTTTGGATTTGAATCAGGAGCCTGATTTCACAAGACCCTGTAGTCCATTATGCCAGTCTCAGTGGAACTCAGTTTATACTGTTTATTAAGTCAAGGATACCTTGCTAGTTTGACAGCCTCTAAGATTTTTTGATTCACCCCATGTATATATAATCTGCATGATTTTCCAGCCTAAAATTACGTGACTTGACTGAAGCTGATCTATGCAAACACAGCTTCCTATGGTGAGCTTACATGAGCACGTCCAGCTAACATAAGGTGTTCTGCTGTTAGCATTGGCTGGTTTTAAACAGGGGCCATTCCCTCACCCAGCTGTCTGTCTGGGTGTTGAGTGGTTGTGCTCCCAACCACAGGTGGGTGTTGCTTGAGCACGGGAGGGTGGACAGAGACAGAACTTAACCTTTTGAATACCAGTGCTGGTTTGCTCACTTCTGGAATGAGTAGCACAGTGGTGTTGTGTGGGGTTTTTTTGGGTCACTGTCATCCCCTGTCATCCCTGCCTCCCCCCCCAGTTCTCCTGTTCACATCATTCTCTGCCTGTGCTTACCTTATGTCTTGTCTTCTGCTGAGCTTGCATGTCACCTGCTGTAGTAGAATCCAAGTTCTGTTTTACTGTCTGCCTCTAAGTGTAGCTGAAGGACAGGTCACAGCAATTCATAGTTTATAAGCGTGTGACTAAATGTGATCACTACTGCCAGGTTATTTGAACAGAGATCAGTGGAGGTGTCAAGGTTCAAAAGTTTATTGTTATGTTTATGGAAGTAAAGAGCTCTAGCAGACGCTCAGGAAGGCACTGAGCAATTAATCTGTGCAGTCTTTGGAAAGTAGCTATGTAGTAGTGTAAAGATCCATTGAATTAACTGATTTGCTGAACAACACACAACAGCAGGAGCTGAAGTTGAGCAGCTTCAGGCTCTGAACTGCCACAAATACTGCATGTCCAGATCAGAGCCTGAGACAGGATGGTAATTGAAGGTGCCTTGGAGTCCAGTCTCGTTAAAGAGCCGCTTGAGGGAGTTGTCAGAATTAATAGCTGACTGATGAGGCTGCCAAGGAGTCCCTTTTAACCTGTGGAAATAACCACATAAGAGAATGAATGAAATGTAAACTAGTACTGTAGGGTTTTCAGAGTGGCACTAGACTTCTACTAAACTGTTTGGCTGGGGACCAAATAAATACATTGGGAGTGTCCTTATTGTCTTGCTGGGTGTAAGTCAACTTCTCTACAGGGCATACTTTGATTTATGTTTCCTTGGGAAATGCATGAATCTTGCACTATTTTATGGGAATCACACTTGCAAGCATGTTGGACCTGATCTGACCCTGCAAGCTGCATATGCCCAGGTCTGTGCTTTTTTCAGGTGTATCAGGTCCCAGGAATGTGAAGCCAGGTGAGGATGCAGCTCTGCATTTTGGACATGGGATTAGGAAGAAGGAAGGCTCTAGTACTTCAAGGCAATAAGAAGATAAAAGAGCATCCCAGGTGCTGTGCTGGTAGTTCTGGTACAGGCATAAAGTTACATTTTAATTGTTCAGTGACAGATTGTGCTATAAAAAGTTCACAGTAACTGTGTAACAGCTAAATTGATACAGTTAATCAACTGATTTGCGTCTGAAACATGTTGCAGTTTTTCCTGGCCTGTTCCTTTCTCAGTTCAGTTGGGATCAGCCATCCTGGACTTAGGGGGTCATTTGTGTGAAGGGTGCCAGGCGACTCCAGACTGCCTGGGGAAGTAGCAGAGCTTAGTGTAAGACCAAAATTTATGCTTGCTGTGCATATCTCTCTTTCCCCCCCTCTGATTTTCTGCCTTGGCTTTTCTTTCAATAATACAGAATAATACATCCTAAATTACAGTATATAATGGTCATTAAAATATATGCAAGTAATTTCTATTAATTTTCTGAAACCATGACATGTGTTACTATCTTTTTGTAAAAGTCTAAAGAGTGTTTAATAAAACTTGTGTTTTGTACATCTGCTTCATATGTTATTTAAGTAAATGTAATGATATCTTGCCAGAATTTTGTAGGATATATAATATGTTGCCTCAGAAGTATAGGAACGTAAATTCTGAAATTGAGGTTTTCTATATAAATATTTTCTCTTTTTTTTCTTTTTTTTTTTTTTTCCCCCCAAAATGTCTTCTATTCCTGAATCATTTCTCTGTTTATTGAATTTCTAGCAACTAGGGTATACTACTCTCTTTTTCAAAGACCAGTTGGAGAAACAATAATATGGTTATCACTGTGAAACTGTGCATACAAGAATCCTTGTGCCTATATGTATATGCTCATATGTTCATACAGTAGAATGGGATGGTAGGGTTGAAAAGTTGTAATGCAAGGAAAAGAACTGTAGTGAGACATTGAGTAAGTTTGTGCTTTTGTTTCAGAGGTCAGTGTGAGGTAAGAGCCACTTGAAATAACAGCAGTGCAGGTTGTGAAATCTGTTTTATCACTGCCTATAGTTTATACTTTGCATGGGTCTTCGTGGTGCAGCGTTCATATGTGTGGACTTATAGGAGTCTGAAATGAACGGAGTGTTTCATTTTGAACTTAAAACTGTGTTTTTCAGCAGGGATTTGTTGGGTGAAGGGAAAGCAAAAGTGGTGACTGGGGTTGCTCTTTCCCATGATTGGAATGAGCCAGCACAGTGCACAGTCGCATGCTGTTTATTGCAGCCATGCAACCTCCTTCTCGTTTCATTTGGGTACTTTCTATCTCTGCATCCTGATTCTTCTCTGCTGATATTAACGTGAATTGGTGGGTTTGGATCATGTTTTTCAGATGGTGGCATTTTGTGATGGATATTCGGCTACACCGTTAGGGATCTAGGTGAGACTCTGGATGGTAAGGGGATCAGGGTCAACAGTAGGGAGCTTTTGGTTGCTGATCATTTATGGTCATGTAATTATTTTAGAAATTTGCATCTAAATTTAGGGGCCTTGGCCAATAAGACATATGGATTGTAGGAGGTTTTTTCATGGTTTGAGAGGGTGGTTGAGACATGGAGGTTGAGACATGGAGGATGAGACATTAAAACTCTGTCTTAAATAGATTTACACTTGGAAAAATTATTTTAAGATGCTTGCGTCCTACAGTTAGTTCTAGTTAACCTTAAAGGTCCTATTTTGCCAAGGCAAGTTGTTCAATGTCTGGGAGAATGCAGTGTCTGCTTGGTAAGTTTGGCCTGGGGTACTTTGCAGAGAATAAGAAATTCCAAGATGAATTAGTGTTCCATTATCAGGAATTTATTAATTAACTTCCTTGTTTGTCTCTCCCTGCTGTCCAAGTTGGCATCATAGATATCCAGTTTTACACAGGCTGAAGGTTTAACCAGTGTTCGGCTCCCTCTCTGTTGGCAGCAAAGTTGCTTTTTCATTATGTTATTAACTGTGTTCTGTTACATATGAAGTGTTCATTTAAAATGGGGGGTTTATATTGCAGTGTTCTCAAATGCATGGACAGAAACCTTCAGCTTTTTCCTTGGATCTTGCTATGTCTGATAAACACATTTCAAGAACAGCCTTGAAATGTTTTTCTTCACTCTTCATTCTGTAGCTTGTAAGTCAAGACTGTCCAGAAGTGGGAAGAACTGTTTATTTGTCTGGTCCACAGGCAGAACAAAACCACTTCCTCAGTTTTCTAATAAGTATCTTATCTTGAGAGTGCACATATTTCTATTTCAGTGCTGTCTCACTACTGTTATGCAGGCTGTGTAGCAATGGTTTGATAAAAAAAGGGAGCTGACTTGAAAATATGTGCTTGTGCAGTGTTCTCACTCTGCTGAGCTTTAGTATGTACTTGTGTTTTGTAGAAAGCAGAAAGTTGAAAGTGATACAATACCTTAAGTTAAATGACAGAGATCTCTTTGAAATTGACCAGGAGAAAACTCACAAACATTTTCATTATTAGGCTGGCTTTCCACATTATATTCCTACTTTAAATATATTTCTTACAAGTGCCAGTAACTATAGTAGCTGACAAGGTTAGCTGACTGTCTAAGATTCGATGCATAATTGTTAGATGGGTAAGTTAAAAGTTGTATCTTTTCTTTTTTGTCTCTGAACAGTTGCCATGGCAATTGGAAATTTCTTGTTTAGAGTAAATGCCATTTGTGAAATTCTGTCTTCTGTAACCCAAGAGGCCCATGTGTATACACTCAGTTCATGGATAATCAATGATAGTGAAATGATAAAAACACAACAGGTTATTTTTCTTCTTCTTTTGGTCCTTCTCTACTGTTGTCTGTTAGTCAGTAATATATTTAGTTGTGGATTTGTGGATTGCAAGCTGGTGCAATTTGTATTTCTTGCCCAGTAAAGATCTGTAAGTTTATATATGTGTGTGTATTTATATTTCATATATGTATGCATGCTTTGAGTTGTTCATCTTATTGTTTCGGGCTCTGCTGGAACGTAAATGCAGTTGTACCGACTGAATGTTGTTTCCTTTCAGTGGATCTGATGGAAATAAAAGAAATTCGCCCAGGAAAGAATTCAAAGGACTTTGAGCGTTGCAAAGCAAAGCAAAGAGAAGAACACTGTTTTACTATTTTTTATGGTACCCAGTTTGTCCTGAACACCTTAAGCTTAGCAGGTACATTTTTCTTCTTTTAAACCTACTGATTGAACAAATCAAATACATTGATGGAACAGTAATGCAAAGAATACTGTGGTTTTGACTTCTGCAGTTCAGGAGTAAGAGCATCAGCTGTTTGAAATCTGGAGATAGACCTTTTACTTGGCCCTTCATGTCCGTGAACTGCTGCTGCATTTGTAATGTTTTGCCTTCAAATGGCGTGTTGTTTGAGTGTAGTTTCTGATTTGCTCAATCATTTCTAGCAAGGCAGACTTTTGCTGGTTAAATCTCTCTAGTATGGTCTTCGGTGCTGAAGAGCAGTGGTGACATTGTCCTCTTGTAAAAAGTAAGTAAAGGATTTGCTGTTGTCTTCAGTCTGGCCAGAATATTGCCCTTGAATTTTTAGTCTGGCCAAAATTGTTTTGGAAACAGTAGCCATAAAGAGCTAGACTACAGATACACGACAGAAACTTTCCTATCACCTGCGAGCAATTGGAAAATGCTAATTTGGTAAAATGAAGTTCTGGTTTGGGGTTACATGTGTGCATGTCACCTGATAATACTAAACATCTTCTAAAAATGTACTAGGGCACCATAAATAGTATTGGAAGGTGATAACTGAAAATTAAGAGATCCATGTGAAACAGAGGGAGGTTGTATCCTGTATCTGTTGAAAGGGTTGCAGCACTTATTTCAGGTGAGGCTATCCAGGGTAGCAAAATCAAAGATTTTGAGGTGAAAAGGGATATAAATTCTTACAGTGCAGTCCGAATACAGGTTCTAACTAGTGGAGCTTACAAAGAGATTTCTTTTCAAAAACATTTGTGATGGATCCTTGGTTTAGAGTCATACAGATGACTTATTTGGAGTGGTAGTTTTGTCTGTCCTGTGCAGGAACACACTTATTCATTTAAATCATTAAATTCACTGCAGAATCTTAAAGGGAGAAAAAAGGAGTGGTTTGTAATTGTTCTAGTGCTAACAGTACCTTTTTTAAAAAAAAATTGGAATTAATTGCTTATAGATTGCAGTACTAGCAGAGACTGCAGTACTAGAAGACAAGATTTTTTGCAGCCTGGTGCACTGGAAATTAAAGACTGTTTGTGACTAATCCATTATTATAGGCTTTTAACTTCAAATTTAAAGTTTTACCATTGTTGGCTGAAGCCTGTGAAAACTTTGAGTAAGGGGCTGTGCTTAAGTGCAGCTGTGCCAGGTACTTCAGTTTGATTTCTCTAACAAGCCCCCATCCCTCCTCCATGGTGGTTCTCAAAACCAGTGTTCTGCCAGAACTTTGAAAACACTCAGTACATTGAGGTATTGCTGTAATGCTGAACTGCAGAACAACATGATACAACTTTCAATTAAGGGGGAAATCCTTTTCCTTGTTAAAGTGCTTGGTTGTGGTTTCTTAAAACAATATAAAATAATTGTTACTTAAAGGGAACGGTAGCTGTCATAAAGGGCAGAATTGTCTTGGGAGAATAATTGGTTGGCAGTGGTAGTGGGTGTTCTTTCTGAAATTGTAACTAATTGAAAAGCATTTCCATAGGGAGCTGAGGCTGGGTTTTAGCTCTATCCTTGGGGGATAAAGCATTGTTTGAAAGTATGTTTAAATAAAATGTAATCTTCACCTTTTGAGAAACTGTTTTGCTTTGAAGGCAGTTAAAAGAATTTGCACAGATTACAGCTCCTGCGTGAAAATAATTTTTCAAGACTAGTTTAACTGAAGAGTGCCATCATGAAATTTCAGAACCAGCACACTAAAACAAATGGACCATGCCCAACTGAAGACTGTAATGATAGCATCTCATTCGAGGCCCACAGAATGGGTTTCAGTTTAACTGTATTCCCTAGGGAAGGAAGCCTATATCCATCATGCAGTTCATCATCTTGCTTCTGTTGGGTCGAAGCATTAGCAAATGTGGTCATGTTAAATAATTTAGTGTGGAGGACTCTGCTGGTCTGGGAAATGGAAAGGCAAACTACATTTAAAACGAACCAAGACAATGATAAACCAGTTTTTAATGTTGGGAGGAAGATGTACCTGGCTTCTAGTGTAAGCGGTGTAAGGAATTTTAGACCTTTTTTTAACTTCTATTGAAATGTGTTATATATGCGCTACACCAGTTTTGTACATTGCTCCCTTTCTGTTCCTCTTGTGTAAGTCTAATCTGGAGAGACAGGAGGTGGTTATGTCCTTCAAAAGCCAGTACTTTACAATTTTCTTGTAGTTGCTTGGAACATAATGAACTAGTTTTATGCTGTAATGAGTTCTTTGGCTTATGTGCTTCAAGTTGCTTGAGATGTAGGTCCCTGGGTTTTTGCCACTTTGGAGAGAGAAGATAAGAAAGTGAATTTGATTGTGTTACTTACAAGAGGTCAGCAGTAGTTCTATGGTCTTTCTGCTGAGATGTTGAAATTTGCTTGCCCTGATAAGCAGACTTTGAACAAGAGGTATTTTTTCACAGAACTTTAAGAATTGACCCTCCCACCCCCAGATCTATGCAGTTTTTTATTAGCAACATGAAGCTATGCAATGAGATTTATCAAAGAGAAAGGTTAATTGGCAGCTTTGTATGCTAGGGTTTATCTAAACATCACAAATTATGTCCTGGTTTTGTGGTGATTTTGTTTTGATATTTCTCACAGCATTTTTTTTTTTTCCAGCTGACTCTAAAGATGATGCCGATAAATGGTTGTGTGGCTTGAATATCTTGTATCAAGAGGTCACGAGTGCTCCCACACCTGCAATCACAGAGAGGTATATAGACATATTTGCTCTTTGTGAGACTTAACATTTGTTTTTGAATTTAAAGTGGAAAATCTGAAAGAAATTTTTAAAGGTGCAACAAGTCGTGCCTGCCAGTTACCTTATGAACAACTACTCTCCAGTTAGTGTGTGATACAGAAAGCTCATATGAAAATTCTCCATATCTGTTTTTCTATATGCATGTTCTGGTATTGTATCCTAATGTGGATATAATATCCACATATGGAATATCCACAAATATGGAATAATAATATCCGCTAATGTGGACTTGCAATTTACCCTGTTCTGTATACCAAAACAAACCAACAATCTCTTAATGAGATCACAAGAACATCTGTTTTAAGTGTGTGTTGACTTCTTGGAAAATTTGTATGTCCTACGTAGTTACAGCAGGGTTGCTCTAGTAGATGTCCATATGTCCTGTGTCCTAATAATTCCAAGGCATGCTTTTGCGGTTTCTCCTTTTTATTTGACCCATTGCATTGTACGGCAATGTGATCAGCTGACTCAGAGCGCCAGACTGAAAATAAACATTTTTAAGTATTACTTTTTAGCAGCCAGCCATATTATGGTGCAACTGCACGCTTATTACTTCTGAGGATGTTGCACACAAAACTGCTGATACTCAGAGTGACAGTTTAGTTGATTAGCTTTTGATGCTGCCTCTGTACCTGATTGCTTCTCATCATAGCTGACATTTTTGTTTGTGGTCACTGCTCTTACCTGCTGTAAGGACATACTGTCTCTTTGCTTGCTACTTGACCAAATTGTGGCTTTGACACGGATGTTGTCTTCACCTACTTGGGGAGAAATTATTCTTGTCTATTGTATGGTATTGCAGCGAGCTGCTATACAGAGTGTGCTGGATTCCAGGCTGTGTTTGTGCAGCAGAGTGATTCCTGTAGAGACTGAGAATAAACTTAATAATGACATGCTGTGCTCATCTTTTAGATCGAAGTTGTGTGTGTGTACACATTTACTTTTAATGCTGCTGATACTATTTTGCTGTGCACCTAAAACTGGCATACACTCTAATGAGGAATGTCTTTAAAATTCTCTGAACCTTTCTCCCTCTGCCCTAATTTTTAATTTTTATGCATCTAATAGATTTGAGCCAGCAGCCTCAGCTGGCATAAATCGTTGACTTGATGGAGTTTCGCTAGTTTAGCTGAAATTTTGGCTTGCCTTATCCACTTACATTTTTACAGCTTCTGTTTGCTTGTTCTTTTCTGTCCTGCCCACCCTTCCCCTTCCTGTGTTGTTTATGTGGCTTTAAAATGCAGTATTAAGCAGCAGAAAAGTATGTATTTATAAATACAATTATAAAACTGGCTAAGTCTTTAAGTGCTGCACTGGAAATGTTTTTACATTATTAAGAGATGTATCTTTTAAATATTTCTGCTGAATTTCATCTATGGATTTTGATATGTAATTGGTTGTCTTTTCTTTATAATTCTTAGATTAAACATTTTTTGTTTCCCCCCTTCCCCCTCTTTTCCACAAGCTGGCTGAGAAAGCAGATCTATTCTGTTGATCAAACTAGAAGAAACAGGTAAGAAGCTGTCTCTTTGTTCAGTTTGGTTTTAGCAAACTTCTGTTGCAGATTCTAATGTGGAATGAAAATAAATAAATAAATACATCTACATCCAAGATGTGAAATATGAGAACTCTGAAAATGGCATTTGCTCTTGCTTTGAGAACTTGTATTTTGCTAAACCCAACATGTTCACAGCACTCACTCATGTTCATGTACATGGTATAATGAGGAAGCAAATAATGACAAATAAGTAGTAGAATGAAGAAAGGGAGTTGTCTTCTTCCAGTCTTACTATAGAGATTTAGCTCAGCTGTGCAGGTATGTTTGCTTTATATATGCTTATGTTTATGTGCAGGGTTGTTTGCTTTATAGAGGTCTTTGATCTTTCATAGCCCAGCTCGAGCTCAGCAGCTTGGACTGAGTACCTGTGAGCTTTCTTGTGCGGCTGTGCCACCAGTTCTTCCTTCATGGCTGAAGCGTGTTTGCATTGGACAACACTCTGATGTAGTCAGACCAGAATCAGCTTTTAAAAGCTTATTTGGGCATTTGTAACAATGAAGCTGCATAAACAGGATTCAACATGGGCTGCTTTCATGATTCAACAAGATCCGGGGCAGAAGTGATTAGCCTTCCCTTGTTTCAGTCAGGAGTACAGAATATTAAGCAGAATATTAAGAGGAGATAACAGAGATACCTGAGGATATTAGAGGAAAGGAGGAGGAGAATTAATTGTATGACAGGGTAATACCATATGAAAGAGTTGCTTTCACAGTGGGAAACAGAAGATATGTTGAAGATAGATACAGAAAGAAGCCAAGTTAATGGTTTGGAGTAAGGGCAAACATTTTTTTCTTTTTTTTTCTGGAGTGATTGGCCTGGCTACATGGGCTTGTCTCTTTGGTGCATATTTGAATAGACCAAAGCCAAAGAATTGTCTCCGATATGGTACTTCTCATGTGAAAGAAGTTGTAGGGTTGAAGCTCCCGGTGTGCTGTGTAGCTTTGTATGGTTTTTAGCAGTTTATTTCAGGTCTGTGTGTTATGTGCATTTGTAGCTTTCATACAGCAAAAAAGACTTTTTTTTTTTTTTTTTTTTTAATGAATTCAGCTGCATACCTCTCCTTAGAGTTGCCAGAAGTCATGTGACAGTGAGAAGAATGTTACACCTCTTCCCCATGTTTATTACTTTACCATGATTTTGCTCTGTCTGGCACATGTTTTATTCTAAGGTGCAGCTCAGTGTAGAAAAGTACATGAGTTTCCTCTGATATAGGCCTTTCCCTGAAGATTGCGTCTTATTGTGTGAATGAGACTGTGTTATTGCAGGAAATAGCGCCATTCTGCGGATAGATAGCCTGTGGTGTTGTGCAGCTGGCCTCAGTGTGGGCAGAGACACCATTTCAAACCAGTGTTTCCTAATGTGGCAGAGTGGTGAAGGGAAAAGTACCATCCTTTCGTGGATGTTGGCTTATACCTCCTGATGTATTTTAAAAAACTAGCCCTGCAATGGGGATATGTTGGTGGGGATCAGGAAGCAAAAGCAAATGTTGGGATAGAGAAGCTGCTGCTGACAGTATATATCCGCTGAAGAGGTTTGATTTGTTGCTTTAGGGTTGTTATATCACAAGACAGCCTGGTCAAGATCAAGGGGACTTGCACCATAGAGAGAGCAGTTTTTTTGTTTTCTTGATAGATGATTCATGCTTTTAAAAAAATTCAGGAAAGGGGTTTGGACTGAGTTTCATTGTGTTTAGTGTTGCAGTTTCTAGGGAGGTTAATTGTAAAGGTTAGGCTTCCAGGCAAGTCATGTTTCACAGGTTGAGTTTTTTCCAGTGGTAATGAAGTCCCAGCTCTTTGTTTTTGCTTGCATTTGCCTGGCCAGAGGAAATTGCTCGTGCTTGGTGTTTAGGCTACAAATGGAGTGCTTATTCTTGCTCCTAAAAGCAGTGGTTTTTTTCCAGAGGTCTGGCGACAAGGTGGAAGCCCAGGAATTTCCTGAGTTCTAATCTGGCTTTGGCATGGACTTTGGCTAAGTTCCTTCTTGCTTTGCCTCTTTCCCTCTCTACACAATGGAGATGAGAATATCTCACAGGGTAACTGCTTGGATGGACACTGTAGAATGGAAGTGTTACTTTTGTCTAGGTGCTGATTGCTTTTGTTGCTTTCAAGTGCCTCTGTTCTGAACCTGTGTTTGCAGAGAGTTTATGGCTTATGAATTGCACTTTAGGTCAAGACAAAGTACCCTAGCCTTGTTTTCTCGGCTACTGTTGGTATCACATTAGTGTTTATCGGGCATTGGCAGTAGGACCCACGGATCTTGTGTCTGCATTCTCTTGACTCTTCCCCACTTCCTTTTTTGCTGCCATGGATTCCCCTCATCTTCCACTCTGACTTGTCCCTGTGCCCTTCACATGTCCCACTGTAATGCTGCACCTTTCTTATTGAGACCTTACATCTGTGCCTACCCAGAATACCCAGTTTGAGACTCTATCCTGGAACATGCAACTTCATTTCCATTCTTTGCTATCCAAAGACAAGTTGAATAGCAGGTGACTGAAATGGAGCTACAGGAGATGGCTGAAATGGTGTACCAGCTTGGTGCTGCACAATGGATGAAATCTCAGTTTTTCCATTTCCTCTACCATCTCTATATGCTGCTAGTCAGGCACTCCAGCCCCTTTTCCTATTCTGGCTATTATGCTGATATGGGCATGAAGTGACCTTGTGAAGCCAGTGGGAAACTTGTTCTAGCTCTCTCAGCCACAGAGTTTTCTGCTTCCATAGCAAGTTGAACAAGGTTATCAAAAGGTTTAATGAGCATCACAGCTGGCCCATGAAAGCAGTGGGACCAGGAAAATGCAGTGGGGCACAAGGAGGGGAGTTTGGGGTTGCTTCTTGTAACGTTATGGACATTTAAAGCATTTGGACACCCAGCTCGTTTGGAAATCACCCTTCTGATCATAAGGAGTTATAGCAGCATTCCCCGACCTCCTATTTCCATTTTGATCATAAGCACAGTAAATATTGTGAGCTGCTCTGAATCTTCAGTGAAGAATACTATGGTAGCAACACCTAGGGCACTGGAATATCTGAGGTTGATGAGAAAAGTGAAAGATATGAAGGAAATTGAGGTTTTTGAAACAAGCTATTCACAGGCTTGTTTCTAATACACAGTATTACTTCAACAGAAGAAGTTTGATGTATACATCATATGTGATTTGATGTATGGCCAAAAAGTATGTGGCCAAAAGGTGTTGCAGTCATTAATAAATTTATCTTTGTATGTAAGTATTGGGTGTATGTAAGCACTGTGTTGCTTAAAATTTGGAATAAGTATGTCTTATTTGAAAGGTCTTGCTGTTACCTAGAAAACTTTGGGTTTTGAATTGTTACTGGTATATTACTTGACATTCTGAAGGATCAGCAGGTCTGTGTAAATGGACCTGGAAGGCAGTCCTTTCTGGGAAGGCTTGGTTGTGAGAGGAGGAAGGGGTTATGTTCAGATGTTGCAGAAGGGGAGAGTCTTGCTCCTGCAAATCCTGCAAAACCGTCCAAGTGAATGTCATGTTATTCCAATGTTATTCCCAGTGAATGGAATAACAGCTGGAGAAGAAGGTTATAATGGTAATGAAAACCAGAGCTTTTTATTTTCTGTTTCTGCTCATCAGTTTGGTATATCCTTTGTTTTCTGTGTCTATATTCCAGTGGGACTGGAACAATGGAAGAAAGGCTGCAATTCATCTGATCACGTGTATACATCTATATTTGAGCTGATCATCTAGATCTGATTAATTGTTGATGGAGAGAAATGGGTATCTTTGCAGCATGGCTCTTTTCATCCTAATATGGATGCCCAAATTAATTGAAGTGCCTTTTCTCCCCACCAACTAGAAAACAAGTCTAGCTTGCTGACATGTACGTGTTATGTTTATAGGGATTATGTTATGCAAGATGAGCCCTACCCAAAATGTTTCAATAGTCACATTTTTGTGTTGATGGAGAATATATTAGTAGCTGACTAGAGATAGCAAACTGTGGCATTTTTGGTATCTTTGTTTTTTCTTCTTTTCTTCCACAGTATCAGTCTTAGAGAGCTCAAAACTGTACTTCCCCAAGTAAACTTCAAAGTGAGCAGCATGAAGTTCTTGAAGGATAAATTTGCGGTAATTACCTGATAATTTTTATCTGTTTGTTATTATCTGATAGGTGTTACTTCTTTTCAGGATACTGCCTATATTTTTGCTTCTTAGCATGTACAGTTCAATAAACCATGTCGGTTAATTTCTCAGCATGGCTTTGCCTATGTCTAACGCTATAAGAAAACAGACATAAATGTTCCTTTTCATTGTATGGTTGACCAGAGGCAGCATTGGGTTTTGAGCCCCGGTGCTGATACTGTGCAGGTGCATAGGAAGCTGTTCTATGTTTAAGATAAAATTCATATATAATAATAAAAAAAAAATTTGGCAATATGCTCAAATAATAACCTCTTCACTCCAACTTGTGCTAATATTAATAACTTCTGAAGGTTGTTTCCATTACTACAGGAATTTTAAATATCCCCACCTTTTCCTGCTTTCAAACTCTCCACCCTTAAAACATACAGTCTTGCTTCTGTTGCTCCAGCTAACAATGACTAAATAAGGCACTACTTCACTCTCAGTAACATGATGGAAATGGAGTCAGGGTGCAAAATGCAAGGCCAAAGATGTGGGCTAGGAGCACTATGTCACAAACCAAGAATCTGTTTAATTGTTTGTATTGTTTAAAAAACAAATAAAAAATCCCAAGTGGTTGAAGTTGGAGTAGAACAGAATACATCAGAGAGTGGCAGCTGGAGTAAGAGTGATTTGTGCGCTGTGCAGATGCAGTTCAGGGAATTCTAAATTAACTTTGTGGTACTTTCTGTTGTAGGAGATAGGTGCTCACAAGGAAGAGCTTAGTTTTGAACAATTTCATTTGTTCTACAAGAAAATCATGTTTGAACAACAGAAATCGGTAAGGTTTTTCTTAAGTAGTCTTCATACTGTTAAACTGCTTGATCAGAATAGAGTGAATGCTGATTTTTTTTTTTGTTGGTTTTGTTTTTTATTAATTTTCTTTTTTCTTCATTCTTGTAACAGAAAAAGGGTGCATACTTGTGTAGATAACAGTCACCATCAGCAATTGGTTTAAGAAGATGAATAAGTCATTCATGTTGCTTCTTGTGTGTTGGTAGTAGAGATATGCACAGATATAGTGGGGTTTCTAGGAAGAACTTTTCTTGTGATTTTGTTCAGGATGTAGAATGTCTTTTAGGCTTGCCGGATCTCTTTGCAGATAGGACCAAGGTGTTTTTTTTTATATTTGTATTAATCTTTTTATCGCTAAGAACATTCTGTAAATCACAGGCATGTATCCTGGCCATCAAATAATAGCTGTTGTTCTCATTATCTCTTATGCTTGGAGATTACTGGTGGTGAGTCCAGTACAAGACATGCATCAGGCAGTCCTTGGGAGGCATGAATGCCGTGGAGTTACATTTTAGCTAATATATATGGGAAACTGCCTGACTACTGTTTCCACGTATTCACTGCCCAGATTCGTGAACATGGTGGAAACTGCATACTCTTAGGGAGTCTGAAAGTTAGGAACCCTTTAAACATGTGTGAAAACACATAATCTGAAATTACCTGTGTAAATGTCTTTGTTAACGATGTGCTTATTGTTGATTCAACTTGCAGTTGCTAAAATAGAAGCTTCAATAGTCAAAGTCAGCGCTGTTTCATTTGGCAATAGAGCTTTCTTGTGCTGTGTAAGTGATGCTGAAATTGAAGTAATGAAGAATCTCAATTTACTGACAGGGTTTTATTTTTGGCTGGGATGGTCTAGTTAATTAGCTTGAGCAGAAAGTTCAAGAGTAAAACACAGAATAAGGAGGTTATCTGACTTAAACTTCTGTTATTGCCCATTGTGGATCATTTCAAAGAAACTCCTTTGTTTGCTCAACAGTGCTATGGGGTGGTTGATCAGTTTCCTGCGATCTGTAAATATGCTGTGCCAAGCTGGAAGCAATTTAGGTTTTATATTTCAATGAATAAATGTGATGGATAATATGTAATTCCAGTTTTTCTGGGTTATCAAACAATGAAAGCTCCTCAGAAACTTGATTAGTTGTGTGTATAATATGCATTATCAATAGCAAGGTTTTTGCCTGAGAATTGTGAGTGTTCACACTGAAAGGCCTGAAGTGCAGTTGCCAGCCTTGGCAGTATGGTTTTTTTTCTTAGGCTTTTAATTAAAAATGTGTCTTGCCAACTTGTATGCAGGTTCTCTAGAGCAGACAGGCATATCTATTTCCCCTTTCCAAACCAATGGACATTGTTAGGTGGAATTAGATAGAAAATTGTATATTCTTTTATTTATCTTTTCTCCATTTTTTGTGTTTTTTGTTTGTTTGTTTAAGATTCTTGATGAATTCAAAAAGGATTCCTCTGTGTTCATTCTTGGGTGAGATTCTTCATTTGTATTATTTTTCCACATTTCCATATGGCTGTAGTGCTGCAGGATTGGTTTTTTAATTACATCACTGTTTCTTTGTTTTGATGCTTTTATAAGTGAAAAGAAATTGTATATCTTTTTGCATTCAGAAAGGTGAACTTACCATGGAAATAAGTCCTGAATATAACTTGATAAATGGCTTTTACTTTCTGACTACAGGAGGGGTTTGGACTTGAATGAGTGAATTTGCCTATCTGATTTCACTTAAGAGCTGAACAGAACTATGGAACGACAATGTGATGGAGAAATTTTAACTTCAGTCTGGAGGGTGGTGTGGTGCACAGGCTTTGCCTGGACTTGAGCAGAATGCTGGTAGTAACAGTTTCTGCATCTTTGACTTGGTGAACTTGAAAATTTAAGATATGTACAGTGTGAAAAAGGATGTCACAGGCATTGCTAACATTTTGACTGAATTAAACTAGTTTATTTTGGTTTTGAATATTACACTAACAGATTACAGAAGTTACTTAAAAATTTTGCTCTGAGGGTACTGTGTATTTCCTTAGCCCTTGGTCATGTCATATGAATTAAACTTGATGAGACCTCTTATAAGCACAGATTTATCAAGGATGGGTAGGTTCTAAATACCTTATTGGTACTAGATGATGTGGCATTTGTGTCCTACAAAAGGGAAAGCAGTCGTGCCGCTTTTTCTTGGTGCAGCTACATCTTGCCTTCTTTTTCAGGAGGCTTTGATCTACCACCGATCAAATGATGAGCCGAATAATAGACGGAAGGAGTTATTTGTGGAAGTGTGGCTCTATGATAATTTAAAAGAACAGTGTCTCCATATGCCTCAACTAAACTTAACACCCCTGCCAAGTGAATGCTGCTCATTTGCTACAAAGCAATGAGCACAGATTTGGTACTTTTCCCAATGAATCACTACCAAAACTACATTAAGAATCCAGGAGGCTTTATTTTAAAGGCTCAAAATACAGTAATTAAATAATACAGTATTACAAGACTAATCTAAATTCCATTGGAGTTTTAACAAGTTTCTTGGTGGTGGCAGCACATTTATACTGTAAATCCACGGTACAAATCCATGTCATTTTCTGATATAACATCTGATGATACTTGCCCTCTTATTTCTTTAGCTTCACTTTCCCTTTCTCGGGTTTGTTTTTGTTTTTGTTTCTTTCTTTTTTAGAAATACTGACCGTCCAGATGCTTCAGCAGTTCATCTCCATGACTTTCAGAGATTCCTGCTACATGAGCAGCAGGTGGGAAGGTTGCAGAAACTCAGAGTTTTTTTCTTGAGGTTCTCTCAGAGAATTCTATGGTTATTAAAAAGAAAAGTGACATGTTGTAGAATATGATTGATGTCAGCTGGGATACTAGGCCTTGGAAAGATTTCTCCTTTGTTGCCATTCAAGTTCACAAGAACTATTATTTTTCATCTGTATAAAGGCTCTGAAGGTGTACCAGAGGATGAGAGGAAGGCCAAAGTAAATAAGGTTTTAATAGGTCTCCATTTAGTCACGTAGATAAACAGGCAAAGTTAGAAATAAACACTGGATGTATGTCAAAGCTGACAGCCTGTCATAGTTACAGGTGTCATCATAGGTACATCTGGGGTAATGCCTTGGTTGTGGCTGCATTTCAGCAGCTCTTACATAAAAAGCTGCCTGCATTCGAGTCATAGGTAATTTTCTATTGAATGGAGCCAGTTTGATGTCCTATACCAGCAAGCAGATAAGGATGGAGGCAGGAACTAGAACCATGTCCTTTATGGTCTTCTGTAATATTACTTAGCATAGATACAATGGGAAAAAATTGTGCAATATTTGCTAGGTGCTGCTAAGCTCCAGATTTGCAAATATGATTGAAAAGTGAGACCTACACTTCCTGTATAAGCTTTCTAATTTTTTTTTTCTCCCCATTTCACTGTGTTAAAGAGTGTTCAGATTGCAGTTAGAAATGAGACAGATTATAGTTAAAGCATATTGTTCAAGGAGGCCAGCTTTTTTCCCTGTGTGTGCATGCATATGTGTACATTGTAGTATGTGTCTTGTGGGTCTCCAATCTGTGTAAAGGTACTTAGATTAGATTGTGTAAAAGAACTTAGAGTTCTTCTTTTTCCCCCTCAGACTTCACTGAGGAAACACTTAAGATACGTGGGTACAATAAAATACATTGGCAGTAAGCTAGCCAGATGAGGGAGAAGTAAATCACATCTGTAGGTCTCTCTGTTCCTTCTTTGATTTTATATAGAATAACACTACTATTTTTTTTTTCCTACTGTATTATTATCTGAAGGAATCCTGGGCACAAGATCTCAGTAAAGTCCGAGAACGAATGACGAAATTTATTGATGACACTATGAGAGAAACTGCTGAACCCTTTCTCTTTGTTGATGAGGTAAGGTAGTGATACTTTCTAGTAGTTCCTTGTGGACTTTCTTCTTTCACTGCTTGTTCCTACTTTGTTAATTGGATGGCAGATCCTCTAGGCTTCTCTTGCTACATTGCTGGGTTTCTTTTAGGCTTGTATTGTAAAAATGTTTAAATTCAGTCTCTGTCTTTGTATTGTAGTTCCTCACTTACCTTTTTGCAAAAGAAAACAGTATTTGGGATGAGAAATATGATTCAATAGATGCACAGGACATGAATAATCCTTTGTCCCACTACTGGATTTCTTCCTCTCATAACACGTAAGTTACCAAAAGTCCCATTGTCTATCCCTGTTCAAACAGACCTAGCCCAAGTTAGGAGAAAGTAAATTATGCCAGAACTATAATGCGTGGATGTATCAAACCTTCCTAAAGCATGATGTAAATGTGGCAAATACAGTTTGTGGGACCCCTTTTCCCTTTCTCTTAAGATCTTAAAGGTTTTGAGATATAACTGAGCTCAGCTGACAGAAAACCCAAACCCTGAATCCTGTTACAAAAATAAAGAGGTCTTGAGTTGAAAGTGTTCCAGACTCTGCTTTCAGAAAGTAAAGTTATTGAAGGAACTTCCATTTTTTCTAAGCAAAACCAGCCTTGTTGAGTTAGTGTCAGCATTAATTGTACCTGATCGGAAGAATTCTGTGATAACCCCACTTGTCCTGTGGCAAAGTCCCATACTGTTAGTGTGATCTGAAGGGCAGTGGATTTGTTGTCTTGGGAAAGGAGGCAATGATGTGCACCATTGATAGATACTCTGACAGTTTATGGTGTCACAAAGTGGGAAAGATTTGGTCCTGAGCAGGAAAGGAAAGGAATATGGAGACTTCAAATTAGCACATCTAGTGATCAGGACTTGGCTGTTCATGGACTTTGCCAGGATGACAAGGTTTAGAGCAGACAGAGGTGCCTGAGGCAGAGGAAGAGTGCAATTTGCTATCCATGCACTTCTTTGTTATTTTGAGTTTATTTTACAGCCAGAACTTTGAAGGCCTGGGGACTTTATTTTTATTGTTACTGGTTTTAGAATTTTATGCTTAGTAATGTAGCTGCTGACTGCTGTAGTTTGTGTTGAAGGTATCCATCCCTTTTCCTTGACAATCTGTGGTATGCTCTTCAGCCCAAATACAAGCCTATGTGACTATGTTTGAACCATGTTCAAATGAAGAGAATTTGCTCATCTGGCATTGTAATGAAAAGGAAGTGTGAAGTGAGGGAGGAGAGGTGAACAAATAATGCTTTGGGAATACTTGCTCTAGATGAATGTGCTTTAGTTGGGGGGGGTTGTACTAGATGGTCTCCAGAGGTCCATTCCAACCCCAACCATTCTGTGATTCTGTGAAATAAAATATTGCAGGAAATGAAAGAAAGTGGATATGGGTATAGTTTGTAGGTCTGTTTTGAAGTATAGGGTGTGTTACCACTCTAAGTACCCTCCACATCCCTCCAGCATGGTTATGCGTCAGCTTGATGCGGTTTAGGTATGTTTCAAAGCTCATGACTGGCTCTGCAGAAATATGTCAGTCAGAGTTGGTTGATGTTTAGATTGAGCCTTTAACCTCCTCTATTTTGTTCCACTCAAAAGTCTGATCGCATCAGGTTCAGCAAAGTCCAGTTCGTCCATTGCAAGTAAAAAAAAAAAAAAAAGTAATAAAAAAAGAATCAACATCCATTTTCCATGACAGGAGAAAAAACGTCACCCAACGAGTGAGTGGGAAATGGCTGAAATGGGCTGCTTGTCTTTTATGATTTCCTTTTACTCCTTAGATATCTGACAGGAGACCAGCTTCGAAGTGAATCTTCCACGGAAGCTTACATCAGGTGCCTTAGAATGGGATGTCGATGTATCGAGTGTGAGTAAAGAGTCTGTGGAGTGCTTTGTAACATGCTGTGCATATAAGCGGAGTTTCCCCTGTTTATCAAGAAAGAAAAAAGAACTGAAATCAAGAACTAGTTTGTTTTCTGAAGTTAGTCATATAAAAAACACTTATTCCCTAAATTGTTTTTCTTATGCCTCACTATAGCCCTGTTTGCTTGCTCTGATTCTTGTTCCCTTGGAATTTTAAGAAGGTCATTCTAAATCTCATTGCACTGGACAGCAAAAATTCAATCTTGGATCTACTATGTGAAAGTATAAGACTTAAACTGGAATTACTTGTGTAGCATAGATAGATAATTTGCTTTCATTGTAATACAGAGAAGCCTAAGACACAGAGATTTTTGTAATTTGATGTCATTTGTCATCTTGTTTAACTTGTTCTTAAATCAGTTAATGTGTTTGTGCATTTGTTTTCCACAGACTGTGTCTGTGTCTTCATCCCTGCGCTTGTGTACCTTGTAGAAAAGTTTGACTTTAATTTCATGTTACTTCACTGGTTCCTTCATAAAACTATTTGTTACTGTCTGTTCAAGCTGGCTAATGCAAAATATATCTCAAATTAAGAGTTTCAGGGTTAAAATCAGCAAAGAGATAAGCTGTCAACTTGCCACTTGTTGAAGTGTAATTATCCCTGGAAAATTGTTGTAAACTAGTAGACTGACAATATAGCTGCCTGAATTCCTTATTCCCGTATTCCCACATGATAAAGCTTTGGGAAATTTTTATATTGTATTTTCTTTGTATTGCTCTTACTTAAGTGGATTAAATTTCTTCTCTGAGAGCTATAAACTCATCTAATAGAATATATTATTAGAACGTTAAAGTCTTAGTGACTTTAACTTGTGACTTAGTATGTGGATCACTGAAGATTTGGATATATTCTTTCTCCTAGAGTTACTTAAGTAACTGCTTGGTCTCTTCCTTTTTCCACTGCTTGTCTTTCATAGTGGATTGCTGGGATGGTCCTGATGGAAAACCCATTATTTACCACGGATGGACACGGACAACAAAGATTAAATTTGATGATGTAGTGCAGGCAATCAAAGATCATGCCTTTGTTGCATCTGAGTAAGCTTTAATTTATTTTCCTTAAGTCTGTTTTAATATGCTTAGACATTCCTGAACTTATTTTCTCTGTAATCTAGAGCAAGAAGTACTAGGAGAATAATGACATTCCAGTAGCCTTCTTTATTGCCAAATGTGTGTCTTTAATAGATTTGGTTTTGAGGAAAAGTCCCATTACATAGCGATTTACTGCTAAGGAAGTCACTGAGTACCCTAAAGGGGTTACCATCTCCTTGCTTGGGTTGTCTTTTATTAAATTTAAGTGTGAAACTTAAAATGCTGAATAGTATGTCTTTTTTTTTTTTTTTTTTTTAAAGAATAAAATACTACCAAGTGAAAGTGACAACCAGTATGTCTCTCAGGTAATGTTCATGTTGTAGGGGAGGTCTTAGCTGAGAAGGTGCAGAATTCATAGCATACCTACCTTTTGATCTGGGGCGGAGTGGAGGAGGATGCTGTTTTCCTTGCCTTGCCAGTTGTAGCAAAGACAAGTTGTCTTCATTCACCTTTTGTTTTCTCTGTGAAAGGTACCCAGTCATTCTGTCAATTGAAGAGCACTGTAGTGTGGAACAGCAGCGACACATGGCCAAAGTATTCAAGGAGGTGTTTGGGGATCAGCTTTTAATGAAGCCTATTGAAGCCAGTGCAGATCAGCTACCGTCACCAACCCAGCTGAAAGAAAAAATCATCATCAAGGTGGGCTTGCTTTGTGTGTTGGTAGGTAAAATAGGAAAACAGGAGCAGGAGCCCAAAATACTACTCTGGCTTCAAAGCTTAGTTGTTGGTTTCTGATGAGAGACAAGAAGCCCCATGTTTCAAGTGTGTACTAGTAACATTTTGCAATATTGTACAGAGTTCTGTAAAAACTAGGTATTAAAGTGCTTGCACTTTAAAGTTTTCCTTGCAGTAAGTGTTGTTACGCAATGTAGCCTGCTTATAAATGATAAAAGTATGTTCTTGAATAGAAAGTTAGATTAATGTTACTTTTTCCAAAGAATGCCTCTCATTCAAGTGAAACCCAAAGTACTTGTAGGCTGCACACTTAAGTTGTTCGAATTGCTTGCAAAGTTCCAAAATTGATGGGTGTTTCTGTACTGAAATCACGCTGAGTTAGTAATTTAGTGAGGCATTTGTGAAACACAGAGGTGCTCGTATTAGAAGGCAGTCCCTGTTAGAGTATCTTACCTTCTAGGCAATACAGATGCTTTACTCATTACTGTTGGGCAACATGAGGAACATAACCAAACAAAGACTTCTCAGATTGAAACTGCAGTAGAACTTCTCAAAAGGCAAAATTAAGTGGAGAATCTGAGGACTGCTCGTGATCTCTTTAGTAAAATAATAATTACTTTTTTCCATGTTTCAGTCTTCCAGCTCTTGTAACAACACTACATCCTACGTGTTAAACTTCTGAACAGAAGAAGTAAGGATAGATAGATAGAATCATACAGCTCTTGAAATAAGACTGGAAATCATGGTACCACCCTATAAGGTGCAAAAGTTCTGTGCTCAAATTTTTGGGATTTTTCTCCCCTCCAAACTGTCTGTTGTTACCTTACAGAGCATAGAGGGGAGTTGCGGCAGGCATGTAAATAATAACGTGACAGATCTGATTTAAAGGAAATTACAAAGTACTATGAATCTGCACAAGAGAACATCCATATCACTTTGTCCTGTCTAAAAGAGCATTGAAGAGTCCTTAAATAGCTCAGCACCTGCCTGTGAGTTAGTTGTTATTTGGCTTTTGTTTGGAAAATGTTGTCAGTAAACAGTCAGAGGCAACTCCTACTTCAGGGGCCTGTGGGCTTTTTCAGATAAGCCTGTCAAATTAAAAGTAGGCTATGCAGAACAGAATGTAGTTGAGAACTACTAGATAGGAGGTGATTAATCCCACCATTAACTGCACTTCAGTATTTGATGTTCCTCTTAGCCCCTTGAGTCACTGTTTTTTGTCAGCACTTTCAATAAAGTATAATTTATCCCTTCTTTTCATAAAAGATTTCCCTTCTGCTCATTTTTCTTATAGAAGAGTAGGTTCCCCATTCATTTTAATTCCTCTTTGTTTTGGTTTGGTTTTTGTTCCTTCTCTTCTGCTCTCTGCAGAGCGATTGTTGTTTTATGCTTATTTCTGGGTATATGTCACTTCACTTTGTTTTGTGTCCTCTAAGGAATGGTGAGCTCTTACCAAACTAGTTGTTTCTTCATTGCTTGAGTGATACCTCTAATAATTTTTTAACCTTTATTATGATATTTAAATTTTAAAGAAAGCAATTCCAGCCCTGTTGCATAAAGCCCTGTGGAACAGCTGTTGTGATGGTAATGACAAAGAAGGCTGTGCAATGGAGGGAAGTAATGCTGAATATGCTGAAATATTATGACTAATTTTATATATGATTCTATGTGAGTGTATGAATGTGGTGGGTGTTTTTTTGTTTTTAAGCACAAAAAACTGGGGCCAAAGGGAGACATTGATGTGAACTTGGAAGACAAGAAAGAAGAAAAAAAGCAGCAGGGAGAACTTTACATGTGGGACACAATAGAACAGGTATTATTTATTTGAAGTTTCCTACAGTTTGTTACTGGGTTGTGTAATGCTGGAAATTTACATGAATTTTCTCCAGTATTTTTGTAACAGTCATTTGAACAGGTGCCAATGAGGGGAAGTAGGTATTTTGTTTGTTGTTGTACCTTGTTTTGAAATCGTGGTTAGTGAGTTTCCTTCTGTCTTGTTTAATGGTTTTAATATCTCTCAACTTCTAGAAGTGGACTCGGCACTACTGTGCTATTGCTGATGGAAAGCTTTCATTCAGCGATGATATAGAACAGAATGCTGATGAAGATTCATCAAAGGTGATGGCTATGTTTTTTTGTTTAAACATGTTCTTTTTATTATCTCAGATTATTTCAATGTGTATTTGTTATGTCAATGTTGAAATCGTAGAGGATCCATGTCAGATAACAAGCGTATTTGAAGATAAAAGTTTTCAAAAGGGTCTTTGCTAAGGTACTCTAGTTAACCCTAGTTTTAATTCTCTTGGCTAACTGAGAACTTACTAAGAGGAGTACAGAAAATGAAATACAGTTTAAGTACTTGAATGCTCATGCTGATGTATGTACTGACAAAGTCTTCACATGCCTGTGGCTAAGTATTATTGCTGTTCTCAAACTGGACAGTAGGATGAACTGAGGTTTGTTGTGTTAGTAATACAGCACACCTCTTACACAGTGCGTGTTACTCATTTCACATTTGTGAAATGTTTGTCACAGATGAACATGTATTACATGGTGGTAATGCAGAAACATGAGGCTCAGTAAGGGCTGCAATAGCAGTGATGTTCAGCATGGTTTCTTTTTCTGACCTTTGGGGTTTCCATGCATGCTTTTTCATTGTTAACATGTACGTGCATGGTTCAGAGATCTCCATGCACATGCAGAACATTTTACCCATTCACCTAGATGTTAATGTCAGTAAAATAATTTTGTAAGGAAGAACACAGATGAATCCTGGAAAAAGCTGATTAGAAACTCTGAATTAGCAGTAGGGAGTTTTACCTTGAAAATATAAATTGGTGTTTGTGTTACTGCATTCTTTCACTTTCTGTGGATTACACAGTTGAATAAAGCTGAAGTTGATTACTGCTTCGAAAGAAATGGCTTGACTGGGGAGGAGAGTCAAGGGTTACTATAAAGGTGATTGGCTTGTTTGTGGAAGGACAGATCAGGGCTAGGAAGAGCTGAAATAATGAAATAGATTGTTATATCAATAACAAGTGTTCTTTTTCAAAATCATAAAACTAGAAATGCACTGTAAAAATTCTTATTTTTTTGATCTAGGAGGTGAAACGTACTGAACTACACTTAAAAGAGAAATGGTTCCATGGGAAAATGAAAGAGGGGAGAGCAACTGCTGAGAAACTGCTCCAGGAATATTGTGCTGAAATGGGTGGCAAGGATGGGACATTCCTAGTTAGGGAAAGTGAGGCTTTCCCTAATGATTGCACCTTGTCATTCTGGTATGGTATTGTCATTAAAAAATCTTGGGGTTTGTTTATTTTATGGCATTGCACAAAAACTTGTCTATTTTTCAAGTATGCATTTATAGGTGAGAGGAAATAGGAATAAAGCTTTAATTACTAGAATGTTATTGATGGGATTGCGAAAGACTACTTTCTAAATTAAACTTTAGTGTAACATAGTGCATTTTGGCAGAGGAGGATTTGTATGAAGAGGACTGACTGATTTCCTTAATGAGTGGGCCAAAACTTGATCTCTAAATTTGGGGATAGATTACTGGTTCTATACTGAAAAGGCAGTCTCATGAATGTACCTTTATTAGCAGACATTAATCTTCTCAATGAAAGGATCGTCTAGGAGAAAATAATAAAGAATTTTCAGGGTTGTTGGTTGTTTTTGGTTTTTTTTGTGAGTGTGTGTGTGTTTGCTTGTTTGGTAGTATGGGTAGTTTTTTTTTCCTTCTGGTTGGAACATTATGAGGAATAGTGTATCAGACCAATTTCTGATCCAGAGAGCTGTCACAGCAAATTTTGCAGGGAGTAAGTGTATGCCAGATTTTAAACCACTGTGGGTTGAAAATTATTATTTTCAATCCTGTAATCTTATTTGTCAGGATTCTTGTTACTGTTCTTACCTTGGCTGTTTTACGAAATGATACAGATTTCTTGCCTCGTCACAAGCTCACCAAGTAGCTGACCAGGAGCAGGTGAGGAAATGCTTCAAAATAAGAAAACTCTTATAAAACCTTTGTTTTCCTTATGTCCCTCTTCATTTCTTCAGGAGGTCAGGTAGAGTCCAGCACTGCCGGATCCGTTCTTCAAGTGATGGGGACACTGTGAAATACTACCTGACGGACCACCTCACTTTTGATAGCATCTATGATCTCATTCAACACTACAAGGAGGCCCACTTGCGATGTGCTGAATTTGAGCTGCGTCTGACTGATGCTGTGCCTAATCCTAGCCCTCATGAAAATAAAGCGTATGTACAGCAGAAGGCAAGCACCAGGCTTGCCAGACCATCAGTCTTGGATTTTTGCATAGAAAATTCCCTGGATTCAGGAGCATACCCGAGTGTTGCTTGTCTGTGGATGTTACAGGGATAGGCTTCCTTGAAAGACACTGAGTAAGATCACTGACTTTATGAGCACCTGGTAGAGCGGTCACTGGGATAGCAGCAACCAGGAAAATCAGTGAGAACTGTAATGCTTGTGGAAACACGCCAGTTCCTCTGTTTGCTCAGTGTTTTACAACATCCAGTGGGTTGGATTAGATATTTAGTAGCTGGCTGTGGTCTGGTAACTAAGTGGTCATGGTCTGTGCCATCTGGGCACAGACTACTCCTGGGGCAGTGAGCCCAAACAGTTATGTTTTCCTAATCCTGCACTCCATCTCACCCCTGTCAGAGTTGGTTAGGCTGACTTTGCCCCATGCTGATAGAAAGTGGTACAGCTTGCTGTTTATTTCCAGCTGGTATTTATTTGCCTGATGTAGATTGTAGGCAGATCTTGCTTTTGTTTGCTGGCAGAACGCTGTAATCACTGTCCTTTGTTCTGTTCTCTTTGCAGTGAGAAAAAGTAAATCTCCTTTGCATGTGAAATGTTGATCTATGACTTTAAACTTCTTTTTTTGCTCCCCTGGGAGTCACCTAAGACCCTAGATAACTATGGAGGCCAGTGAGAAGGGACGGTAGATTTTAAGGGTTAGGCTTTCCTGCCTTTCTGTATAAGGTGGAGATGTACTGCCAGTGTAAGTGGCTACAGCTTCACTGAAGGCAAATTAGATCCCAGATAGCTCCATCCCAACAGTGAAAAATAAAATCAGGCTCTGAATGAAAGGATTCAAATGCCTGGTGTTTTTCTTTTGTCTGCCTTTGGGCTTTTCCTTAAATCTACTATGTCAAAACTGAATAAAACTACTGAAAACTGAACGGCAGACTAAAAGCAGGATCCAGTGCCTTTTGTTTATGGAAGAAATGCAGATTTACATTTTATGATTTCAGACAGACATGGTGTTCTGATATATTCTTGATGCTCTCATCCAAAATAAGCTGCTGTGTTACAATGTTTTGTAATAAGCTGCTGTCATAGGTGGCAAGATGGGTAAAATCTAATGCATAATTTTTCTTGTAATGTTTCAGACTGTTGTTAATAGTGCTGCCTGTTATTCTTACTGAATGACATTTGACAAGCTTTGTAATCCTTTGTCCGTTTTGATTTTTAACTGTTGTAGTTGGTACTATAGCAACTTGAGTCGGGGAGAGGCAGAAGACATGCTGATGCGAATTCCTCGAGATGGAGCCTTTCTGATTAGAAAGAGAGATGAACCTGATTCATTTGCCATGACTTTCAGGTAAGAAAAGACACGTATGACTAGTGGCCCAACAGTACTCTAGTTTTTCTTATTTAAAAAACCACTGTGTTCTTTTCAGAGTTGTAAAATTTTGCTTTCAGGCTTTGAGTAATTAACATGGTTGATTTGTGCAGCAGGTTCGTGTATGAGAACTTGTACAAGAGTTCATTTGTGACTGGAGTAAACCTTTATGCTTTTATAAGAACTGTGCATGGCCCTTCTTCACTTCCTTGATACTCATTACTACTGGGTGTTATTTTGAAGTTTTCTTTCGTACTGGTTCACCAGTTCTAGGTCCTTATTCCTTGGAAATCCTGCCCTGTCATATAACTGACCAAAGTGAAATGTCAAAATGAAACTGTCAACTTTTCTTGCCAGGGAAGATATTTTTTGAAACCGGTTGTTGCAACAACATTAATAAAATGTATAGAATTGTGGCATTCTCTGTTGTGCCTTCAAGTCACATTGCGGTTTTCTGAAAATGCATATTTCTGCCACATATAAAATTGTTTTGGAAGAACAAATAATTGTTTTCCTCTTACTTACATGCCTTACTGTGTATTGAAGATGTCCGGATTTCCCCAGTCCCCTGTGTACTTGGTTTGAAGCTTTCTGCTGTTACCAAGGTGTATATTGTAACAACTTGGGCTGCAGCATCTCCATAAAACCATTTAACAGTGAGGAAAACAAAAAGTACTGAAACTTCAGCAGCTTGAAAAGGATGCAGGGGTATTCTGTGGGTGGAACAGTTGTCAGTGGATGGCTTTACTTTTATCAGTGCAAACACAAGCCTTGTGTTCAAGCACAAGAGATTATTCTTACTTTTTTTTTTTTTCCAAAATTGATTCCTGTAGTTAACAAAATGATTGTGGGGAAAAGGCAGCTACTTGTTTTGAGGGGAGTGTGTCTGTCGCTTAGGGACAGCGGCAGATCAGCAGCAGTGAATTTCAGAGGGACTCTCAGTCTGATCAGAGACATTTGTGTTAGTATGAAGGTGACAGAATACCTGTCTGTAGGGGGAAAAAATAAGGAAATTGAATCTAAGAAAAGCATGGATTTATCCCAAGGCCCTCTATATTGTAGAAAAGCAAGAATGTCTTTTTGTGAATTTAATCAGGCAACTAGAATTCAGTTTGAATAAAAGAAGCTTTGGAAGAGGGACAAATTATTTGATCTGATTAAGTTGCACAAAGAAGTTCTGGTTTTAGTTTATAGCACTGCAAGTACCAATCCCTTTTACATCACCTGTGCTTGTTTCACAGAGCGGAGGGGAAGGTGAAGCACTTCCGAATTCAACAAGAAGGTCGCCATTTTGTGCTTGGAACTTCAGCCTATTTTGAGAGTTTAGTGGAACTGGTAACATACTATGAGAAGCATCCACTGTATAGGAAAATGAAATTGCGTTACCCAGTGACTGAGGAGCTGCTGGAGCGCTACAGCGTGGTAAGTGCGGGTCTTTGTACAAGTGCTGGTTGCTGTAGCAGGTGGAGTCCCAGATCTAGACCTGGGGGTGCTGCATTTGATTCTGGCTGTGGTAGAGCTTTGGGGGAGGTTAAGCAGGTAGTTTTCTTATCTGTGAAACTGAGATGGTTATACTGGCTTCTCTTACAAAGGTTTTGAGATATTTGAAGGGAAGAGCTTCATCTTACCTTTGATTACAGGTCAACTTTTGCCTTCCTAATGATTTGATTAGGAAAGCTACTATGTGAAATGGGGGATTGTTGCTCTGCTAAAATGAGTTTGTGATAATAGTGTTGCCTGAAGTTGGTCCTGTCTTCCACTGCTGGAATGGACAGAGATTTTAAAATGGTTGTGCAGTTGCCATTTGCTAAGCATTCAGAAAAAAAGGAAATATTCTGCTGTGCCTCTCACTGTGGACCACACTGGAGTCATCTCAGGGAGGGTGTCCAACTGCCTTTTGTGGTAAAAAGTGAGAGGTATCTCTGAAGGCTTAGTCTTTAAAATAAGCATGAGGAAATGTTCCCAAGAAATACTTGTCTCTGTCCATTGACTACTCTAGGAGCCTGGATAATTAGTTTAGGATAGAAGCCTACTTTCTGGATGGATGTGTTTTGTGAAGAGAGAGCTTTGCTGAGGCAACTGGCTTTTGGAAAGCCTAAGATGCTGTCTTCAAATATACGTCTGTTAGAAGCTGCAGGAAAAACGTGTCTGGCATGTTTGAGGAAATGAAAATGTGATGCATTTGTTTTTTGGGGGTTTTTTTTGCTTGTTTTGTTGATGTTCTGTTTTTTTGTTGGTTTTGGGGTTTTGTTTGGGTTTTTGTTTGTTTGTTTTTTTGTTTTTCCTGGGGAGATTAAAAGGGACTGAAAAGATTGTAGACCTCAGGAGTATTTTATAATGTTGCCTATAGCTAAGGTTCTGTATCCTAGGACTGGGTCTGAATGGGAACACAAGGAAAGAATAAAATGAAAAAAATGACTGTGTATATTGTTTTAGAATTTTTATCTAATAGTGAAACCAATACTGGAACTTAAGTACTGTAACACAGAAATCTTAAATATAGATATTGTCCTCCCTGATTGCACATAGAAAGGTACTCACAATCTCAAAGCTATTTGACTGATTGAAATACTTTTGTGAGGTATTGCTGTTTCGTTGTGGTTTACTGTTCATTAAACTGGCATAGGTTAAATAACAAAGTCATGTTCAGCTATAGAAATAAGCATAACATAGGTGTTGGGCTTCCCTCTTCTGTTTGCCTATGTATTGTCAGAAAGGTGGTTTTGGCAGTGAATGTTCTATTAGGTGCTTCTATAATTTTTGATTCTCATAGCTTCAACATATTTTTTTCCTTCTTCCTGTTTTTAGGAAAAAGATATTAACTCCCTCTATGATGTCAAGATGTATGTGGAACCCAGTGAAATCACTCCTACAGTGGTATGCTTAAAGAGAGATACTTGCACTTACCAAAGACTTCTGAAAATTATGAGACTTGATTTCCTGTTAGCAGTAATGAAAAGGATAATTGAGAGCGTTAGGCTGACTGACTTATGGGGGGCTGGACAGCAGAAATTTAAAGGGCATGACTTTTTTTCTAGCATCTCTTTAAAATTTGTACCCCATGTTTTCTCGTGTGCAAATCTTGTATTGATTCATCCATACTGGAAGTCTGGGCACTTTTTGCTATTGAGTCTGTGGAGGTGGTTTGACATGCATGCTTATGCAGGTATGCCCCCAAATTAAATAACCTATCAGAAGATTCAATCTGAGGCCAGATCTTCACAGAAAGAAAGTACATTTAAATCCTAAGTGTGCATGTCTGTACATGTGTGCGTTTGTGTGTTTATGAGCACTGTTACTTGTGCACAAATTTATTGCAGTTCTGTTATCAGCAAACATAGCCTGCATGCACAAATAGGTGCAGTAATTATTTATGTACTTTCTATATAAAAATGGTTTCTTTAGTTTATTAATGAGTAATTAAAGTTTGTCTTCTTTTAAGATATATGTTTTAAAAACAAGAGGCACAGCAAACTCTCTAATTCTTGTTAGGGCCTGCCTACTTGTAAATTCTCATAAAAGTTCACCTACTTGTAAATTTTGTGGCTGTAATTCTTTTTAGTCTTTTGAGCCAATGAATTTGCACTGCTGATGAAGCATTTAGGTAGTAGTAAATTCAAGATTTAAAAATTGCTTGTCCTACTAAAACTGCATGTCTTCCTAAAGGAAATGTGATCAGCAGGTTAGCTGACGTGGCTTTGAAATGGAAGGTTTGTAGGCATCTAAGCCTACAAACTGTGTATGTATATATGTAATGAAGATTGAGGATTGATATTTCAGTGTGGTTTTCTTTTTCTTTCTTTTTTCTTTCTTTTTTTTTTTTTACCTTACAGTAATTATGTTGCAGAACCCACAAAAAGAAAGATACTTTTTTTTGCTTTTGCTTTTTACCCAAGCTGATACTTGAAGGATAGCAGTTAAGTAGCGTTACTTGCTTCCACCGATAGATGTCACTCTGGAACTTTAGGATTGTTTTCTAAGCCTTGTAACAAAAAAAGGGATCCGATTGCCCTCCTTTTTTTCTTTTTTTTTTTTTCTTTTTCTTTTTTTTTTTTTAAGATTGCGTTATTGATTATTTTGTGACCTGTCCCCTTAGAATGACCCTCTTGCTCTGTTTCTCTTCAAGCCTCAGAGAACAGTGAAAGCCTTATATGACTACAGAGCCAAAAGAAGTGATGAATTGAGCTTCTCTCGAGGAGCTTTAATTCATAATGTCACGAAGGAAACTGGAGGCTGGTAAGGACAAAGATTCCTCATAGGAGAACTTCTGGTGACTTACTAGGTGAAGGAAACAGTTGAGCTTCGGGTAGTAAAAACTTTGCCTATTGTCTGATTGCTGCTTATTAACTGTGGCCTTATAAATCTTAATGCCAGGATATTTTTTAAAAAAATAAACAACTACCCTCATCCTCAAATGTTCTTTCATGTCTTCTCCATTTTTCTATCCTAAACCAATAATCTCAGCCTGCAGAACCTCCACAGCCCAGTGTATCCAGTATTTTTCCTTTACTGCATTCATCCTTCCCAAACACTTGTGTATTCTGGGAAGTAACGCATCTATTACCATTGTTATCATTGCTCTGTTTCTTTCTGTGCTCTGCTAAATACTTCTCAGGTATCAAACCCACCTTTTTTAGTTATCTGTTCAATCGTCTTTCATAAGAGGTTTTCTTTCTTAGCTGGTTTGTAAATTGCTTGGAAAGCTTGGGAATCTAATGTTTCCCTGTAGTTTTTGCAGGGTAATCAACCACATAATAGTATTTTTAGTACTGGAAGGGGAAAAAGCCTCTTAAGTCATTAATTGCAGTTTACAGTAACTGTAATCCCTCTGAAATCATCTGTTACTACAGTTAATGATCACTTTGTTAGAGCTTTTAGCTACTTCATCACTTATATTTTGGTGATAGCCAGCTAGACAAGCTAGTAGGGGGTATTAATGACTGTTTTCTTGGGGATTATTGCTTTATTAATGGCTAATAGAAGCTCTTTATATATATATATATATATATATATATACCTTTTTTAAAAAAATCAGGTGGAAGGGGGATTATGGAGAAAAAGTCCAACGCTATTTTCCTTCTAATTATGTTGAAGACCTGTCATCTGATAACTCTGCTGAACTTGAAAGCCAGGTGAGGTTTTTCCACTACGTTTCCCTAGCAGATGCTACCTACTGGAAGTGGAAGTCTGGTTTATAGAACCACAACTCTGTGTGCTGTGATTGAGAGAACACAGAATAGAGAAATGATTGCATTCTTCACTGTTCTCTGCTGCTGAATATTTTTGTCAGGACATCCCTCATAGAAAACTACTTAAAATGATAGCTGATTTGGTGGGGTTTTAGGAGATTTTAATGGTTTCCTGGTAATGAAAATCATACCAGTTTAGATTTTTCAGATGGTTTGGCTAAACAGTAACATGCCTTAAACTTTTTAACTAGTTTGCCTGTATAATTACTGCCTTAATATTTGTAAATAAGAAAACTATGTGGCCAAACACATCTTACTAGCCATTTCAGACTCCATTATTAAGTTTTTATGCATGACTAACCCAATGCTGTTTGTCAAAAATATCTAAAAATCTAGTCCAGAGTCTTGGACAAAGTTTGCTTCAACAAAAGAAAGCAAAACTCCATAATAAACAGTTTTGACATTTTTGAGTTTTAAAAACAAAGCATTGAATTCTTTTGATGTTCTGAAGCACTTCCAATGACTTTCCAAGCATCTTTGGAGGAAAGCAGATGTATTTGATTTCCTCCCCCAGTCATTGCAGACTTAAGCAGGCTTGAAAAATGAGCAATTGTGTCAGGACAGAAGCTGCACTCCCCATTTGGACTACTCTCACTATAGAGATTCTCCTGTGTTTCTCAAAATGAGAGATTCTTGATATGGAAAAAAGTTTTAAAATTTATAGTGGGCATGCTTTCAGTGAAACTGAGGTTAGATTTAATGGTACATGTTTATTATTTGTTAATATCCTGTGCATATTCATGAAACATGAGATTTAGGGTCAGATTTAACTCATGTTTTTCAGATTATCGAGGACAATCCGTTAGGCTCTCTGTGTCGTGGCATACTGGTACTCAATACATACAACGTTGGTAGGTATTTTCTGATGCTTAAGCATAGACTCCTAAGCTTTCTATGGTTGAGTAGACTCTGTTTAGCACAAAAGATTGTTGTTTGGTTAGTTGCCTTTTAAACAAATCACCTACTTGTATTAATACAGTTAATACAATTAATATGGTGAAACTCTATGATAGTAACTGTTGCAATAAATCAAGAGTGACAGCTTAGAAGAACTGTTAGATTTTAGTATAAATTTCTTGCTACTGTGTTGCCTAACAGTGAAAATGCCCCAAGGAAAACACAAAAAGCCTTTTGTCTTCATTCTGGAACCTAAGAATCTAGAAGATCCATGTGTTGAGTTTGCAACTGATAAAGTAGAAGAACTCTTTGAGTGGTACCAAAGTATCCGTGAAATCACTTGGAAAACTACAGAGGAGGTATTGTTAAAAATATACCTATTGTTTTTTTATAGTGGACTGCTATGAATTTACAATGTCTTTAACCAATCCAATGCTAAATGATTCCAACACATCATCCTTCACTCTTGCATATTGCTGTTTGTTGGTTCATTTTATTGATACTGTGAATCTTGTTCCCTAAAATCTTTTGGGAATGGTACCAGCATTTTATATAAATTTATGCTAACAAGAGTTTTTCAGCAGAGTACTGCGTGTGTTGCACCCAGCACCTCAGTGTGCTTAGTATTACAAAGTAGATACCATTATAATTTTACATCTGATTACATTGATTTAATCGTAGCATTAAGCAGAAGAAACTTAGATCTCAGACTGCTCTGTTCAGAGTTGTGAATCCACTACTAAGTATATATGAAATCTGAGCTGCCTTTGCCTAAACTCTTCTTAATCCTGTGTACTAATTCTGTTTCCAGTGAATGCAGTGGCACTAGAAGGGAATTGTTCGGCTAACATAATACTTTATCTATTTGTAACCAATAGGCACATTCTGGATTTACCAGATCTTCAATAGTAGTATTTCCAAATCTTTGCCTAAAGATTAAAAGATTCTGCCTAAGTTGAGCTTCTACATCCCATCCTTCTCTAAGTACTGCCACTGAAAGACATTCTTCAGGACTTGCTTTTTCTGTTCTGATGTATTAATTTACCTCCCTGTCATCTTTTCTAGTATTTCAGAAGTCTTTGACATGACCAAAAAGCCCTTACAATGACTATGCTTAAGTATACTCTTTCCTTTGTTGCTTTTATTGACTTTTTATTTTTAAGTGGGTGATATGAGTGATGGAAAATGTATTTCAGTATCATGTTGTCTCATGCTGTTTATCTGTCATCTGGAGTGGTAATGCTCGGAGGGTCATGATAATCCTATTTATAGCAGGCAAGTTGGCGTTTCAAGCAGAGGACTACAAATTCAGCAAGGGAAGAAGCAACAGGAGCTGTTGACCTATTGTTGGGGGAGGAGAGATATGGTTCTTATGCCAGGCTTTCATTTAGAAATAAAAATGAGAAAAAGAGAAACATGACCTAGAAGAAGTGTCTCTAAATGGAATGTTTCTTATGGTACAAAAATGGCTCTTCAGGAGCTTGTATGGTTAGAGAAGTATTAAACACTTGGTGTTCAAAGATGCTTTAAAACTCATCAGGAGTCACTCAGGAGGCTTTTCTCATGGTGTGACCTCTAGAAAGTTCACATGATAGACTACTGCATGAGGAGGGGAAAAAGATAAGGAAACGCCCTTTTGCCAGTGCAGTTAACTGGCTGAATTTTGGGGAAGGAAAAAGCATAATGAATCAACAGTACGCTACAATATGATACAGGATTTTTATGAGTTCATTCTTGGGCTGTGTCCATTATACACAAAAAATAAAACTAAGCTTCATGTATCTTGTCATCTCCGCTTAATACTGACGCTTGCCCTGCTCCTAGGAATGGTTGTTCATTGCTAGCTCTCCTGCTTGGTATCACTAGAGGGTTATGTCTAAAGATGAGCTCATGGCATCCAGAAGTGGTCCTTTGCTATTTGGAGCTCTGATTTCTGTTGGGCAGTATCTGGGAAACCATGGTGGATCATTTAGTGCAATGAGGTTTGTATGGCTCTCTCCCAAGATTATTTCCAAGTCTAAACATTGTATTCTTCCTTACTTTTCTTTGACTTTAATGTATGATCTCTGGTTCAGTGAAACATTGTGGAAACCCATGGCTCCCTAGCTCTGATTTTCATTCCTTTTCAGTTAGTCTTCTGAGGGAATTCTTTTGGAACACTTCCTAATTGCTGCTGCTGCATAACCTCTTGTGCCAAAGCTAATTGCTGTTCAGTACGGGACTCTTTAATGTGTTTTATCCTGTAATTGCTTCTTATGTCTGAAAAGCCTCCAGCACAAATGTCTCCACTCAGGATGAGTCTTGCTGATTTCAGTAATTCCCAGTCTCTGGTTGCAGGGACTGTTGCTCAGTTTTCACAGAGCAGGTGCTTGCAAACATGCTGGGTTTATTATTGGTGATGACAACAAGATTGCACATTATTTTCCATATGTAACATTATTGGTTTGGTGCACAAATAGAAAACTACAGGAATGATGCTCATAGGGTTTGAATTTAGCTGTTTGGGAGTTACTAACAAGTCTTAAGTCCTGCTCAGGATTGTAAATAAAGAGACACTTCAGTAGCCTTTGCATTTTTTCTGCATACATTTGAATTTTTATGAGGTTGTAACTAAAACTGAGTAGAGCCACATTAAAATAATAAGAAAAAAAAATATCTTGCCAGGATTCTGAGTAGGACTGATTAGGGAAGCACTGAAACACTTACTTAAAAAAACGCAAACCAACCCAAACCCCAACATAACAACCCCCCAAAAAAACCACAACACAACTAAAACCCAAATCCATTTGGTTAGCCTGTTCTCTGAATTGGATCTTAAAGGTATGTTATATCTATGCAAGTGGCTATAAAGTATCAGATAGGAATCTGGGCAACAAAGAATGCATTGGCTTTGTCATTTCATTAGAGTATACCCTGGAGTTAGGGTACCATAATACTCAGTGTACCTGTAATCTAAAACTTTGTATGTTTTACAGGAGAACAGGAGGAAATACTGGGAAAAGAATCAGTTGATTGCTATTGAATTATCTGATCTGGTAATCTACTGCAAGCCAACAAGCAAAACCAAGGACAATTTAGGTATTTCCTTTAATATTACACCTGAAATTTACCCTTTCTAGAATCTTTACAGATGTTAGTTTAAATTCTAGAACTGAAGATAAAATCTGTCCTTTCTCTATTGGAAAATAAATTCTGCCTCACGTGCAGTTTTTAGTGGCACTTTGAAATTGTACACTGGGAACTTGATGCTATACAACCGTCACAAAAAAAAACTTGTCACAAATTTCTGACTAGTTAACTAGAGGCATGCTCTCATTGGTGTCTTTCACGGGGAGGCTCACTAGTTATGTATCAAAATTTTTTGAGATTAAAAACTTAGGCTGAACACTTGCAATTTGTTTGTAAAAACCTTCAAAATGGATTTGCTGTGTATTATATAATTTTACTGTAAGAACCTGTTTGCCATTTATGTAAGCTATTGGAATGGTACATGGTTTCATAATATAAATGAGACCTGGGGTTTGTGTAAGTGCGGGTATGGAATCTGACACTGAAATATGTACTACATACTAAATTTTTTTTTTGTGTGTGTCATTGCTGCTGGAGAAGCCAGCAGATATGCCCTCTTTCTTTAAGTTTCTTTGCAAATGTTTTTAATAAGCTGTCAGTGTGGTTAAGACATTATAATTACAGTAATTGTTTGAGGAATTGGGTAACCCTGGCTCATCCTTTCTTCTCCCCATTTAAACCCAGAAAAAGATGTCTCATTTAAATATGTTATAGCAGTCAGAAGTACATTGTTAGTAATGATGAGATGAGACTATGATGATAGACTCTTCTCTGCCCTGTTGCAAAGCATGTGGCAGCAGGCATTTTTAACTTTCAGACTTAATGCTCAACCAATTTGCCATGTCTGCCTGAGAACTGTGCCAATTATTGCATTAAAGGACAAAGTAAAACAAAGTGTTAGTAGAAATACAGTATAAATGTAGAGTTCTTTCTTTCTTTAGTAACCACTGTTTTTCCTCCTTACCTTGTGCAGAAAATCCTGATTTCAAAGAAATCCGTTCTTTTGTGGAAACCAAGGCAGAGAGCATTGTTAAGCAAAAGCCAGTTGAGTTGTTGAAATACAACCTGAAGGGACTGACACGCATCTATCCTAAAGGACAGAGGGTTGACTCATCCAACTATGACCCATTTCGCCTCTGGCTTTGTGGCTCCCAGATGGTGGCCCTTAACTTCCAAACTCCAGGTAATATTATCTTTAAAAAAGGATCTAATCCATCTTCCATTTCACCGTAAACAAGCCCGTCAATGGCCTCTCTTGCCATTGTAGTCACTGTGGCTGTCCTAGTTATTTGCACTTCCCTGAAAGAAGGGATGTACAAGAACTAAAGTTTGGTTTTGAACATATGGATGACCTGATCCCAAAGATCAGTCCCCAAAAGGCCTGTCTGAGCCTAACTAGCCTCCAGAATCTAAAGTTTATTTCACCTTGATCTCTTTGTGGTAAGCAAGCAGAGAGAGTTACAGTAAGTTTCAGGTAGATGAACAGTTGTTCAGCCACAGGGAAGGCTGTGCTTAACTTTATGCTAAGGGCCAGCTGGCTTACGACACACTGATAGAAAACTAATTGTGAATGGAGATGGTCTTATCGGGATTAAAATTGGTGAGAAATGACCTGTCAGGTTCAGTCTTCCAACTTCTCTTCCCAGCTCTTTCTGATAAAGTGGTGACCAGAAAGAATTAGAGAGGAGCCATTAGTCTGGTACTTCCTTAGTGTTATTCAAATGGGGATCTTCTGTTGTGACTGTTTAACTCTCTCCCTAGATAAATACATGCAATTGAACCATGCCTTGTTTTCACTTAATGGACGCACTGGCTATGTTCTGCAGCCAGAGAACATGCGAAATGAAGAATATGACCCAATGCCAAACGACTCGAAGAGGAAATTGCAGATGATTATGACAGTGAGGGTAAATCTCTTTTGTAAATTATGTTTTTTACAAGTCATAAATATCTATAAAACTAAAAATAAAGCTATTATGTTTCAGAGCAAGATCTGACAGATTGTCAAAATACTGTTTCTAAATGTCAGTGTGTTTGAGAATAAAACTAATTTCACTGGTTCCTGAAAAGAAATATGTATCTTCAGCATGCTAATGAAACAAATGCTATAGGATTGAAAACACAATCCTGGATGATTTTGTATAATTACTAATAAAAATTCCAAATTAACTAATTTGCATTTCCAATCTAATGACTTCTCAATAGGAAGATCCTGTTGAAGATTGGTTAGCAGCAGACGAACTAGTTCAGAGATTTCCAGTGTGGGAGAAAGATATTTGTAATGAAAAACAGAAACTAAGCATTAAAAATAATAAGTTGATCCCTCCCTTCATCATATTTAGTACACTGTGATTTAATCAGAATGTCATTATCATTTTTCATGGGGAGATGGGTTTATAATTTGAAAATTATGCCACATTGTCATCTGGTGCCAAACAGGAATTGAACTTGTTTCTTTTCTCAGTTGCTATACATTAAGAGATGTTCTTTAAAAATATGTTTTCTGAGAAAGAAGAAACACTTGAACTGCTTCTCAGTACAGTTTACAGAAGAGGTCAACAGGGGCTGTGAATGTGAAGCAGGAATGTCATAAAATAGATACGTAATAAAGACTGAGGAAATGTAACAAAATTTATGTTACAGGCCTGGTCTGGAACTGCATACTGTGTGTAATGAATGTCAGCCACAGTATCTTACAATGAAAATCATTGGGTTACCTAAACAATGTTAAGATACTATTACTGCTGTCACCGATAGTATGTTTAATATATGCAAATGTATTCAAGAGAGGGAGCGTGTATTTTATGCATGTTCTTCCGGACTTCCCCCCTACCCCCTCTAGTTCTGTAGGCTGTCCTCTGTATAGAAATAACGGCGCCAAATTTCCTTTGGAGGTGGTTATAATTTACAATTGCTTTTGTAGGTTTTAGGTGCTCGTCATCTCCCTAAACCCGGTAGAAGCATCGCTTGTCCCTTTGTAGAAGTAGAAATTTGTGGGGCTGAATACGATAACAACAAATTCAAGACAACAGTTGTGAGTGAGTATCTGCAGTTTTCGGTGTTGTAGGGATATGGTTGTATTTCCAGTGTCTTTAGATATAGTGGGCGGAGGGTGACCATGAGTTTTAACTGGCCAGCAACATGTATAGGGAGGAATAAGTTAACTGCTCTGGACTGGTGAGTCATACAGTAGTACTCTTTTGCTTGCCTCAGGGCCAGTTTTGGGAAACTTTAATGTATATCAAATTCAGAAAAAAAAATTACTGTTACAATTTGTAAAGGAAATTCTGTTATGTTTTTGCCTATGCATGTTTCTGTATTGGCATATTTTTAAAAAGTGCTGAAAGGGCCTCCAACAGTGCTAGTCAGTTCCCAAAAGTCTGGCCCAAATGGGGAGTTCCTACTGTGAGATCTAGACTATGTTTTATTTAAACTTGGCTTCTAAGACTGGCACCCCCTTGGAGACAGCTTGGGTATACAGGGCTGTAAAGTAGCATAACTTGCTGTGCAATAGAAGTTTGATCAAAGCTCACACGTGGTGAGTTCTGGATGAAGGATATGTGTTCATGTGTACATGAGCTTCATTTAAGTGCACTGAAGTGGGGCAGGATCTCAGCCCCTTGATATTTCACCATTTAATATTTCTGGATGCAGCAGTGTTCCTCTAGTAAATAAGAGGCTTTGGTTTTAATTATCCAAACCATCGATACCAGTGGAGAATAAAGACAGAATCAGGAGCAGAATGTGCATTGTGGTTCATCAGTACTTCAGAGAGGAGGATTGATTATAACTTTTTGTGGGAAGTGACCAAGACTTTAGAGAGCAAACTTCCTGGCTGTGTCACATATACCAAATTACTTGGTGTTTTATAGATGACTTAAGAATTGGGCCATTGTACTTTAGTGTTCCCAGTGCTTTTCATGCTTTTACTCTGATACAGAGCATGAAGCTTATGAATGTGAACAATGAAATAGCTTTTTTCTTTTACAAATACATGTCCAAGGAGGTTTTATATCTTTAAATACAAATAATACTTTTCTTCATGGATTTCCATCCCTGCCAAGTTTCCTCTTGTCTCCCTTCCCAAATAAACAAATACCAACCTTCTGAAGCAAGGTTACAAAAGGAGACAGATGGTAAATAGGATTTTTGGGCCTTCGTATCCCCAGAAAATGTCCTGGGATACATACCCATATGTGAATGAAGTGAAGTTATTGCTTCATACTGCAAACGTTTCCTTTTCATTACAGATGACAATGGCCTTAATCCAGTTTGGGCACCCTGTCCAGAGCAAGTGAAATTTGAAATTTATGATCCAAGTCTAGCATTTCTGCGCTTTGTTGTTTATGAGGAAGATATGTTCAGTGATCCCAATTTCTTAGCACATGCCACTTTTCCAATCAAAGGAATAAAATCAGGTAAGATCACTGGGTATAATAAGGGGCTAAGTCAGAAAAATGCTGTTCAGCATTTTTGCACTGTGACTTTGCTCTCAGTAGCAGCTACAATGTGCCAAAGGCCAAGTGCTCTTTTGATGTGAGTTCTTTTAATCCATTGTTTGTTATGATACCGGGTATGTAGCGTGTAAGTATTTAAAACAATCCTTTCACCCACTTGAAATTCCTTTTTGAAAATTGAGATAGGAAAGCATTATGTAGAATAATTTGCACTGTCTTTACTACATACTCCATTTCAGCAACAGGGTTATGTGCTCTGAGTGAAATCTGGGAAAATTATTTTTCTGTTTTGGTGTCAGTGTATTTGTTTTGTTAATTATTTCAGATGTGGACCTATGTAGAGTAAGCTTTCTGCTTTCCTCTGCTTCTGGCTTAAGTTTTCAGGAGCGTGTGAAATTTGCGTTTCTCAGTCATGCCATTCTTGCCTTTTGCTTCCCTGTAATTGTCATAGCAAGGCCTGCTCTCAACAGTGGAGCATTTGAACGATGAAGAATGTTAGCCCTCAGGACTGTATGTACCATGTGACTGCAGATAACCCTTTGCCTTGACTCTAACTGTCCTTTGTATATGTTCCCCCTGGACAGGTTTTAGATCAGTTCCTCTCAAGAATGGCTACAGTGAAGATATAGAGCTGGCCTCACTTCTGGTTCACTGTGAAATGCAACAAGTTCTGGTGCGTACCACTGGGGCTTTTTGTGCAGGTTATCAGCTCTTCATGAAAACCAGGAAATGAGGGTTTAGTTTCCTGTTCTGTGTCCGATGTGTTTTTGTCAGGCGTTTCTTCTGCAGGTACTGGAGAAGACCAGTAATGCCAATTGAGTTACCCTCCCTCTGGGTGGACAGACTATATAGCTGTTGAAAGAAATAACACGCTAACAAAGCCTTGTTACCTCCACTATTTTTTGTTTTAATGGCATGGTCATAGTCTTCCCCTGTTAACTGACTGATGCCGTGCAAAGCTAGCTAAATTCAGCTTTGACTTCATAGAATAATCTTTTTTTTTTTTTAAAAAAACCTCCTACATAAAAAGAAATAACTTTAGGAAGAGAAGACAGTAATTTCTCCCAGTATTTCATTAAAATAAACAACCCATCAGATAGAAGACGTTCTGGTTCCTGCAGAAGTGTGAATCTGCTCTTCTCAGCCTCTCTCAAACACCTAATTGAAGAATGAGTATTTTTAAACATACAAGGGGAAAAAATAATGATGCATCTTTGCTCATTAAGCCTGGCATTGAAGTGGCTGATCTGTGAACAGCATTTGTTGGTGTTCCAGAGATGTTGCTGTATATGTTGATTTAAGCGGGATTATTCTCAGACTCTATCTCAACAAGATTTTATTTAATTTAAATACACTGGTGTAGAGGCCATGTGATGAAAGTTTAAAGATGCTTCTGGGAAGTGGGTATTTCAGGGTGCTTTCCTGTACTCTTCAGAGAAAAAAGTAGTCCAACGTTTTACTTGTAGTCTTTTACAACCATTCAGGCTTATGTTGCAGTTCACATCAGTGTACATGATTTTTCCTGATTAAAACACCAGCCTCTGCTAACTGTAAGTCATTATGTCTCTGGAGGGATTTGCACCTGCAGTTGCATACACTAAAATGGAAATTATGGAATTCAGTCACATGTTTCTTTACAGAGGAGTGGCAGCCTTTTCCAAACATCCTTTGTCAAGGTTTTTACAAAGCCACCTTATAACACTTGATGTAAAATAACTGTGTTTAATGACAGTGTTTGGCAGCCGTGGTCGGTTCCTTCTGTTGGCTACCAAAGAGTCGTGAGAGCAGGAGAGAGCTAGAAGCTGAGACCAGGTGTGTGTGTGTGTAAACAAGAGAGAAGATAATGTTTTAAATGCTCATATTTTGTGGACATGAGGCTGATAGAGGAGGCCAGATAAACTGCTATTTTTTGGCTTGCTGCCTTTGAGAAACAACTTGCTGTTGCCTAATATGTTGAGCATAGACATCACTTGTAGATATATCGTGATTTCGTCCTGCCGTGGTTTCTCTTCAGAAATTCAGATCATTATTTGCCTGGGGCAGGAGTAGCTCTTAAACTGTGGTTCATAGCAGCAGTATGTCTCCCCATCTGTCAGTACCAAGTCCTTTGACAGTAGCACATTTCGCACTCTTGAAGCCCCTTCTGTTTGTTAAGCCAAATGAAGATGCAGCACAACTCTGTATTTTTACACTGTCTGATGTCTCTGTGTGGTAATGCGGTGGCAGGAGAACTTTGAAAATTTTCTCTTGTGTTTGGCAGTCTGCAAGAAACCAAGACTTGCCATAGTTAATCAACTTCTAGAAGTCTGATTAACTTCTTTTGCCAGATCATTCAAGAAGCATCAGAAAAGATCAAGGCTGTCTCCATCTGTTCTTCTGCCCTTTGCTTTAAATGACGACCCTCTATAAAATGATATAATTTAATAACAGGCCTGTTTATATACAGTGTCCATCTGCATACTTTTGGAGATGAAATACAGAATTATAAAAGGGGAATTACAGATGGCCTTGGAATTTCTTGGGAATAGAGAAGCAAGAATATTGTAGATGTAAGCATGCACATTTGTGAATTAAGTGGGGCCTTATGCAGGTTCTGTTGAAGTGAAATGGTTTGCTTGATACTGCAGAAATTGTACTATACTGAGGTGGTTGTTACATTTAGAAGTGTGTCTTCTACATTAGAAGTGTTGAAAATTGAGTTACTTGCTTCAGAAAGTGTATCTTTTCAGCATTTTGTGATTACAATCAGCCTCGATGGTGTATATATTTTTAATGTAAAGATTGAAGTGGACATTCTTAAATGGAATTTTAAAGTCTAGCTTTGTGGATACATTTATTTACAAGAGCAAACAGTAGTACATATGCATCTTGATTACACCTGCAACTTGGTAATTGGCAATCTGCTTTTTTCTTTGCAATTTGGGAATATAAAGTTCCTTCCCTTAAAAAAAATAAAATCAAAAAACATTACTTTTAAAATCTTAATCAGCAGCTTAGCACTGAGGCTGTTTCAGTTGCTTCAAACCATACCTGGGTAGGAATGTATTTCAGGAGGAAAAACAAGGATTGGGAAAGGGTCTTGTTGCTCTAACTGAAACCTCTTGGGTATGCTGCTAACCTATCAATTTTCCTAAGATCTGGACTGAGTGCAGAAGGAGGCAGTCTTATTTGTATGCCACCTCTGAAAATATTTGGATTTATTACATTTATTGATTGCATGTCATTTCTTGTATGATAAGTATCTTGTTTTGCTGCTGACGTGAAAATTAAGACTTCAATCCTGCCAGTACTATCCCCCACTAGTAACTCTATAAAGGAGACAGTTTTTGCATCCAAAGTTTTGAAGTCATAAAAGGAATCATCTTTACTTCATGCTTGTGGAATATTTTAAGACCTTCTACTGGGGGCCACATACAACAACAGAAACTCAGAACGCTGCAAATTATTCTTCAAATACTTAGTTCCTCTGCAAGTATTGAATTGCCATAGCTACACAGAAACACAGGCTCTGTCCCTCTTTCTTGATCAGCTGAGTACTTGCTGCTATTAGGGGTCCTATTTACTAGCCAGTATTTTGACCTTTAGTCTCGATTTCAATAGGAAAGCACCAGACTGTTGGTATGTCATGCAGTACACAAATATGATGGAAGAATCAAAAATTAAACCTTTTTAAAAGTATTTTTTAAATTTACAATGTGATAACCCATCATGATACACCATTTGCTGTCCTTTTCTCAACAGACTGACATGCTTTATTAGGGAAAAATATTCCAGTGGAAGTGTTCAGGTGTGTACATTTCATGACTTGCACTGGAATGTCCCTACTGCCCCTCTTAGAGGGTATGGCTGGCCATATTGTTGAGCTGAGGGGTTTTTTTTAGTGCTTTCTTAGTTAGTTTTTTCCCGTAAATATTCGAGAAATATCTTATGAAACTACCTTTATAAAACGTTCTATAAAGCTAATGGAATGTGTTTAGGAAAACAAAAGAATCCCCCTAAGTATGTTGATTCTGTGTCATTTTGGGTATGTGTCTTATGAGTTACATTGAATTCCAACATTATTTTGAAGGAAAGTGAGGAAGAACTTTATTCCTCATGTCGGCAACTTCGGAAACGCCAGGAAGAGCTTAATAACCAGCTGTTCCTCTACGACACCCATACGAATTTAAGGAATCCTAACAGAGATGCTATATTAAAAGAATTCAACGTGAATGAACACAAACTACAGATATATCAAGAGACATGCAACCGCAGGTGGGTTGATTATCATTCTCCTTTCTAAGGCAGCTCTTTCTAGACATGATTTATGCTAAAGTAATCTCAGATTTATCAAAATGAGCATCTGAAGAGTGGCGAGAGTACAATGAGCATATCTGAAACAAGGAAAGGCTGCGGCGAAGCAAGGCTGGGCTGCGAGCCACTAGAGGCCAGCAGATGCTGTGAAATGTCTGCTCAGTGAGCTCACAGTGAAACATGCAGTCCTGTGAGTTTATATTCCTCTCTTCTCCTGCTTTCCAGGAGGAAAGCCTGGAAGTATATACAGCCAAATAAACGCCTCGCTTCTTCTACACTATCAAAATTACGCCTCTGGAGATGTTGTTAGCATATTAGACATATGGGAACAGAAGATGCTTCCAGATACACATGCCACAAAAGATAAAAACAGTATTGAGTTGTGGTAGTATAGAATTGTCATTAAAGTGTCTGTACGTTATCCAAAGCCCAGGGAAAGGATCTTTCCCATTTGCTGCCACCTTTGGGCTGGGAGTGAGGGAGGCAGAGGCTTCATGTACCAGGAGGAAGTCTTGAGAAGATCTCAAGATGGGACAGGAAGACTTTTTTATTTAAATATTTTTACCCTTTTATGTTTGTGCTGAATAGCTGCATGAATCACTGGTTTACTTCCATTTATTGAGGAAAAAAATTGCAATGCTTGTTGCTGATACATTATTCGCGTGCATATCTAAGTAAATTGAACTTGGTAGACTGTTTTCCTCTGAGAAATTCCTAGTAGATTTGATTTTTCCTTTTTTTCCCCCTTAAGATTGAAGGAGAAGAAAGTCAGTAACAGCAAATTCTACTCTTAAAGCAATCGTTCTTTGATGCGTGCTTTATGGTGCAGTTCAGGAGGAAAAATTAGCTTATCCTGGTCATCCTGCCCAATGATGGTCTCATCAGACTGAATGACTGGAAGAAGAGGAGGAGGAAAGATGGGTTTCCTTAATAATTTCTTGTTACAACAAAAACTTTTTAAAATTCCTGATAATTTATATTCTGTACAAAGCATACCTTCTGTGTATTCAAGATTTTTAAAATTTTGAGGGCATGCAGTTGGATAGACCTCACTTCTCATTATCAATACCTGAAGTACAAGTATAAATCATCTACTATATTTGTGTATGCAGGCTATAGATAAGACATTCACAACAATTTGCATGCATGGAATCACAGCACTTCAATAACCTGGCTCCTTAAGATTAACTGGTAGTGAGTTTTTAATTTATTAAACGCTGTAAAAGCACTTCTACACCAGCATTGTTATGTCATGTATGTTGCAGTGCCCAAGGCAGCAGCAGATTGTACTTCTGATACTGTATGAAATACTTTGGGCAGCTGATAGCTCATACTGTGTTATTTCTTGTTAAAAGTTTTCTGTTACATTTTTGAAGAACTAGAAAATGTGTTAATTTTGTTGAAACCAAATATCTTCTGTGACTGTAGTTGTGTTTTTCCTGTTGATCTCTCTGTAAAGGTTAAGAAAGGAATGATGTGTGAACCTGCGTTCATAGCCCCTGCGAACTCATGTTTACAACCTCAAGGCACTGGAAAGAAAAGGTTTTAGATATGGAGTAGGAAATATCCTTTTGTTTGCAGAAAGGAAAGGTAGTTCAAATTCTGCAAAGCATTTACTTTGGAATAGTATCATTTTGCAAATCCTTTCAGCTGCTAATGTCCTTAGAAATGAATTTTTTAATGAACTGTCAATTTTTAATCTTGCAGTCCTACTTAGACAATAGCATCAAATTATAGTGTTCTGTAAATGCAGACCATTTTCCCAAAATGTATCTAATCCAAGAATGAGAGTATGCACAAATATAGAGATAACATTATTCTTAACAGCTTTAATCAAATGAAGAACGTGGAGCTACAGATGAGAAACTTGTTAGATTAGCAACTATGTTTTCCTGCCAGAGCAGAACTGAAGTCCTTCGATGGCATATTTAACTCCAGTTGTCATAATCTGTATGTGTGTTGGTTCTTTGTGCTAGCACTATGTTATTACTATCAAGTTCCTAGTTGTTTTATTTCTACATGGGTGGAGTTTTGCTGTACATATGTTTGACTTTCAAATGAGTGCAGAAGAATTAATTTTTTCTGTCTAAGTGACTGCCTGAGGCGTAAAATGCTGCGTACATAGTGCTGAATTTCTGACCACAGAAAACTTGCATGGATTTGGGATTGGCCTGATGAAGCTGCCTCGGCAATTTTCACTTTTTCTTGCTCCCCATGCTGTATGACTTCTGTTGTTTCAAGAGGCACTTAATTGATGCCATTGGGCAATTTTCACTTTCTCTTGCTCCCCATGCTATATGACTTCTGTTGTTTCAAGAGGCACTTAATTGATGCCATTGTGCATTCAAAGATGATGTTTGAGGAACCCCTTGAGGTTTTGGTTACTCTGTAGTACAGACAGTCTCCTCTCGATGATGAAAGTGCTATAATAGTATGTCCCACAATGGGGTGGTTTCTGTAAATGTTTTATTATAAAGAAATTAACTACCAATCACCCAACTTAAAAAGAGAAGAGAGCAAAGTTAAAGGCAGTTCTCTGCTTTTCTTCCTCCTGCCTGAAATCTCTGCAGTACCTAGTTGTGATTGACCTGTTTAAGGATTAAATGGGTGCAAACTGCCCTCAAACAAACAAAAAATCACATCAACTGTGGATTTGAGAGGTGGAGTTGTAACATAGACTGCTGCATAAAGCTGGGCTAGTCTGCAGTGTCCAGATGTTGCGGGATGATTCAGTTGCTGCTCTCTGAGGGGGGACCTTTGGCATGCAGGCATTTTATAGCATGTTCCAGGACGCAGTTAGTTTGTCATACAATCAGTCCCTGTGCTATACATTTTATTCAACAGCCTCCATGATTCCCATTTAATGAGAACATTGTGTTGTCAGTATTTATCAGAGAAAGTGGCTCAAAGCCTTGTCTGGAAGGTCCTGAGATTGTTGCTGCAGTTGGGACAGGATTTACAGGCAGCTGAGTACCGGCTAGGTGTGGACTGATCACAAAAAAAATCACAACCCAGGAGACTACAAGATGCTAAGGCTTAGGGAGATCAAACCCTAGAGCTTGAGGCTATTGCTGTGGTGGGTTTTTTGTTCTGTTTTGTGGGGAAATTTTTTTTATTTGTTTGTTTTGAGCTCAGTTCCAGAGCAGACATAACCAAATTGTCCATTTGTCCTGGCTTCTTTCATTGGTGTATATATTCCTGACATGGGACAGCCATTGTGTGATGAACACAGGGGTTCCTTGTGCTGCTGCTGTGCAAATATTTAAGAATTAGCACATTTTATAGTCCTTTGAAAAGTCCCGTGCACATTCTTCACACATATGAGATGTCAAAAGTTGTAAGAGGTACTCCCTCGGTATTTATGAAAATGCATTTCATTTTACAGTAGGACTTTTTCCCAGAGTATAATGTTACTGTGTATTCAGAAGGAAAATAACCACATTGACTGTTTTGTTGACTTGCAAGTGATGGGCAAGGCTATGTATGAACTTTTCACTTGTTTCTTGCATTCTGTGTTTTAACTCCAAAATCTCGTCTGTCAATTCTTTGTCAGGGCAGACTGTAGCAACTTTTTCACAGTTGCAACTGTTTTAATATGAAAGTAAGTTTGAATGTGTGTGCAAATTTTATAATCTAGAGGGAAAACATAATTTTTTTCTGAAGTTATCTGTTAAATTTTTGTGTTCTTATATAAAGTGTTTTAAATCCTTAAAATAACTTATTTTAATAAATAATTTTTGATATCTCAGTGGTGATGTGAATGATGCCAGATACTTCTTTGTTTAAACTTTGCTTATTGAATGTAATGAATTTTGCCAGTCATTTGAGGCAGTATGAGTGACTTCTTATTGAAAAGTGGTCTGCTGGTATGTTATGGTGTGTTTGCTAGGCGTTGGAGGAAGGGCATTTCTGTGTTTTTAAGATGAACTGACATTATTTCCATAGGCATGGTTAGTATTGCACTTCATCTGGCTGCAAACAAGCAGGGTGGAAGGAAAAGGTCAAAGATGGTGTTTAACTTGCAACTCTTAAGCGACCTTTTTCAGTGATAGGTAGATATAAACTTCAGCCCTACTGAGCATCAGATTTGTATCAACTCAAACAGTAAAGTCTGAACAAGGGAAAGTTTAAGTCTGTAGTAGTTTGGAAGAACAATAATCTTGATGTTCACCATAAAATTGTATCAGCACACTTTCTGAAAGGTTGCATGGGCAGAAGTGCTGCTAAGTGAATGCATGCTGTAATTTTTTTCATTGTTGGGTGTCTTGGAAACAAATTTTTCTCAGTCTTTTGATAAAAAATTATATGCATATTGAACAGGAATCAATATGGGGTACCTGCAGCCAAAGTCTTCTAGGAGGCCAGTAGATGTGCCAAAGGGTCTTTATCACCTTTGAATTTGTGGGTGTTGGCATGCATGAGGTCTGAAGTAAATAAATAAATAAATAATTGTTTCATTAGGGTGTTTCGTTGCCTGTATTTTCACTTTTTTCCCCACCCCAATGCATCTATAAGTTTCTCTGTTGCAAATATTTTTTTAGCTTTGCAGTTCTCAAACTAACCTTCTAGTTGGTGAGATGGCATTCACAGTGTACCATTGATTATCTCTGAATTCTCCAAACTAGTTGTAAAAATCAGAATGAGGCATGGAAGCTGAAGTACAAGTTACTGAATTCTGCTGTAGTAGTGTCAGGATTTCTAAGTGCAGTCCAATTAGTTGACTGTTCCAGACTGAAATTCCATTTGTATCATTAGAAATAGAAATTAAATGTAATGAAAATTAACCTTCAGAATTCGTTGGGAGCCAAATTTATTGTCTGATCCATAACAGTATTTACAAACATGTACAACTTTTAGTTTTAAAAGAATTTAAAGTGCAGTTTTACTCATTGCTAGTCTACATTCTTAGCTGTTACCCCAGCAAAACAGGGACTCATAAACTTGACTAAAATAAAGCAGAACTAGTTCCCTTAACACTTGTGTGCTCCTGAATTGCAATTTAATCCCCAGATCTTTTACAGTATATGTAAATTATCAGTGTTCAGGACACTTTTCTGTGAAGATCACATCATAAATTATTAAATATACTAGCTACTATATTGTTGAACGTATGTGGAAATTAGTAATAAATAGAAATGAAGGGAAAGTTTGGTTTGGTCTATTACAAGAAAGCACTAAACAGGATGTCTTTAAGGATCTCTGACACTTCTAAAATGAATATATTTAAATAGACATTAGAAGTGTAAGTTGTTCCATTTATGTCTGGCAAAGTTTTTACCTTGGCCTGCTATGTATGTGAGATCAAGCAGCTGACAAAGATTCCTAAACTATTCACTTAAAACATCTGCATAATTCTTTATAGTGAGGCACCTATCAGTTGTTAAATAATTTTGAGGACTAAGAAAAACTGAAGCTGTGCTATATTTTCAGTTCTGCTTTTTCAGTTTTTAGATGCATTTCTGGTAATTCACTTTCAGGATAACAGGTAATAGATTAAAATTTGGAAACAGACACAACACTTGAATTAATAAACTTTAATTTACTCAGCTATTCATGCCAGAGTAGTAATAACAAACAAAAACCCAGGAAGGACAGAGAATTGTCATTGTAAAATACTTAAAATAGAGCAGCTGCAACTGGGTTTATACATATGTAAAATTCAAGCAATTTTAAAGTATCTCCTTAAGCCACAGATTTCCTCTTTTTGTTTTGGAAAGACGAAAAGTATCCTTTACCTATTCTGTAGTCATATATTCTATATGACATATAGTCACATAGTGTAAATTCTATAGACATTTTGCTTTTTTTTACTAGACAGAGCTGAATGACAGGGAATTAATGAATATACCAGTACACTGTTGATGGGATCCAGGGTAGCCATTGCCAAGCTGCTGTGCTGAAGCCGAAGTCATGGGCTGTTAGGACAAAATAGCACTTTCTAGTCTGTTATAAGTGAAAAGTTCTGTCTTTGGCTCCAGAGAAATGAAAAGGTTTGTGTACTGAGCTTGGCAGGAGTTCTGAATTGGTTGGGTTGGCTTTTGTGTTTTCTTTGTTTTTGTCTTTTCGGGAGCTTCCTCTTCTGTTGTACCCAAAAAGCTATCTGGGGCTTTAACCTCAGCCAGTACTAACAGTGTGGATTTAGCTTTCATGAGTTTAGGACCCTTTCATAGATAGCCCCCGCCCGACCTCACCATTGAGATGGCAGTAGCTGAGTTTTGCTAATAAAAAGAACACAAATAGCAGAAGGAATTCCTCTTTGGGCACAGGAGTTATGTTCCATATCTTAAAAAGGTATTTTTACAAGATTTGGTATAAAATACGATGCTATGGTTGTGTGCAACAGGCTTGTGCAATTTCTTGCACATTTTGGTTTTGTTGGTCGCTTCTGCTGGCATTAAAATTTCTTAATCTTTTTCTGATAACGCTGAGTCAAAACCAGAGAACTTAAAGGGGAAAATAACCAAGTGGTTTTCACTTGAAAAAACAGGGCTGGTTGGAAAGAGAACATCGGGTCAATGCTTTCATGAGGTCACAACTGCCTTTTTGCTGTTATATTAAAAAGAAGGGTGCTTCTTTCTGCAGACTACGATGATGTGTATTAATGACTTCTGGAAAGTGGCCCTTCTGCCATCAGCACTCTTGTTGGAGGCTCATAAGCTCCTTATAAAGAAGTGCCAGGCTCCTGCTACATAAACACCGCTGCCTCAGGCCCCCTCAGTTTATTTGCTATTACAAGGGGAAAAAAAACAAACAAACAATAAATTGAGTTCTTTTTTGAACTATTACACTTAGTTTCTTTCATGGTGTACAAACTGGTAGGGGAATGAAGAGGAGAAAAGTCAGATTTCAAGCAAAAGAAAAGATGTAGTTATCAATAGTGATTTTTTTAAAGCTAAACTTATTGTTTATTGAACTTATTGTTTATTGAAAAAATAGTGCTTATTATTAACTACAAAAGTCATCTTCTGAACATGGGTAGCAGTGGACTTTCAGCTTGGTTTCTCTATTTGAGGCATTTTTGTTTTCTGAGAATCCTTTAACAGTAGTACAGCAGACTGTCTCTTCTTCATTGCTCTATTCAAATTGCAGTAGTGTATAACAACTGAAGTAATTGGAACTTACACAAAATTAATTTGTGTAAGTTTCAACTACTAAGATGGAATAGTTTATGGAAGTTTAAAGAGAAGTGTGAACTTCTTGGACTGCCTTTTCATCAAGAAGTACTGAAACTGTAATGCTGATGGGTTAAAGGAAAACAACTTTGTGATTTCATGTTTTGAGGTGAAGTTTCTCAGTATCTCTTCCTGTATAAAACTGACAAAGATGAGGGAGGAGCTAGGGACAGTAGTGACCTGTACTTAACAAGGTCTTATTTTCTATTCTTAAAACTCCCAAAATTATGAGTTTCATTGTATCAAGTGTTTATCATTACTACAAAGGTGAAGTTCTATTCAAATGGTGTCAGCTGTTTTAAGAAATATTGTTAAAGGCTAAAGGCTAAAAATGTTTTTATAAACAGTGGAACATGAATGTAATCACTTACCAAATGTCTTTGGATTATTTGTTTAACCATTCAATAATACTGGTAAAAAATTCATAGGTCTTATTTATGAATGCACTTTAGCTAGCTCATTCATTTCAAACAGGCATATTTTACTGTTAGAAAAATCTACAAATCTGTGCTGCTTCAAGCCCTTTGCTGTAACTTTGATTAACCATTGTGCATTTTCCAGAAATATCATTATCACAGAGCTAACTCAGAAAAGCACACCAGAATGTATTCATTTAAAACCACACACATTTATTTATAGTCTAGCAGTTTATCATTAATCTTGGTTAGGCATATATACACCCAACCTGGAAAGCAGAATTTGGTTTTGGAATGTAATCAATGAATAACTTCATTCTCCTCTGGATCATGTAGCACAAGCTCTTTAGGAATAAGGGGCAGGGATCAAGAGTATAATCCCATCAAGGAGGAAGAAGGGTCAGTTTAAAAACAATTGTTCCATTCATTGTAGCATGCTGTTGTACCTGAAAATAAAATGTTCTTTGCAATAATACTGAGCTTCATCTTGTTAGTGATTTGATCAATTTTACTTTGAGGAGAAACTATGTGTAAAAGTTACACCTTTTTATTCAGCAGTTCTGTTCCTTGGGGACAAAACTGAATGATACAAATGTAGGTTTGTTTTTTTTTGTTACTTGTTGTCTGTCAAAACCAAGACTACTCAGACAGTGTAACTAAATTCTGTCCTCCATACCCAGCGTTTCATCTTTCAGAGTGAAAATGTGACTGCAGATGGAAACCATGAGACCATCACAGCAATCAGCAGCAAAAGCAGTCCGCCATCCCTGATAAGATGCACAATGGTGTACTTCCTCGGCTTCAGTCCACATCCCCGAGACCTAAACCACTCAACCACTTCATTCAGGTTATATTGCTGAGGCTCATACCCCAGCTCCTTTCTGGCCTTCTCCATACTAAAATAATGTGTGACACCAGTTTTGTAAACTTCTGTGCGAGTGAGGAGAGGCTGAAAGTTATAAATGTGTCCTACAAGAAAATGAACTATTTCAGTAAGGAATGCAAAAAAATAGACAAGGGAGAGAGGAAGACGACAGGTTGGGAACTTGTAACCCAAACCTTCCACTAAGGGTCGGAAAAATTCAAAGTTATTTACAGGCCTGCCATCTGAGATAAAATAGGCTTGGCCTGCAGCTGTGTGCTTTTTGTTGGCTTTGAGGGCCTCAGAGGCAAGGATATGTGCCTGAACTAGATTGTCTACGTGTACAAATTCTACTAAACTAAGAGGATCTCCATACACAAATTTAAACAATCCCCTTTCAATGTAACTGACTATTCTTGGAAGATGTCTTTGTTCTCCAGGCCCATAGATGCCCGCTGGTCGGAGAGCACAAGTCCTTAATACACCTTTCCCATTTGCAAGCTTGGCACCATTTGCTTCCAGCACCCTCATTTCAGCTAAAGATTTGGTCCGGGAGTAGTGATCTGGATGAAGGTGAAGAGGTAGATAAGGCAGAGATTCATCCCCATTTTCTATAATCTGGCCTCCAAATATCACGTTATATGTGCTTGTATAAACCAGACTCGACACCCCTGTGCTCTTGCAGGCTTGGATGACATTTTCTGTTCCTTTCACATTAACATCCTCTATAAGTTTTTGGTTCAGCTGCTCCCTGCCAGACATTCCATAGGAAGCGATATGGAATACGCAGATTACATCTCTGAGAGCCTCTTCCACTTCAGACAGGTGACAGACATCTCCCTGCATGAACTTTATTCCCTCTGGCACGGTCTGAAGTGGCTTCGCGACATCAAAGAGAATCACATCGACTCCCTTTTGGTATATAGCACAGCCTAATCTAAAACATGATAGAAACCATATGTTAGTATATGAAGAATAACGGCAAGTGTAACATTTCAGCTGGAGGTAAGACAAGACTATTGGCTATTTTAATACTGATTTTTTTCCCCCCTTTTTTTTTTTCTCATGGGAGTCTCTCACACTCCATCAATACTTTGGAGAAAAAACAAAAAGCAGAACTGCTGTAAAGGAAAATTCAGAATAGAAGTAACTAAAGTGCTTTCAGCAGCCTTTTGGAAGAACCCAGCTATTTCTCTGCTTCTGTCCCCTAGAGATCAGCAATAGCAAACCTTTCAGATGTAAACCCATACCCAAATATTTTTTAAATTTACTGGTTTTATCTTATTGCTATTGTGCCATCCTAATTCTGTTAGAAAAACAGGTTAGTCTTCGCTGTTGTGTTTGAAATTTACAGAGAAGATGAACAAGCAAGATGCTTCTAAGCTGGTATGAATACTTTGCCGCATGTCTACTCCCAAGTCGCTGTAAACACAGGTATTGATACAAAGTATAAATTTGGTATTCCTTTCCCCTTTTCCTACAACTGTTGTATTTCTATAATGCTGAAATGGGGAGATAGGGGAGGAAAAAACTGAGCAGAAGTCTGCTTTTTTAAGAGCGCTCCCTGTCATCCCCCCCCCCCCGACTGTAATCTCTCTTACTTGTGTAAACAGTTCTACCTCTGAAGGTACTCTAAAAGATAGTCTAGAGCACAAAATAGTATTTTTTTCCTTTACGTGGCCTGTAGAGCCATCTACC
>JAVJGJ010000033.1:18023135-18042158 GCA_035590215.1 Microhierax caerulescens
CGCCACAAGATGGCGGCGGGGGGCGGTCTGGCGAGGGAGGCGTTGAATGACGTTGAAAGAGTGTCTGTTTGTTGGGGTTTGCCCGGTTGTGTCCGTTGATGTGCCGGGAAGATGCTCCTTATCCCCTTCTGAGGATGCTCCACCACGCCTTGGTTCTAAGCGTGATCGACTTTAAATCAGGGAGGCCCAGGCTGAGCCTTTTTGGCTGTGCCACGTCCCCGTGTTGGCGCTGTCCCTCAGTGGGTGCCTGCAAGCATCGTCCCAGGGCTGCGAGGCTCGGCAGGGCTCTGGGACGCCTGAGAGGGGCCTGGCGGCTACACAGCCCCCTTGCTTAGGGTGTTTTGGTGGCTGGGGGAGCTCCGGGCCCTCCTGTCGGACATGCTGGTGTGAAGGTGCTGCAGCTGCCTTCAGATGTCGCGCCGGGCCCTGGCAGCTGTCTGGGCGCCGTGAATGCGGCTGCTTTGCCTTGCAAGCCAGCGGCACGTGAAGAAGCCCCCGCGCCTCGTGTGGGGGCTGATGTGCTCGGGGCGGTGGGAGAGCGGAGCGCGGTGCTGACCGACGGCAGCAGGATTGCTGCCGGGCTAAGCACCAGCGACACGCTGCAAGCTGTCTGCCAGGGCTGTGACCGCGAGACAACGGCACGGGCAAAGTCTGCTCCGTTGTGTTTTCCTTTTTTTACAGAAGCGTGAGTCGCTTGGGGCATGTTAGAAAGAGTTTGAGTTGTGGATTCAGCGTCAAAACCACCTAAAATACACAAGTTTTTGTTTTGCAAAACCTTGACAGAAGTGGCCACGTTATACTGTGTTTTTATTTACATTGATGGCTAGCAAGAATTAAAACTAAGCAGTTTGTGAAAAGAATTCTGAGATAATTAAAGATTATTTTTCTTGAGCTATGATTTCTGGTTGGTGAATCTCCATGACTTAAATAGTAATTTTGAGTGTGGATCTTGTGCCGTACAACCTGACAGAGCTGCTGCATCTGTGTGGATGCGTGGTGTTGGCGTGGAGGGCATCCTTCAGTCATAGCTGATTTCCCTGTCTGTTGTCTGTATCGCAGAAGAGTGGGTTTCAAGCAGCCTTGAAGCATTCCTTAAAATACTATGGAGACGTATAATCAATCGTGTGTTCACAGAAGTATAAGAATTCTAGCTCAGAAGCAGAAAAAATGTTTGGGCATTCCTAAATATTAAGTATGAGAATTATGTAGTGCTGCATATGCCTTCTAGATTTATGCATAATACCTCAATCTACTCGATGGAAGATTTTTAGAAAATTTTCCTGAGTGTTTTATCACTGGCAAAGTACAAAAGAGTCCTGATTTTTCTCTGAGACCTGCTAACACGAAGTGTTTTATCTTTAAGGACTCTCAAGCAGGTTATGGTGATACACGGTTGATGTCTGTCTTGTGATCGAAGGGGCTGTGTTTGAGTGGGGTGGCACAGAATGGCAGAATAGCTGAGGCCAGAAGGAAACGCTGGGTATTGCCCAGCTGAACCCCCTGCACAAAGCGGGTTCAGCCAGAGGGGTTACTGGGGACTGTGTTCGTATTGAGTATCTCCAAGAACAGAAACTTCACAGTTCTCCTGAGAGCTTGTCGAGCTTTGTACAATCCGAATGGTGGCTCTGACCTTGCACTCCATGTTGTGTAGGTAAATGCTTGTATTTGAAGAGGCAGCTATTAACCTCAGGATGGTGGTTTGTCCTCTGGGCTTTGTGATATGTCCACGCAGGACAGTTTGCAGGATTGAGACCTCTCTCTCCTCCATGTTCTGCTTTTTTGTGCTTTCTGCCTAGTATGTTATCTATGGTAAGTGGATTGTGTCAGATTGTCTCATAATTAGAGTAAATATTATGAATATAATAAAGCTGTAGTTAAGATACTGTGGAGCTTTTGCTCTTAAACCACTATCAGTTTTATTTCTCATTATAGTAAATAGACCTTTTTGGCTTCAGAGAATAGTAAGGAACGCTCATTCCTTCATAAGGGTGACATCATCATCATCTCAATATTGTCCTCATTTTACATTGATTTGATGTTAAGACTTGACTCTCTGATCATTTTGCACAACATGTTTTTTCATGCTCTTACATTTTTCTAAGACCCTGCTTTTCCTAAGACTTTATGGACTTTCTGAATGTATCATAAACTCTGTATTGCCATCAAATAGATAGACTTCCAGTTTTACCTTATACATAATGGAGTGTTTGTCCTGGGATTGTTTCTTTTTTGTCTTTAAAAAAAAAAACCATGAAAACCCGGCCTCTGCTACCAATTTGCACTTTAAAGAACCCGTCATTTCAGAGCATGCATTGCATATATCTCAGTGTGCAGAGAATCAGACTAGGTTACAGTCACTTTAAGAGATCGTATTGATACATGGAATTGCACACTAGGGTAAGATGTGTCAGGATGGAAGCATTTGCAGTGTAAATGGGGGGTTATCTGGCACAACCTGAGTTGAAATGAACCTGAAATAGGCTGCAAAGAAATCCTTAAATCAGCAGCTAAACAGAGCTAAATAAGCAGCTGTAGTGAACAACGCAAGTTGCAAAGAACGAGCAATGAAATCATTAATTATTCTTTCATAGTACAGTAGTTCATCTGGTTCCCTTTGCGGTTTGAAATACTTAGCTAGTAAAATTATTTTTGTCATCAAAATACAAACCGTGCCAACAGTGCTGTCTCAGGAAGCAGGGCAGTATTTCATCTGGGGAAATAAACCTTAGTCTACTAGTTTTGTATTATTTGATTGATTTTTTTTTTGGTATTACTAAATTGTGGTTTTTTTCATTGAACATTGGGATGAGAGAAGAGAACAAGACTTGAAACTAGGTCAGAACCAACCAGGTAAATGGTCTTACTAAAACATGTAAACCCAATTTTTTTAGAATAGTACTAAAAAGGTAAAACCAGCATCTACATTGTGAATAGTAGTAGAGAGAATTGTAATGTTCAAAATTAGAATAAAACATTCGGTCTAGATTAGACTGGAATATTTTTAAAGGAGACAGGGTTATGGATAAAAACACTACTCTGAGTTTTATTCTTGGCTCTGGGAGAGGTTTCCTCTGTGACCTTCAGAAAATTGATTTCTGTTCTGAAACAAAGGTAGCATTGCAGTTCTTCAGTGCCCCCAAAGTTGTGGTGGTGCTTGTTTCATTTGTGTTTCTGGTGCTCAGATTAGAGGTGCTGTACAAATATTAATAAACCAGGAAATCAATTGTAGGGGCTTAAAGAGTTCAGGCAGGTATGCAAGTTAGATCCTCTGAGAATGTTAACATTGACTTCTTTTTAGGAGACCTGTCCACTGTACAACATTGCTTGTGGAAAGTGTCATACGTTTGGGGGTGTGGAGACAAAACCCCAAAGTACGTAAGTTTCTTTTCCTGTGAGTTCCAGTAATGGAAAAATTTAGCCTATCTCTTCCACTTTGAGAAAGGAGAAGAATTTCAACATTAGTTGTATTCCCTGTTTAGTGAACACCATTCAGTGAAGCTGATTAAAATTGTTCATCCGAACAGTTGCTTTATATCATTTTCCTAATTGGATTCTTCTGTTGTTCTCTCACTTTAGGAGACAGGATTTTGTAAACATTTGTAGTCCCAACTAGAACGGGGTGCAGGCAGCAGTGGATTCTTTACCAAAATGAGTGTTCCCAAAATGGACAGTGGTTTCCACTCAACAGAGCTCTTGCAAAGGGTCTGCAGAGTATGAGATCCTTTGGGTGAAGGAAGAAGTTTGGTATATGTTGTGCTGAAGATATGTGGTCTCTGTTATACGATTCTTCCTATACTGTCAAAAAACCAAATCTCCATTTTATTTTAGTTTTAAGATCGTCTTGAAAGCGGATGCAGATTTTGGGGTGAATGTTAACCTGTCGCTAGCAAGTTCCCTTTCATACATACCCAGAAGCAACACCCAACAAAGAACACAGGGGGGCTGGGATGTGATGTTGGCAGCAGCAGTGCAGGGCCCTGCTTGTATTTCTGTACCACCTTGTTCCGTCAAGGCTGCTCTGCTCTAAGCTGTCCACAGCCAGGAGCCTTCCATAGCCCCCTTTCTTTCACCAGCTGATGGCAACCGCTCTGGCCTTGCTGCTGGTGTAGAAGACTGTGGTCAGCTCTTCAGAAGGTACAAACTGCTCACGTTTTGGCTAGTTTCACCCCAAAAGATCAAGTTGGGTAGAAATACTGAGCAGTTGCTAGCTGAAACAGCTTAAAGCGTCTAGATAATTCCTTTTGCAGCTTTGTATTTTTCAGGGTGACCTGAGAGAGGGTGCTGTTGTACCATAGTGCTGATGTAGCACAGACCTGACATCATTAACATCGGCATTATATTTGATGTCATGGTACCAGAGCTTACAGCTTAATTACTAACTAGGTATTTCATGCAACATATGGGTACTTACTTACCTTGTAAACAACAGGATTACACAAGTCAACTTTCTTTCCAGATAGCTGTTCACAGGTTGGAACAGCCTCAGCTCAATAGCCATGCCTTGACTATCTTGGGTTTTGTGCGTGGGTTTCACTGTGGTTATCTTTAGTGCATTAGTTATGAGAAATCATTACTATCAAAGAAACTGAAATGCTTTGAGTTGTTTTTGCAAGGATTCTTAAAGAATGAGCTTGATTCTGAGGTGTCTTCAGCAATATGAAGTGATGAATACCTTCTGTGAAGTCATCAGAAATGAACTTCTTTTCCATTCTGTAATGCTTCAAAAATGTAATTATAATATTTTCAAAAGTAGCATTTAGTTATTTATCCTAAAAGGAAGGGAAGAAAGAAAGTTTATGTATTTTAGGAGAAGCGAATGGTTAGAGCACAGGACTGAGCATCTGTGTTCTGCCCTTTCACTTTGATAGCAAATAGCTGTTTATGGTCTGTGTGTCTCTTTGGGTACTCTGCAGAGCTTATCAATAACTTAGTTTTCAGAATGAGTGGATATTAATCTTCATAACCTCCATGGAGCTGAACAGAGTCTCAAGAGACTCTTAACAGCCACTTCTAAGCATTTCAGCCTAGGTGTCTGAAGTAAGTGGTTGCTCCAGCAATATTGATCTTATGCTCCCTTAAGCCTAGTGTTTTTTTTTTTTTAAATTGTAATTTGACCTGATGTGTTTATTACCTGATGTTCTGAGGTGCTAATATCTGCTTGCAAAACATGTTGCAAACATGTTAGTACTTGACGGTATAAAAGGGTGTTATCCAATATAATTACAGCACCTTATTGGTAAAAAGTAAAATTTTAGTCCATCCTGTAACTTCATGAGTAATTTCAATAATGCAGAAGAGGCACACAGATCTGCAGGGGCTAAAGGATTGAGCCTCTTTGTACCTGAATGGATGATATACTTTAAAAATGAGTACATTAAGAAACGTATTATGGAAAGACTTGTAAAATATTCTTGAACTAAAACTTTCACAAATGTTTTCGTTCTCAGAGTGAGGGAGGACAGGTTTTGGAATGCAATGCTGAATGCCTTTGATTCAGTTACTTAAAGCGAGTCTTCTTGTAAATTGAAATAGGCAACTATGTCAGAAGGTAATTATATACTTACATTTCAGTAATTGTCTGATTCGATTTCTAGTGTGATTGATTTGCATCCAGCTGCCATTATTTACCATACTGATAATGAGGAATGGCTTCTCTGTTGTAGTAATTTATAATAGTTTCACTCAGTTATCCATAGGTTTACAGAAATCTTACCCTCTTAGCCAGCAAAACCAAGATGAGGTCAATCTGCTATGAATCGTTGACACTAATAATTGAACATCCAGTTGATGGTTGGAGATGTACTACTTTGATCTTTTGGAAGGCTCTAAAGGATCTTCCAGCCTCACAGGCAGCTAATCATCTATTATACCATATGTAGAACAGACTCGAGGCAAAATGTGTTCTTTAATCTGTATTTTATACTGTTAATTTTCTGTCTGAATGAGAAATCTGTAGGTACTGGTGGTGAGGAAGAGATGTGTCAGGAAGAACACTAAAGCCTGAATTTGTTGTAGCATTTCTGTTGGTTTCTCAATGGAAGCTGCATTTGCTGAAGGGGAAAGGAAATATATTTGCTGAGGAAATGTTTCCCACCTTTGCACTTACATCTGGTGCTTTCATATTAATGATACTGTGTTCAGGGTCTAGGCAGTGGTCTCCTATTTTCAGGCACTTAGAAGGAAGAAAACAGACACTGGCCTAAAAATGGTACTACCCATTTTATTTCTGTAATTACTTTGAAAACACTGCAAGAATTACGTAATTTTTCAGAGGAAGGATTAGGTAAGAGTTTGAAGATGAAAGTAGAGGAATACTACCTCAAAAAAAAAGGATGCAGTCTCTTTCTTGTTTCAGGTGTGTTTAAATTAGATAACTTCTGTAAGGCTTACTTAATGGCATCTTGGTATTTACAGTAGCACGACGTTCTTATTTATCTGTGATGCTGTTTGTTCTGTTCCATGAAACTAATGATTGTAGAATTCAGAATTCATAAGCTTGTTATCGTGGCCTGATGTGTGACTTAATTCTGAGCTTAATCAAACCAAGTGGTTCTGGCACAAACCTGAGTTTTCCTTTGAAATGGATTTGTTTAGAGCCAAACATTTTGAAGGTTGAAGGCATTTGGTCAAAACAAAACAAATCCCTTAACACTCTACAAAGGGGCAAAGTTACTAAGTTGCAAAGATGAGATTGTTATGAATTTATCTGCTGTTCAAAAGCCTTATTTGGACATGTTTTGTCCTGGAATGGTAACACAAAGAACATGTTCAAAGTGGGGGCTATTCAACTGGGAGCCTGAGTGTGCTGTAGCTTGATTTACGGCAATGTATTCTAGCTCTTAATTTTCATTCAGCTTAACAGAAGTTGTGGGTGCGGCATCTGGTTATAACTAATTTTGAATTTTTGCTACTTTTGAGGGAGAAGCAAGACCTGAATAACTGGGGTATGCGAATATATGATTTTTTTGTTTGATTCTTGCAGTGAAAGAATTCTGACTGAGCTTTGCATTTAAAGTGCTGCTGCTTTACCTTTCAGAGAGTATCCAGCCCATTGGAACAGAATTTATGCCAGCAAAAAAAGCTGGCTTAATTCCAGGACATACATCAGCTCAGTTCTTCATTCTTCCTAGGAATATGGAAGAATCAAACATCAAATGCATTATGGACAAGCTGTATAAACTGAAATGTTCTTCTAAATGACTTAGAAGAGTGACATGTTCCAGTAACTGGATTTCTTGTATAATGAAAGTTTCTTAAATCTAATATGTAATCTTAAAGTTAAAAAAAAAAAGGTACCTAAAGTTCTTATACACTAGCTGAATAAAATTATATAGATGAAAATTACTTGCTTAATCGATTTAGATATTCAGCTGTAACAATTTATAATCATTATTATCACGAGAATGCCTGTTTTAGTGGTTGTCATTTTAACACTTCCCAAAGAAAGCATTATCTAGTACAATTCTTTCCCCAAGTCTGTCACTGACATTGCCTGAGTTCCTTTGCCCTTTTAAAAAACACCCTGGGAAGGCAGTCTGAGTGGCCAGTGAGAATCCCTTGAGTGCCATATTGTAATAGTAAAGCCAAACAGATTTCATCATTTGGTCCTGGCTCAGCTAGGAGCAGGCATCAACTAAAGCAGGCAGCTAATCACATTTAAGCAACAATGCAAATCAGCTTATCAGGCAGAATCATCACACCGCCCATGATTTTTTTTTCTGTTTATGAAGAAAATGCCTTCCATAATTGTAACTGAAAAACCAAAATGACTTACAGTTTGTAAGCGTTACTAAGAATATCTTATTATGCAGCAAAACTCTCCTTGTGTCCGGGTTGCAAAGGGGTCACACTGCTTTTGCCTTTTCGGTGAGGTTTTTGTCAGTGATGGACTTCCCATTGTGTCTTGAAGTTTATTAACTTGGAGAGACTTTTGAAGTAGGGAAGACCCTTGTGGGAATAGACCACAAGCTTTCCTCCCATTTCGGTAGGAAACCTGTTCCCGGTATTATCTCTGGTGAGAAATGAAGCAGTCCGACCAGCTCTGAATGAGGAGGCAGGCCTCCAGTTTCTGTAGGTTATACTTCAGGAAGGGGTCTCAGTTAAAATCTGCTGCCACTGAATGCAGCTTTTATAGATAATCTTGGTGCAATATTACATCGTTAATGTGTTCCATAATATAGACTTCTTAAAATTAGAATTAATAGATTGAGTTATTAAATTTCTGTAACGTGTTGACGACTGGGTGCTTCTGGCCATAATAGCTGCAGTTAATATCATGGCCTGATATCTTGGGGTGAAGGGGCTGTGGGTTATGGACCTTTAATTTATTTTCTCCTTTTATGGACTAAGAGGAGGAATACTCAGTATAAAAATAAAGGCTAAACTAAACATATGAAGGTAAATACTACAGAATATACGTCACACGTAGTGGCTATAGCTTGTTTAGTGCATAGTGCTGGAAGGCTGCACAACAGCACTCAGGGGAAGGTTGTCAGAGTTTCTTTTCTTCTGGTGCATGTGTTCTGTGGCTGCATTTGCATTTGAGTTATGACTGTTGTATTTCAGTTGCGCTTTCTGAAGTCTCTGGGCAATGGAGCTGTTCCATTTTGACGCTTTTAGTAGTTGAACTGTACTCTTGCAGGTGGGGTTCCAAATGTGAACTTTTAATACCATCCAGCTGGGTCTTCATGTTCCTTTACTATAGACACTGAGTTTAGTAAAGCTTTGTGTGTTCTCTGGCATTTTAGAGACTTCAGAGATTACAAAGAGACTTCTTTATAACAGCACAATGTGCAAATATGTGGTGGCATTCAAAAGAACGGATGAAAATAGTTGTTGCCACTTCTCATCTTTTCATTAAATGTCTTTGTATTTTCCACTTAATATTCTGGCTTGCATTTCTGTAAACCTGAACTTTCATTTTAATGGATAATTTGTTTGATGTATCCCCGTTTGTGCAGGTGTGTTACTGCACAATGCGGGGCTGTGCTTTAGCCTCCTGAGGCTGCAGTAGCTGTTTAACATGCTGACAAAGTTTCACAGATCTAAAGTTCCTGTTTTAAAGATCCCAGTATTACTAATTTCTGTCACGTATCTGATCATCTCAAGGGTCCTTTTCCATCCTAAATGATTCCGTGATTCTTAGCCCTTAAACATGCTCACCTGCCGGAGCTGAGGCTCAGCTTTGTTTTTTCCATTCTGTGAGATACCTCCTCTCTGACCTCTGTTGGTTAAATCCAAAGAGTTTTGCATGGAACATTCTTTCTCAAAAGGGACACAGCAGGTGGCAAGTCCCACTCAGCTTCTTCTAACTGGGTTTATGTTCAGGGCAGATGTATGAAAGATGAATAGAAAATAAGGGCAGGGTGCAAACAATTCCTGCCAGAGCTGTGAAACTGAGGCAGTGCTCAGGGTGGAATGTGTTGCAGTTCTGCAAACCAGGATCCTGTAACGAACCTCACCTGGCTTAGCATCTCACTGCTACTTTCACCACAAATTCCAGCCAAACGTGGCTCTGGTGCAATGCAGATGCAGTTTGTGCTTGAGGGAAGATCAGGGATTTGAGGCTTGTTCTGCTGGCAAGTTGGTTCAAGTCTGAACACGCCAAGAAAGTAAGTAAGGAAGAGCATCACGCTTAGAATTTTTAGACTCCTACCATTTAAAAAAAATATTTGAGTAATTATACTTGGGTTTAGCAATACTGAAAAATAGTTTACGGTAGTAAGTGTGAACCAAGTGGGGATGATAACACCAGAAAAGGTAAATAGGAGAAGAGGAATATCTCGTGCTTCCTGTGAATCACAGCAGTGAGGCCAGGTGTGTCACTGGTAGCAGTTGCCCATACTTCATACATCTGTATTCAGGTTTTTGGCATAGTTCCCTTGGATTAGTAATATCTTTTTTCCTTGGCCGCCTTTATTATTTTTAGTTGTGTTTTTCCATTTACATGTGTATGTCTTTATCTTCTGTACTTACCTCTGATCCAGCAGGGATGCTAACACCCTGTGTGGTTTAACCCCAGCCAGCAACTAAGTACCGTGCAGCCACTTGCTCCCTCTCTGCCCCCAGTGGGATGAGGAGGAGAATTCAGAAAAAAAGTAGAACTTGTGGATTGAGATAAGAACAATTTAATAATTAAAATAAAATATGGTGGTGACAATAATAATAGCAACAACAGTTGTAATGGAGAGAGAGGGAGAGAGGATTAAAACTCAAAGGGAGAAACCCCAAGTGATGCACACTACAGTTGCTCACCACCCGCTGACTGATGCCCGGCAGTCTCCGAGCAGCGATCGGCAAGCCCTGGCCAACTCCCCCCAGCTTATATACTGAGCATGATGTTCTACGGTATGGAACATGCCTTTGGCTAGTTCAGGCCAGCTGTCCTGGCTCTGCTCCCTCCCAGATTCTTGTGCACCTGCTCACTGGCGGAGCAAAGGAAACTTGAAAAGTCCTTGATTTAGAGTAAGCTTTACTTAGCAACAACTGAAAAATCAGTGTGTAATCAACATTATTCTCATTCTAAATCCAAAACACAGCATTGTACCAGCTACTAAGAGGAAAACAACGCTTTTCTCAACTGAAACCAGGACACACTCTCTTCTGATGAGCCTGCAATTCCAGTCCCCACTGCCTGCTTATTTTTTCAGCTACGTATCATCCTTCTTTTTCTCATGTTTCTCTCATTCTCCAGAGGAATTCTGTAGAAGCATCTACAGCGTGATTCTCTGCTGACCTTTAAACTGTGTCGCAGTGTCTATAAAACATTATTTGATGGTCTTCAGCTCACTTGTACTCCAGGAGCGCTTCCTGTCAAGGTGCTTGCTGCTGACAGCAGATTCAAGCAGCAGGGTCTGGACCGAGTGCCATGGTACGGGAGTTCTCATATTTGATATTTTGAATAATTAGAAGATGACCTCTCTTTGCCTTTGTTTGTTCATGTGTACTGTGGGAACAGTAATTCTATCTTGCCTTTTAGGCCAGTTATAATAGCTAAGAGCTTAAATATTCCTGAGGGAAAGGAGCACTATTTAAAGAGAGAGCATGCCAGCACAGTTTTTCTTCAAAATACCTCTTCCCTCTCCATTTTCTGCTGTTGAGTCCCAGGTACTAAGAGGTGCTCAGGCTACTGAATTCTTGCCCAGTTTTCCAAGTATAGTTGGGTGCCTCATTTCCATTTAACACTTTGAATATCTCTGTGTGAATACTGATTGATGAACCGGTTATCAGCAATTAAACACAGGGAGGCAAAACTATACTCCTAAGTATACAAACAGGTTCCATGTTTGAGACTCCTGTACTTTTTAAAATTTTATTTGAATTCAACTTGTGAAGTTTGGGCAATACCTGCTGGTTTGTATCGGTGCTCTCTGTGCTCCATTTTTCATGACTGCTTTGAAGGCCATTGCCTGTCTCTTGTCTAGAATTTTCTAGAGTGATTGAACGGCTTTCCCTGGGACGGTCTCTCCTTATTTCGCCCAACTCATTCTCAAACTGCACTGTGAAATTGAAAGTAATAGTAAGCAACTCTGCTTTGTAGCCAGTTATAAAGGTAAGAACTTTAAAACTTACATATGACATCGAAATTCTAACAGCACAAAGATATATTTGACTTGAGCTTTTACTTTATTTAAAAATAAAATAAACCCCCAGTTTAAAGGAAGCAAAAATTGCTCCTAGGCTGGTACTTTTAAGGCCTAGTTTCAGTCCATAAATTTGATTGTAGAGTTAAATTGAAACCCCAGAATATTTAACAAGTAACATAAAATCCCTACGAATTGGAGACACTGTCTACTCTAAAATGTTAGAACTAAGAAAAAGGGAAATTGAAAACATGTATGAGCTCATTATTAATAGTAATCAAGATCTAAAAGCCACCTTAGATACTTGTGTATATCCTTTTAGAGTTAATAGAAACTTTATCATATACCTGAGAACTTTCCTAAAAAGACATGTCTGGAATAGTTGTTAGGCATGAACTATCTAATTATATTCCAGCTTGTTAGAATATTACTCCTGTAACTTGGGACATCTTTAGGTTGATTCAAAACACTCTCAATGAGTTTACAAAACATTTTGCCCTTCAGTTACGAATAAAAATGTGGCTCGGCAGTGAGTAAAAGTAGCTGCCTTCTGGTGGCCATTTGCATCCTGGGTTTCAGTTCAGTTCCCAGAGATGTTAGTTCACTGCGGAGGGGGTATCCTGGCTTGCACCCCTAACAGAGAGAGAAAAAATATACCTTTGCTGAGAGACTGGGCTCTCCTAACACCGCTGCCATTGTGATGGGTTAGGAGTGTGGGCTGTAGGTAGCTGTTAATTTTAATAATTGTGTCCTGAATCTGCACCACCCCCCAAAAAACCAAACAAACACCAAACCCACCACAGAAATCCCAGGGACAAGACACAGAACCTGTATGCCATCTGACATTTTTGACAAGCTCTCCAGAATTAATCTGTCTGGGAGCTACTATGCTCAGCTTAATTATGGAAAGGCTGCATCTGTGTTCAAAGCTGTTGAGAGAGAAAGAAGAAAGTAAAAATGTCCACTAGGTTTGATTAACTGCTTTCAGCCTGATGAATAAAGACAGATGGTTACCAGTTATTTTTCCTTAATGGATTTTGGAGCTCCATTTGGTGGATGAATTAAAGTTATAGGTCCCAAATCTGCCTTTGAAGCTATGCCTGCATAGCCCTTAGTGATTCTATCAAAGTTTGCATGCATCCAAGAGAGAGGTTTGCCCTAAGGCTGTCGTATATGTTGTTAAAAAGCAGTTTTGAAATGAAAACTAAAAGTCAAGTGATAGTTTACAGTATTAATAAAACAAGTTACAAACTATACACAGCTCAGGAAGGAATCTCCTGCAAGGGATGGTTAGTGTGAAGTGCCTGTGGAGACATCCTCATAGAATCTGTGCCTGTTCAGGTAAGACCACCTGGGGCTTGACAATATTTTAATACTGACTTTAAGACTTGGAGAAGTTCATTAAAATTGCACTTGGTAGTTGACTCGATGGTTGTGTCACCTGGAAAGAGAAATAAATAGTTTTACGGTGTAGGTTCATTTGCATGAAGCTGTTCCTATGTCTCAAATCCAGGTGGAGGAGGTCTTTAAAACAGGGTCTAATTCTGCACATCTGCACATGTTTAAATACATGGGTATGACTGTTTCTGTCCTTTACTTGTGTATGAATATCTGTGTTTATTTCTAAGAAATTATGAAAGTGCCTGTGGGTTTGGGCTCTTGGGGAACATTTAGACCTAACGGTTATTGGGACCGTCATTCAGCAACCTACAGAATCATCTGTCTAGTTTTACGTGTGGATGGTCATAGGGATTTTAATGGGATTAGATATGCTTGCATCAAAACAATTTTTGAGTCAGGGGTTAAGGTTACTGCATGATATAAACCATCTAAGATGGACGATATAATAAAAGGAAAAAAAACAACAACAAAAAATGACACTGACTACACAGATTTTTCTATACTTGGTGGATTGCCTAAAGGAAAAATACCATTTAACTAAAATGCTACCTGCCACAGAACCATCAAAACCCCGCGCCGATCCTGAAAGAGACCTTGAGAGGTCATCTCGTTCGTCCCCCTGCTCCGCGGGAGGATCATCGATCACGGAGTCACTCCTGCCGGCGAGCTGCTCTGGCTGCCGGCGCCCGAACGCCATCGCGGCGGTTTACAAGCAGCACAAACGTCACTGGAAAGCGACAGGAATGCCCTTCGGATCAGCATTAAAAGGAGAAATTGGTGACATTCGGTATGTAGCAAACACGCATTCAATCAAAATAATAATGTAAGTCATTGATTACACACAGAGTGAGGTCATGATTCCTCAACAGGAAAAATACGTGGCTTCGCCATTCGGAAGCGAGGGGCTTGTCCTTCAAGTGACAAAACCCAGAATGTGTTTAGGGCAGGTGACACTTTGTCATGGTTGATCGCTTAATGCTTTTTGAATCACCACTCATTTTTCATCTCATTTTGCTTCGGCTTTCATTTCAAAGACTAGCTGGTATGACTGTGAGGAAAGTCTAAAAATAAATGAGTTGCATTTATGAGCGGCAGAACTTTTTTTTTAAGAGTTTGCAGATGGGAGGGAAGGCATGTCGCCGATGTGGGTGGTTAATAACCCGAGTGATGATCTGGAGATGCTACCACCCGTTTTCTTTCATCCCCTTTGCAGAATCCATGCTCAAAGCTCAGATACATGTTCTGCAGGTCCAGGTTACATGTGATTTTTTAAATGTTCTCACTATCTACCATGAATGACCACTCATGCTGGCAAGGTAGTAAATCCCACTGCTTTGAAGGGACTCTTTTCTGGGGGCAAAAGAGAGAGGTGCAGATAGGCTTCGAGTTGGGGAGTTTTTTGGTCAAAATCTGGCTTTGGACAATATTGGTGTGTTTCTAAATTGCACTTAATGGTCTGATTAAAAGTATGCATTCATGCTAGCTGCAAGTTAGCACTGCTTGGCTAAATATTTATAAGGGTGCTATAGGGCTTAGATTCCAATGGGAACTAATAATCTACCATGTGTATCTGGGGTCCCTGGTGAGCCGGGATTGCTGAAGTGATGGCATCTCCATCACTACAGTTCCCTGTCTTAGCTGCTCAGTTTGTCTGCCTGTGCTTTAATCATGCTTTTTACCATGTATGCCCAATTTTCTGTTTGCCTCCATATTCACATTGCTATTTATGAACTTAACTATGATAAAAATTATGTGACTTTTGCATAGAAGATACCTAAATATTTGAAAATGTTTTGTGGTCTGCTAGTAATGTGTGGAAAAGGTCGGACATAAACCAGATGTTTCTTCAGCCTGCCATTGTTTGGAGACATGCAAGAGGAAAAGTTACAGAAAGAAGAGGCAGAAGTGTATTTTTTTTCTGCTCTAGATATGGTCTATATGACTGGTGGTTAGGAGAAACCATCTAGAAGTAAGGCAGGCAAAACTGCAGCTCCGTTTCAGGAAGCACCTGCAAAGAAGTGAGCAGACTGTGGGCTAGGAAAATGTGTAAATCCTTTGTGTCCTGAGCACTTAGATGCTACCATTAACTTTGGAGAGGCAAAGCTGTAGGAAAGGGAAGGGAACAGAGAGATATAATAAAAATCTAGCTGGTAAAACAAACTAATCTTTCAGTTCAGAATATAGCTAGCTTCTTTATTTCTCATGTATTGAGGCACTGCTGTGCTGTGCTCTGTCCTAGGCAGGGCTGGAATGTTACTCTGAATACCAAAGGAAATTTTAGGGAAGAGTCTGTTACTGTCAGAGAAGTGGACTAAAGTAAATTGATTTGTTTTCTTTTCTAACAGTGATGGTTCTGTGAAAGCCGTTTCATGTCACCACATGATAGAAGAAAGGCAGGCATGTGTAATTTCTCAAGAGGATAACCTAGAGATGATTCCTGGCTGAATTCCTAAAGAGTACTAATTGCCTCTAAGTTTTCTGATTCTATCCTCTTTTTGGAAAATAATGACAATTGGGTTGATTAAAAAATGACTTATTTTGGAAAAAGTGCAGTCCATTTCTAGCTGTTCCTGAAAGCCTAGAGATCCATAGATGTCTGTTAAAGATGTCTGTTAAGGGAGTTAAAGAAAACCTCCCTTGCAAGTACAAAGGAGTGCTCCTATTCTTAATGATTTCTCTGATTTAAGATGTTTTGTCTATTGCAGAAAATTTACAAAGGGTGATTAGAGTTCATGTAAATACCAAGGCAGAACTTAACTGCCCGTGGCTTCATTTCATAAGGTACATTAGTACGAGACCTACTGCCTCAAAGCAAAGACAAAGCTGCTGCAGGCACTGGGTTCATGGGGCGAATGCAGGCTGCAATTATTTCTTTTGAAGATCGTATAATGCTAAGGTGCGTGTTGCATTGGTACCTGCCCAAAGGACTTACAGGTCCAGTTTGGCCATCAGTACAGAAGTTCCTCATTCTAAGGTTCTCACACTTGAGAGAGTAACACGATATTTATATTGGTATTATTATTAGCGTTTATTAGAATTGAATATTGATAAATGGTGAGCTACAGCTGTTTCTGCACTGCCAGGTGATCTTCAGGAATTCCTGTCTGTCTCTGAACTTGCAATCTTTACAGTTACTGTATTTCTAAAATCAAAGTCTGCAGTAACTTAGAGGTAAAATCTATTTCTTACTTTTCTTTAATGGATACATACTGTATTGGACAGGAATTATTTCCCCTAAGGGTCCCTTAAAGAAATAGTTTGAAGACAAAAGAGAAGTTATACAGCCTTATTTTCAGTTGCACATGGTTTTTTCTTGCCCTTATTCAGTACCTTCCTGTGAATTCAGAGATCTTAATTCACAAAGGTACTTGGCTACATTCCTAGCTTTAACCAGAATAATAGTTTTGTTGTCTTTACTGGGACGATTCATGTGCTTCAGGTTGAGTGCACGGATAGATAACTGGCTGAAGGCAGGGGATTATCTCAACCTTTGTATAGGAATTCTGTAGTATTTGGAAGGGCAAAGTCTGTTTGCCCGAATGAGTTTTGTGTATGCAAAACATACACACTTGTGTATGTATGAGTTTTTTTATGTATAGCTTCGGCATCCAGGACGTACAGCCTGGCAAGGGCTCGTGCAGCCATTAAGTCCACCAAAATCTGAATGTATGAAGGTCTTTGTGTACATTCAGAAGCTGTAGTCAACCAAAGTAAATAATTTCATATTTTTTCTGCTCATATACGTATTTACTCATAAGAGTCATTGTTCTAGCTTGGTTAATGACACATTTGGTGAAACTGATTCCAACCTATTTTCTGCTGAAATTATTTTCCGAGAAAAGCCTCGTAGCCAAGAACCTCCCTGCAGAACTTGAAGTGCAGATCCCTCACCCAAGCCACAAAAGCACACGAAGCAGACGGAGCAGGGGCTCTCAGGAGCAACAGTCATTGTGTTGCACAGCTGAAAATGCCTGAATTGGCAAACAAAATAGGGAAAAATGGGAAACCAAAGAGTTCTGCGGGAAACTCTAGCCTGAACTGAAAACCAGATCTGTGACTGGCAAAGGCAGTGGAAGCTGAGATGGAGATTGGACATCTAGAAAAAATGGTTCATCCTTCTAGACAATGTAATTCATGTTGCAGCTGGGCCAGAAGAATATCAACAGGCAGCAACTGTTGGAGACGGCACATGGTATTTCTGCACGAAGGGGGAGCGCTGAAAAGAAAAATGTTGACTAGCAAATTACTGGAAAGTTCAAAGAAAGTACATGAGAAATGTGGCCAAAGAAGTGAAAAATGATGAAGGGAAAGGTAACAGAGGTATGCCGAAGGTCTTGTGGTTGAACTGGAAGCTTCTGCTATGCTGGAAGGTCACAGAGGCTTTAAAAAAATGAACAGCAGGGAAATTTCTGAACCAGAAATGGAGCCATGAAAAGCAAAGGCAGAAGAGTGGCCATTACCAAGGTAGAAATATGTTGGTGGTGCATTTCAAAGAAGTTGTGAACAGGCTCAGCTTCACCACATTTTAAAGGATCAGGAGAACCTGGACATTTCACCCTGTTTTGTGTTAAGCACAGGCTGCAGCCATCATGCTGAAAAGTGTAGAGCCAGCAAAGGGTAACTGGAGAAAAACTTAAAGAAATGGGAAGGAAGTAAAGTAATATCTGGAAAGAAGTGATTGTGCCTAAAGGATGAGAATGTGGAGTCAATGAGTGGATGCCTATGATAAAGTCCTTGCTCTGTTCCGGGAAAGGTCTTCTGCAGTGGTACTACACAGGGTGAGAGATGCCGTGACTGTAGAATTCTGAGAAATACAAGTTGGAGTTGGAGTCTCAGGAGATTCTGTAGAGACTGGCCGCTCACGTTGCAGATTACCATGGCAGGATCATTCTCCGTGAAAGCCACCTTCTTTTGCCATTGCTTTAATTGGCCTTCAAAAGCCATCAGTGCTCATGAAGGGACTTACATGGTGGGGTACACTTGGGACCTGCAGAGTGGCAGAAACATGTGCATAGGTCGAAGGGCTCAGTGGGGGGAAGTACCGGCACAACGGAACGGTTCAGCCAGGAGGCCAGTCTGAATCGCTCACATGGCATTGGCATGGGCCGACTGTGGGAGCAGTGTCCGTGCTTCAGTATGGAATGAGTAGGTTGCCGGGGTGTCAAAGGACAGGGCACTGAGGTATTTTGCAACAGCTTTGAAAAGCTGGGAAGAAAGACAAATGTCGTGCCAAAGGTCGGTCAGGCCTAGTCCAAAATGTTAGCTCACATCCATCCTCCTCGTAACACAGATGTCTGGTTGATGCAACATCCTGATAATTTGGGGGTGCCACATCTTTTCCAGCAGAACTGTGAAGAAGGAGGTGTGATAAGGGTGAATATACATAGCATGAGTAGGCATGGCGTAAAGAAGTAGGAAATAATGCAAACTCCATTGCAAACTTGTGTTAGTGTACAGCTGTGAGAACTGGAGACCTCCCAGAGTAGTAAAGAAGAAAGTAGGTGCTTTCTTAAGATGCATAGTGGGCACGAGATGATAAAACTTACCTCGTTGCAAAATTGTGCTGAAAAATCCTCAAGCAGCAATCTGTCTCTGCTAGTGTCAGAGAAGGTGCAGAGGGTTCACGAGGTGGGCACTCCAAGGTCACGTTTCCCAGCCACTTTTAGGTCATACCCTCCTTTCCGATAGCAACTTGTCTCACGGTGTGTGTGGTCTGTGCACTTACGTGTAAGTGTGCTCACACATCAGGGTGAACACATGGTCAGCTTCTCGTTAAAAGAAGCTTTCAATGATTGTATTTCGTATTGAAAATATAAACCCAACATCAGTTTAGGCAGAGATCGGTCCCCACCAGCCTTTCCCCACAGCTGTGCTGCAGCGTTGTGGGTGCAGACGGGTGTTGTGTCGGCACACGGCAGCAGGCGTGTGTGCAGTGTGTGCATATAGCACCCCCCCCAGCCCATATATCCCCCCACCCTCTGGGGTGATGCTGAGTGAGTCAGAGGCAAGCCAGCCCCTGGGAGGGTTCCTTCCAAAGCAC
>JAVJGJ010000033.1:18042282-18061937 GCA_035590215.1 Microhierax caerulescens
AAAACGGTGACCTCAGCCTCAAAACGGCTACCTCAGCCTCAAAACGGAGACCTCGGTATCAAAATGGTGACCTCAGCCTCAAAAATGCCCTCAAGTGTGAGACTGGATGCTTGAAATGCCAGCACGTTCGTGATCATCTCAATCTAGTAAGAAAGACCAATGAGGGAAAGAAACAAAATTCTCCAAGGAAATCTGTAAGAAGATGCCTTAACGGAGGGCAGGGTATGGACCTCGACACCGGTGCGCTACTGAAAGCAGAAGCAGCAAATGGCAAAGAGGAGTGAGAACAGTTTACACTTTGTGCTCTGGTGGGGCAAGGATGAACGGGTGTTCACACTGGTCATGAATGACGAGCAGACCTCGAGGGTAATGTTCCTTTAAGAAAGTGACCTCATTTGTAATGTAAACTACCTATAGAGGTATGTAAACATTTTCACTGGCTGTAAAAATTGCTATTAAACAGATTTGTCATCTCATAAAATCCCAAAGGAATAATGGGACGGAAATATGCTGGTGTCTCACTTAGGTTTGCACCCTGCACTTCAGTCTGCTGGTGTCTGTCTGAAATAAAACAGGTCATCACTACGTTTTCTTAGCTGCTCGTGTGATAACTTAGGCTCATCTCTCAAACCAACTAGCAGGGATTTTTAAACAGGGTTAAACATGCCTGACTTCAGTTTCAATCCTTCGAGCCAGATGGATTTTACAATGTTCTTCTTGTTTAAATAACTTTCAGAGTACATCACAGTAGGTGTTAAATCTCTCAAATGTATTTAAGTGGTTTCACCACCCCCACCCCCCAACTTTCTGTGGGTATCAAATCAGTGATCCCTCCCAAAACCAGGGTGAATGTTGTCACTGGAGGTCAACTCAAGACTTAACCTCAGGTGTGTTACATGTGTTCACTTAACAAAGTGCCCTTAACAGCAAATGAGCAATCAGCCCTTCCCAGCCCCCCCCCAGAGCCCCCAGACTATCAATGAGCCACAGGTATTTGCTGAATGGGGAGCGGGTAAATAGCCAAAGGTGAGCACTGAGGCAGGGGGGTCAGCTGGGGCTTTTTGTTGCAAGAGGAGGGTGGCCCCTGTGTGTGATAAACCCCATGGTTTGTACTACAGTGAGTAAATAACCCTGTCCTGGTTCGATTTTGTCACTGCCCATCAGAAACCAGTTCCACTGAAACGATACACTATCTTTTTAGGCAGGAAATTCCAACTGTTTCCCATAAAGGAAACTCTCCTTTTTTTCACTCTCCAGGAAAATGTGCTTTAAACATAGAAAACACAGAGCAGTTAATTTTTTCCTGAAGCCAGTGCTTGCTACATCATGTCCATTCCCAGTGCTGTCAATCATTATCCAGCCAGCATATTTTTCAGAAGGTGGAGCTGTCAGGCAGGAGGAATAAAAGGTAAGAAAAGGAAGGCTTCTGCTTCTTGCTGATGCCAAGGGTAAGTGAGATTATGTCAAAGCTTTAAACGGAGTCCCCGTTCTCTGCCCCACCCCCTGCTCCTATATAACACATGCTGCATTAGCCATACCTGTTCTTACCCAGCCGGTGGTGGGGTGTGCGCCTGCTCCTCGCCCCTGCCATGGATGCTCTCGCCGGCAGCCCCCTTGGATGGCTCTGCGTGGGCATCACCGCACTTTTTGGGGTGACCATCCTCTGCATGGCCAAGAGGAGCCTGGCAGAGAAAGCAAATGTGCTGGTGTGGAGCCTCCTGCCCGTCTCGCTGGGGCTGCTGTGCATGGCCACGCTGGGGGCTGGCAGGGGGCTGGTGGCGTGCGCCGCGTGCCTCGTCTCCTCCGTGTACCTGGGCAGTAGGGAGCTGCTGCCCGTGGGCGACAAAGCCGTGCTCATCACAGGTAAGGTGCTGCGGTGCGCTCTGAGAAGCAAAAACTGGCTTTTCTCACAAGTGAGCTGGAAAACTTTGTGTCCTTGAGTTACATATCTATGAAATGCATGCTTTTAAGGTTTCTTTTTTTTTTTTTTTTTTTTTTTCCCCCTTTCTCATTTTATTTGCTTTGCCAGAGATGTTTTTTCCAGGTAAATAAGTGTTCTGAAATTAAGTAGAAAAGCATCTTAATAGATGCTATTATTTTTTACTGTCTCATTTAATCTTTACAAGTAGCTTTTTAGACATACTTGTGAAATTAGCTGGTGGAAAAAGCCTAAGAATACTTACGGTGGTCTCATTTTTTAGGAGAGACGTTAATTTCTGGAAGCCCTCTGAACACTACATTCATATGTTACATTTGTTTACTTGAATTTGTTGCACTGGTTACGGCTGCACGGTTATCTTTTGTGTATATCATACACGCGTTTCAGGACGCTGCTTTGGTGCCATCTCTTTGAAACGATGTATGAAATCAGTCGGGAGCGAGTAATTTCCTTCACTAGCAGGGAAAGTTCAGGGCTAATTAATTCAATCTCTGTTAATGCTCTGATCTACTCAAAACCCACTTCAGTTTTGCAGGGATGGAATTTTTGTAGTTTTATGGCTTTTCTTCTGTTTCTTCTAAAACTTTAAATGTCATTTATTTGTGTTAATCAAACCTTTAAACCTGAGTGCTGCCAACTGCTTCTTGCACTGCTAACTTGTGCTTTTTTTAGTTTTATTTTCTATTTTTCCCCTCTGGAAAGATGAATTCAGTTGCTTTTATTTATGTAACTATTTCCTGCAGAATTTAATTTTGTTTTATAGGGACACCTGGAAATAGATTTGCCTAGCAGGCTTTTATACAGGGATCAAACACAAAAGCGAGGAGAGGACAGAATAAGCAGCAAGTTCTCCTCTCCTGCTTTATCTCCCCCTGGGTTTCTCCCCGCAGGTGTATCAGATGAAGATGGATATCGGGCAGGGGGGGAACTGGGAGCCCTGCTTTCCCACCCCTGCAGACACAGGGGTTGCACTTGCACTTGGGCATCTCCTTGCTTTTTGTAAGACTGCCCTTCTTCAGGAGAAAGCACCCTCTCAGAGCTTACAGGCTCTAGAGAATTTGAACTGGAGCAATATAGGGAAGCGAAGAACATTGGGGTATATTCCAGCAAGTGAATGTGCTTTTTTTTTTTTTTTGTACCTGTGCTGCAGCTATCCCGCAGAAATGCGGACACCTTTGGCAGCTGACATGTCTGAGGAGGCTCCTCTTGGTCTTTCTTTGAATCCAGACTGGTATGCAACTGATCAAACCCTCCATCAACCGAAATGGAAGGTTTGCTCAACGCATTGCATGGTTAAATCGCTCTGATTGCAGTACTCTTCCCCATACCAACTGTAGGGTGTGTGTCTGCATGCAGGTGCAAAGTGCCTTTAAATCAAATTTGGTGTCATTTTCTCCAATTTAGACATAGCCTGAGGTAGGCACTTTGTGGGATACGGTGATTTATGTATTTACATTTTTTCCCCTTTCTTTCCCCCATCCCCTTCCAGCCCTGCAGGGCTGAGGAATGCTGCTGTGTTGGGGGCAGCTGCCACGTACCACTCGTGAGACGGCTGCCGCTGGTCAGGCGATGGAGTCATCCCTCTGCTTCTCATCACGTACTGCTCTGGTCCTCTTTGGATGGCCCTTGTGTGGGTGCTGCTGTGCACGATTTGCTTAAGCCAGCAGTTCACAGAGTACCACGATAAGGAAAAACTGTGCCTGCTTGTCAAAATGCTTTTTCCTGTGAATAGCCATGGGCATGTGAGCGGTCTTAGAGTCATTGGTGAAACATTTCTATGGATCCTCTTGCTGAGAGTGAGTGCTTCAGTGGCCTCAAACAGAAACTCCTTTAGTATAGTTTGGTAGACCCAATGGTCAACTTCCCTAAAAATTAAATTGCTGCCAAGTTCTGAAGTAGCAGGAACTATAAAATTCTTGCCTTGGTTATTCTGTGTGTGTTGGGATGAATTTCTCCACTTAATTTGGTCTTTTTGTTCTTGACATGTGACTTGACATTTCAGGTGCTGGGTGTGAGTTGATGAGAAGTTCTCAGTGATGATTCAGCTACTGTCAGTAGTGACCGCCTTTCTTATGATAAATCTAATAATAATTGACAAATTGTTATATTTGACGTAGAAGCAAGGTGGGGGGAGAATTCTCTATTTTTTCCTCACTGTGACCTAAGTACTCTTTGAATTTTATGAGTTGAAGGGTCGAGTTTCTCTGGACTTCACTAACAGGTCTGAAACTCAGATTAGACCTGTTTTGATAAAAGCTGGGGGCAAACCCAGCAGCGAGCGGAGATAAACACTGCCTTTTATTTCCGTCTTGGGTTTGCTGCACCCATCTGCAGTTGCTGAGCGCTCTCCCCTTCTCAAATTAAAGTTATGTTGTAAAACTTCAGTAATGTGCAGCTCTATGGCCGTGTACCTGCTGGGAAGGTTGAAAGGGGAAGGATTTGATCCAGAAATAGGGTTTTTTCACTAAAAGAAAAAGAAGGAAAGGCACCGCACCCCCAAACCCAGAAACCCATCATGCCTTCGGGGTATTTGCAAGCCTCTCCATGTCTGCATCTGCTCAGGCAATTCCAAGAATGCAGGTTTGCCCTCCCTAGGGTCAGGGCTGCAAGGAGATAACTATGATATATATGGGGCTCCAGTGCATCTTCAACAAACTGCAGACTTCAAAAATGCTAAAAATCTTTTTTTTTTTTTTTAAGGAAGGAATTAAGTAGAGCATGAGTAATTATTTTCATACATTCAATGTCTGGCACTGATTGATCCATTTAGTACATGTTTCTTTCAAGTCACCTGGAATTAATTTTTCAGGACTAAAGTCCCAATTAAAAGCCAGGATCCAGAAACAAAGATCTAGCGTGATTAAGATGAGTCTTTTTGGCAGTCAGATTCTATTGATACGGATTTTGAGTGCAGGAGCGGGCATGTGAATATCTGCCTGGGTGAAATCACAGCTTAACCCTTATAAATTTATGGTAGGGTTAAGTAGGGTGTGTTGCAGCTCCTTCACAAACGAGGAAATAGTAAAAAAGCTGGCAGGAATCCCAACCCTTTGTCTCACATTCAGGTTTCCAGCCATGCAAGTGGCTTTGGAAGCCGAGCCTTTACGTGGTACATGGCTGCTGCAGGAAACAGCCAGGCCCTGGGCTAGCGCCACGGATCTGGGTGCACAGCAGCATCCCGGGGCTCGCTTGGCGGCGGGTACCACAGGGGGTACGCTATGGTGGGACATGCCAATGTGTCTCAGCTTTATGGTGTTAAAAACTGCATTCATTTCTTAAACGCTTCGTTTCCCTCCTGATGTTGTGCTTTACAAAACTGCAGCACAGTCCCTATAACCTCCTTCCCCATCTCTGTTCCACTGGGAGCCTTCGTGGGCAGATGGGTGAGACGTTTCTTCCCTTGCTAAGAAGCTTATCTGTATATGGGATGAATGGAGACTGGAATAAAAAAAGTCACGGGGAGGAAAAAACCTTTGAAAAGTATCTTAAGATAGCAGCAGCAAAATACTGTGTCAGAGGGAGAGACCTGTGAATCAGTGGAATTGTTTGTTAAATATTCATCGTTGTTACCTGGTGGGAGGAATTGCGCAGTCACGATCGTAAAGATCATTGTGTGTTTGCTCTAATAGCGCTTTCTGCGTTTGGCAGGTCATTGTGCTATATGGATAAACTTTGGGAATAAGCTTGGAAGAGGATGGAGAGGGTGAGAGAAGTTCTGATGCAAATTTGCAGGAATTAAATAGCCGGCGCTGTTTGGCTTGGCCTAGAAATGCCATTGTGAAGCTTTCTTAGGGTTTGAAAGCATTGCGCTCCTTTGCAGGGAAGCAGTTGCTTAGCTTTGGCTTGGTTGCAGCCCGTGACGAAAAAAAAAGTGTTTATCAGAAGGATCTGGATGGTAGATGTTTGAATAAAATAATGCTACTTCTTTGATTTAAGAAATAGAACCCAACAATTTGAATTCCAATGCCCTGTAATTGCTCTGTCCATCTGAGATATCAAATTAAAACATTTCTGTTTTTTTCTTGCTTTGTTTCCTTTCTAATTACTTTTGTTACCAGGTTGCAGTCTGAATATTCATATAAACCCAGTCGAGGGTTTTATTTCCTCTGTATGGATGAAGTAAGTCTTAGAATCTGTCAGTGGTAGAGCCTGAGCCGATGCTGTCAGCTCTGAGTGGAGAGGGCACGGTCTGGTGGTCTTTGTGGAACATGCAAAGGTCCAGCTCCTCGAACCTTCAGATCTGAACCTTTCTTCCTACTATCATATGTACCTGAGTGACTTTATTTCATCATCTTTTCAGTTACGTTTGCATGTATTTCCAATGTATGTGTAATTTTTGGGTTTTGAAATGATGGTTTAGGGCAGACCCGCTTCTCAAGTGTCTCTTTGATGCTTTCAGGAAGCGATACTGGGATTGGACATGCACTGGCTAAATACCTGGATAACTTGGGTTTCGTTGTGTTTGCTGGGGTTTTGAATAAGGATGGACCTGGAGCTGAGGAACTGAGACGGACCTGTTCTCGGAGACTCTCTCTCCTGCAGCTGGATATAACCAATGCCACCCAAGTCCAGGAAGCCTATCTAAAAGTCTCAAAAAAGGTGCAAAATACAGGTACAGCTTCCCCCCCCCCATTCTAATAGGAGTACTAGAGTACTAATGTAACTTTTCACAAGGTGCATCTCTTAACTGTTGGCTGCGTCGTGGCTTAGGTGTGCAGGTCACTCCCACGCCACAGCCTGTGGGCAGCCAGGGTGTTCGTGTTGAACACTGCTGCTTTCTGCAACGTACGAAACGTGGTGATGACTCTTCACGAGTGGGTAGTGTGTATCCGTAGCTATAGGTCTCTGCTTTGATCTGGAGGCACCGTGTAGCTTATGGATTTAATCTTTATGAAGTCCGTTCCCTGCTGTATAAGAGCCCTGTGCTTTCTTCTCCTCCCAGGACTCTGGGGAGTCGTGAACAACGCGGGCATCCTGGGCTTCCCTGCTGACGGCGAGCTGCTCCCCATGAGCACGTACAGGCGGTGCATGGAGGTGAATTTCTTTGGGGCTGTAGAGGTGTCCAAGATCTTCCTACCTTTACTTCGGAAATCCCAGGGGAGGCTGGTTAACATGTCCAGCATGGCAGGTGAGCTGCGCTAAAGCACCAAATGCATTTCTGGTGAACAGAAAAAACAACTCGCTTCCCTGGCAAAAATGCTGAGGAAGGTGTCGGTCAGTCTTGCTTGTCAATACACCTAGGGAATTAATATGTAGGGAAGAAGCGCAGGTTTTTCTTCTGTTTGGGTAACTATTCCCAGAAAACAGCCCTTAAAGAAAAAGAGTTTAATATGGCTAAAAGTACGCTGTTATACAGAAGACAGTAAAATTCAGGTCTTGCGTTGTAGATGCTATGAGGGATAGCTTTGTGAGCGTCCAGAAAGATAGGTGGTAAGTTGCAGATGTTTCTATAACGCGTTCCAGCAGACGTCTGTGATGACCTTAGTTGGTGTGGCATTGAACCACACTGTGGAGATGCCCAAAAGCTGTCTGCCTTTTGCAGAGATGGGCTGTCATCAATTTAGGCTGGTTACAGCTAAACTTTCAACCTTTATTTAATACTTCAGGTTAAAATCTGAGTGTAAATAACTTTTGGGGAAGGTCATGACATTTGCAACGCTCCATAATAAATGTTAAGGTATTTCACTTGGGCAGCTCCACCTTTCTGCCCTTCTAGGGCTCAAGTGCTATAGTTAGAGTGAGAAAGCGTGATGATAAAACACCTGCTGAAGAGAAACTTTTAATTCTTCAAGAGCAGAAGCTAGTTTTATTTTTTTTGCTGCATCCTACAGCAGTTCTTTCCAGAGTGCATAGTCCTAGAGCATGGTCTGCTAATAACCTGGGACCTGAAGAGAGTGTGTGCTTGTATTTCTGTAAAAAGGTCTTGGTTATCACGTTAAAAATACTTTAGCCTAACTCCTTAGCAAAGTGGTATTTTCTCATGAATAAACCATTTTTTTTAAAAAAAAAATTATTAATGGCATATCACATGCTTTTCAATTTTGTTCCATAAATTATACTTTCTCTCTCTCTACTTTTACAACATGACCTTCAAATCTAGGACAGGTGAGATGCTAAGATGTGGGAACTGAAGCAATACAGTATCTGGTAGCCAACAGCTGAGGGGCAAGAATGCTTTGTTGAAAATGAGACCTGCTAGAAGCAGGATGTCCTGATGCTGGAAAGTATTTTGGCTTAAGACCTCCTCAGGATTTACCATATTGTCTGCTTCCCCAATTTTCCTTTGCCCTGCCTGCTTGGACCCTTACTTCTGCGCAGCTGGTGTCCACCCAAATCCTGCTGTATTGCCGGGGTGTCTCGTGAAGGTGCTGCCTTGCGTTCACAGCTTACGTTGATGATGTGGCCACAGCCCAGCTCTGACACTGTAGTCTTCTGTTTTCTTTTTACAATCCCATGGATGTTTTGTATCAGCATGTCTGTGTTTATGGTTCATTGCTGATACTTGGAGTAACCAGTTCTGAATTATCAGAAGGACCTTCCCGGTGCTGCTCTGCCCACCAGCCCTTGCAAGCCCAGAGCCAGAGGACAGACCTCCGTTCTCCCTGAGCACCCGAGTGAAGTTTGCACTTTTGGTGTTTTGGGGCAGATGTCTTCATTTTTGGCATGAATCCCTGAGCTGCTGTGCAGAGATATATGGAGAGCTTCCCTGTGCCGAGTAATTTGCCCTTAGAGGGGTTGATAATGACCCTGCTTAAACCATAGCTGTTCACGCAGATGTTCTTGCACGCGGGCTGGTTTGGATAAAGAGCGTCCTCTTAACGCAGGGACTGAGGGTCCTTTGGTAAAACATTAGCAGAAAAGTTACTGAGGTCTCATTGTGCTGAGTCTATTCCTGTCTGCAGAGCCAATTCAGCTGGGCTCAGGTTAGCCTGACCTCGGAGGGATAAAATATGTGATTCAATTGGCTCTCACCAATTGAAACTCAGACTTATTCAGATGCATGCAGAAGAATAATTAACATATAATTGGCCTGACTTCTTCCAAGGAATGACTCCATGTAAGAAGCTCCCATGGTGCCTTGGCCACTGCAGTACAAACCCCAATAAACGGCACCAGTGGCTTACCTGAAAATTCCCCTGTATCTCGAAGTACTAAGATTCAAATGCATCGAGATAAATATGTAATGTTTGAAAGGGAGGTCGTGCCGGAGGATGCAGGTGGGAGAAAGTGTAACGTGCCTCAAGGAGAAGGGTCGCCCGTCCTGTTCCCTCCTCCCTGCAAACACAGCCCGTGGTGGCTGGGATGGCCCCTAAATCTGGCAGCGATATTCTGTGCGGTGATAACACCAACCTGTGGAGAAAGAGGAGGGGCTGTAGACGGGGAAGATGCTCCATCATCAAAGCATCTTTGGATTTTTCTAAAGCTGAAGTGACAGTCTGTCAGCTTTTGGAACAGAGGAAATATCTGTATTTGGAAGATATTCCTTTCTGGAAGCTTTTGTTTTGTGAACATATGGGTTGATTTTATATTCACCTAAAAATCCTGGCCATTTTCTATCTTTCCATCTGAACAAATGCTGCTGGGGTTGGAAAAGATGGGTTATAACTATAGGCATAACTTCTGTGATGGGTCTCAGGGAGTCCTGTGTGTCCGCCCCCCCCCGCGGGGTGTGATTCCAGCTTTGGTTTGTCCACAGAGATTTTTCCCACTTTTGTGCTGTTGTCTCTGGTCTTTCTGAAGTGAGCTGGAAGATGAGTTGGCTTTATAAAGCTAGAATTGAGATTGCTTACCCCGTCGTAAATGCACTTTATAGTCGGAGCTTGAAATTTGTGTTACAGTGACAACGAGAACAGCGGCACTAAACTATTGCTTCGCTATTTATATGAACTAAAACATGATCTGTGTTTCTGAAACCAACAATCATAATCTTCAGCAGTTTTTACCCTTAAATGCAATACAGTTGTGTTTTTTGGGTTTTTTTCTTCCATACAAGGTGTCTTATCAGGTGTTACTGAGCATAACTGCTATAAGCAACTGTTGATTTACAACTCTCGCTTTTTTTCTTTTTAACCTCTAGAAAGAAATTATTCTCTCACTAACTTGTCTTTAACCTCAGTGAGAGCTGCATAATTTTGGTAGTGCTACAATCTTCCTTCTAAATCACAACAATAAAGGCTGGAAAGAGCCACCGTCGAGCTTTATCATGTTTACGTTGCTCCTGCAGGAGGCATTCCGCTACCGAGATATGCTGCATACGGTGCATCAAAAGCAGCTCTGTCCATGTTTTCTGGAGTAATGAGGCAAGAGCTTTCCAAATGGGGAATTAAAGTGGCTGCAATTCATCCGTCAGGCTTCCGAACAGGTTGGTGTTCCACGTTTGGGTAGTTCTTTCTGCCTCGCCTCTTCTCCTGTAGTTCAGCATCCTCACCCAGAGCCCGGAGTGATTCTCTGCCGTAGGACTTTTTCCCTCCCTGTCTTCGTATTGGTTCTGGAAGTTAAGATCCACGGGTTTTGTGAGAGCTGTTCCCTCGGGTTCTGCACGCCGCCTGCCGCTGCCTCTGAGCGCGGCCTGTCCCCTGGGCAGAGCTCGCTCCCCCCTTGCTTTGGGGCAGGGAGGGTGCAGCTTTGTGGCAGCTACAAACCAAGCATCACGGTGTGATTGGTTTCAGTCTCACGCCTTGCTTGTCCTGCCTGAGAGCCTCAGGACCCTTCAGTCCTACTTTTCTCCGTGTCAGAGCTGCCTTTGAGCTGCTCAGTCTTGCACTGAAGTGCCTGGAGCAATACCTGCCGTCCTGCTTACCTGCTGTCAGCGCGACTCCATCTCGTCTCTGATCCTTCCTCCCCTTCCCTCCGCTGTGCTCCTGCTGCTTTCCATTCCCAGTCTTCCTCCCCCTGCCAGTGCTCTGAGCACTTTCTGCAGAGCCCACCCGGGTACAGGCTCCCCTCCGGCTGCCCCCGCGCCCACCCAGCAGCAGGGTGGCTGTCACGCAGGTCCCCGCTCCCTGGGCACACCTGGCAGCTCCCTGGGGACCAGGGCAAATCCCACTGCTGCCTACTCGGCAAGTCCTGGTGACTTCACGGAGACAATTTCTATGCTGATGAAAAGCAAAATGGTCTGTTTCGTTAAACCCCAGCCCCTTGAATGCCTCCCCTCCTGGGAGCTCTGACAGTGCCTGTGTGGTCTGCAGTAGCTGTCTGAGGCTTTACCTTCAGGGTCCTGCTTAGCTGTTGTCAAACTCTGGATGAAAACTTTGTGTCAAGACAAGTCCTGGTATTTGAGGTTTAAATATTTATTTAAAGAGTTTTATTTGCAATGGTTAATTCATGATGGGCAATACATGCGTTGGGAAAGGCTCTGCTTTCATTCCTACGTGATGCAGATGGGGGGAAAACAGTTGTTCTTGTGTTTGTGTATTTTTTTGTTTGTTTTGTTTGTTTGTTTAATCTGGCCTAATACAAGCCTTATCCTTCACAAAATGATCATTGAAATACCAATGTCACTTGTGGGTGAGAAGCGTAGCACTTGGCCAACCCACCTTAGCTTGCTTTCCTCAGTCACCCACACCTCGCATCAGTTAATAAATACTGGTTAGAAACACCTACAGAATGCTTAAGGACAGAATGGCAAGGAGCAGGGAGAAGGAGAAAATGCTGACTTGGCTGTGAGGGAACGTTTTTAGGCAGAGCTGGTAAACAAATAGCGCACGGGCCCCATGCTTGTCGTGCAGCCCGTGCTGTCCCGACTCTTCCAGGTAAAAGCACTCACAGCGAACCAGCTGTTTTGTCTGTTCTTCACTGACCCAGGCTGGAACATCTGTGAATCAGGGTGGTGGTGGAGAATGACTTATTGACTATTAATTATAGATTAACATTTTTTATTTTTAATTCAGCCCCAAACCCACTTGCTACCCTGTGATGTTGCTATTGCAGGTATACAAGGCACGTCTGACCTGTGGGATAAGCAAGAAAAGGAGCTGCTGGAGAACCTCCCAGCGGACACAAGGCAAGCCTACGGAGAGGACTACCTCCTGGGGCTGAAGAGCTACCTGCTGCGGATGCCCACGTACTGTGATGCCAACCTCTCCCCGGTGCTGAGCACGATCCTGCACGCTCTGCTGGCCAAGAGACCACGCGGCTTGTACACGCCTGGCAAAGGGGCTTACATGCCCCTCTGCATCTTCTGCTGCTTCCCCCTCTGGTTCTACGACTTCTTCATTAGTAAGATGCTGAGTCCCGACTCTGTCCCAAGGGCACTGAGAACACCAGAAGCTGAAAGCAAGAATCTCTGAGTTGTCCGGCAGCTTTTATCTTACCTGATGAGATAACTGGGAAAAACTCTATTTTAAGACACTGCTATTTATTGTACTGTCTTTGTTCAACTGCATTTACACTGCCTTGCAAACAGAGGTAAATCTTTGTGTGAAGATTAATGTTCAGGAAAAGCAGTGGATAAATAGAAAGCTATCCCCAGGTGGGCATTTTTAGAGGAATTCCCATGTTTTTCTGATGTCTTTTTATCCTGCCTTCTGTGTTATGGTATTTCACGAGGTTATATAGTTCCTGTCTGCTTCAAAAAGCACCACCAACACACAGACAGATGCATGACCTGTTTTTGTTTTTAAAAAATAATCTTGAAAATCAACAACCTTGTTAAGATTGTTGTATTCCTATCATTGGAGAGATTTAGGAGTGTCTAATGCAAAATTTCCTCACCGCAGCTTCAGCCTAATATGTTTGGAGTTGTTTTGGTTCAGCTGTTGCTGGTGCACCTGAGAAATGATTGATCTTTTTCCCAAAAAAATTTGTGAAATATAGTTGTGATGCTTATAATGTGTCCTCTTTGTTAGACTGAGCAACGTAAATTAGTTGGGGGCAAAATGAACAAAGGCAGATCAAGACCTTCATGAAGAAGCAAACAATCTCCTTCCTACGGTATCAGACAAAGTAATACTAAGTACATCAGCTGCTAATTTGTATGACTCTCTTGCTCATTCTGTGCATTGCCTGTATATGCCTGTGCTTCTTTAAATACTAGTAAACTCTGATTTCACTTCTGCTCTTTGTACGATTCCTTACTCGTTCTGGGTTTATGTCGAGCTTGTAGTTTTGCCCATTTCTCCTCACACCTTCCTGTGTCTCCCTCCGCTTTGGGGAGAGTGTGTTCGCTCCTCTAAGATCAGTCAGTCCTTAGGCTGGCTTTACTGGAGTCCAGTGTCCATCTTCTAATAGATTTTGGTCACTCTCCTTCCCTAAATTCATTCTAGGAGCACCAGGTGCCCTCCCTGCTGCTGGTTGTCCCTGCTTTTTATCCCATAAACCCCTCACCAATGCCAAGAATTGGGCAGTTCTCCTGTATTTTTCCTACCCTGCTCCCTTTTTGCATTGCCCATCGCATCCTCAGGCTTTGGAAAGCTGTGATATTTTGAAACGAAACCTCATCCTTCCGAGTTCCCTGGTTTGGCAACCTGTCCTGTGCCTTGCTTTGACAAGATGCATTTCTTTTCAGATGATGAAAAATTAAAAGTCATTACTTTCTCGGCTTTAAATGTAGACTCACTTTTTTCCTTTCCTTGCTGAGCAACCTCCAGTCTTCTGTCATAATCCTACTCATGTGATGTATCTTGCAGTCAACTGAACAGAATCACAATTTAATTTGCATCTGTAGTGTTTTTTCCACCTCCTTCCTGCATCTTTTGTACGTCAATGCAAGACTCCTCTGAATGCACGGAGGATGCTCAGCAGACCTGGCTCACCATTTTCATTTGTGCCCTGGTGTGGAAATCCTCCTGTACTGCCCATTTTGCCATGATTGCTGCTTTTGCTGCTGAGGCCTATCTCCTCGTGGGTTTATATCAGTCCCCTGATTACAGACTTTTGCTTTCCTTTGAGGAAGTGTGACCAAAAATGTTTTTCACTCAGGAAATCTGCGACTGTTTCTATCTCTGCCCATTTCTTCGTTTATCTATTTCCTAAATCTTTTATTTGTCAGCAAAAGTGCATAATGAAAAGATAATATTTAGTAACTGGATCGTTGTGACTCTCTTTCTGTCCAGTTTGACCCTTTTTGCTTTTTGGGGACCAGTGCTACCGCCCCTCCCTTCCCAGGCTGCCCTCGTTCCCACAGCAGGAGAGCACTGAGGAGGAAGGTGGTGGGGACCCTTTTCCAGGGAAAAGGGACAAGGTGGCTGTTGGTGCCCCGGTTACGGGCAGGACGTGATCTCAAATGGCTCAAAGGCAGCTCGTGAGCTGAAAGGAAAGGTGGGTGCAATGGGAATGCAGACTCGGGGTGCTGGGCAGCAGCCTCTGAATTTTGCCTGCCTTCAGGGCGAGGGAACTTGCTGTCAGCCGGCCTGTCTCCATCCCCGTCTTGGACCGAGGTGGTGTTCTGCACTTAACACCCAGTTCAGGTGCGACTTAGGTGGGCTGCAACTTTCCCCTTAGGTGCATTATACATCGAGATCCCTCTTAGCAGCCACTTAACTGTTTTGTGTCCCAATCTCCGTACCAGTCTTTAATTGTTGCTTTGGTATTTGGCTGTGGTTATAAAACGTATTTTTTTCCCCTCCCCTTTGCTTTTCTTAATAGGAATATTATCTTGCACATTGCAGGCATATTAAACAGAGCATCTACCTGGAAGATTTGGTTTCATTTTATTTTTTTCAACTTTTATTTCCCAGGTAATCTGCAGTCTAAATAGTCATTTTACTCTTCACCTAACTACAAAGATATTTTAGCAAGTCTCAAGTAATTGTGGTGTCAAAGACGGTTATTTTTTTGTTACTTCAGGGATCTTTGTGGTTTAAAGACAATTCTGTTGTAACACGTTATTAAATTATGTGTCATTTAATGGGCTGTAGAATTAGAGGTGAATTTCTTTTGCTAATGGCTTGCATTGAAAATAATCTGAACTGGGAGAGCCGCAGAATAAATTGTGGGTGTTTGTGGCCAACACCCCTGTGTGGATGTTAGCACTGATGCCAGCTCGTGCTCTCGAGGACCAGCTCCTTGCTGACTATAAAGGCTGATCTAACACAATGCCAGTTTAGGGGTGGGAAAAGAGGAGGTTTCGCTCTAGCACTGGAAACCGGTGTATTAAAGAACCCAAAACTAACCCCCACGATTTGAGCCTATTTTCAAAGATAACATGTCTAACAAAAGGCGGATGGCATGAAGAAAAGCAGCTGAGAAATGTGGGAAATTGGCTGTAGCCCGAAAAAAGGGCTAATACGTAATACTCCAAAATGTCACCTAACATCCCACGCTAATCAAGTATGTATAGTTTGAGAGGGGGTATAAGCTGCAGAAATCATGATTAAAGAGTGGGTTTGATACACATCCCTCTGCTCCAGCTCCTGGAATGCAGGTTGAGGCCAAGAAGTAAATGCTGTCGGATGCTTTTTGCCAAGCAAATCCCTGGCTGGTGTCCTGGGGCTCCCACTCTCCTACTCCACGTTTATTGCTCTGGCTGGCATATGTCCTTATTTCATGTGAGCAACTGATTTTAAGATACGTAGCTTTGGTGAGACAAAAGGTGAGTCAGAGAGTCGTCCGTTTCTATCGCTTTTTTAAATTCTGGCTCCGTTTGCCCTGTTCACAGAGCCCCTGATGACAGCCATATCTAATGCGTGCTTCTAGCGTTGCAAGCTGGGGGAGAGAGATAAAATGTCAGGCGTTTTTGTGTTTGTGTCGTTGGCTGGCCGTGGCAGGAAGCCGTGGTGGGAAGGTCTTGGTGGCTACCTGCCGAGGGACCATCTCTGCATTTCAAGAAGTGTTAATGTGTGGGACTGTCGGTGTGGCCGGAGGTAAGGAAAAGGGCCGTGAAAGTGTCAAGGGCGTTCAAATGAGAGCTCGGTTAGTGAGTTTTGGGTTGGGTGAAACTGGTGGTGTAGGAGAGTGGGGAGCTCTGGGTCACTGAGAGTTATGTGGGGACAAGGGTTAATCTGAAAACTGCTTTCAGGCTCTGTAGGAGGCTGAGCAGACCCGCTTGCCTCAGCCCCTGTTATGCTGACTGCCTCGGTGATGTTTACGCACAGCTCTGTTACTCAAGCCACAGCCATCAATGTAGCATTAAATACGTACAGGAACTTTAAAGCCCATTTTTTCACTAGTAGAGGCCAACAACAGGGATGCTGAGAAAGGGAATAGTCACTTTTTCTGATTTAATGAGCGTGAACAGGAGTGTAGTTATTTCTAAAGTATTTAAAATTCAGCTATGTGACTGTTACAATGCATTCTTACTGTTATACACGTGAATATTAAAGAATCTCCAGGTTTTGCCAGTTTGAGTCCCTACTATCCCGAGACGAGAGGGAGTAACTTCCACGTTCTTACAAGTACATGCCCTGGTGTATGTGAGGGCTTTTTCTGTGTGTTAATAGTGGCATTAGAAAAGTCGTTATAATTTTTGTATCTATTCTTTGTATCAAGCGGATGCTTCTGGGGAAATTTCAGATCTCGGTGATGTCAAAACACGCTGGTTTTGTTGCAAATTAACTGGGCTGGGCACGGCATTGCACAGATACAACTAAAATGGGTCACATTTCATGTGCTTGAACCAGAGTCCACGCCTGGCCATCAACACATCTGTGCAGCGATCACATTTACAGCATCTTTGGGACATATATATGAGTTTGGTCACTTTTCCTAAAGAGACTGGTTCTGGGATCCTTTCTGGGAGAAAACGTTGCCAGGTTTAGCCTTTTTATGGCTGTATTTTGCAAGCCAGCTGGGTTCCCAAAATGATGCAACACCCGAGTGTATTGTGCGTCACACAGTCATCATATTTCTAGGAATGCTCAAAAGAAAACTCCTTTGAAAGAAAATTCATGCAGGCATCAAAGGAAAAGCCTTGAAACAAAGGATCTTGGCTCTTGCAAGGAAATTAACAGGAGGATGTTGTTTCCGTTTGTTTGTTGGTTTTTTTTTCGTTGTTGTTGGGGTTTTTTCCCTTTCTTTCTTAAAAGTGCTAGGATACGTGAATGGAAGGTATTGCCACTGCCAGGAAACACCCAGCACGTTGGATCCTGAGATCTCCGAGGTGCAATCATTCCTGCCGAAACTTGTCAGCTGCCGTAGCGCTCCCTGGCATGCAGACACCATCGTAGGCAGCTTTTCAACAGCCAACGCTTCTGTCATCAGAGCCGAACATTAGAGCGGTTGCTGTTCAAATTATAGATGTAGCGTGGCAGCCTTGAGGCAGTGGGCTTTACCCTGGTAAGGGAGGTAATTGCTTTTATTTTTAAAGCATGCCCAAATCATAAATCAAGAATCACTGACATCTCATGAAAGCAGGTGAGTTTTAAATCTCTTTAGGAGGATAAGTGGGTTTTAGGCATGTTGTATAGGTCATTGTAACCTAAGCTAATGAATCTGGCTTTAACAACCTGTATGGAAGTAATTATGGTGATATAAACAGTCTCCACAGGTTTAATGCCTGGAATATGTAGGTTAAACAATGCAAGTTTATATCCCCATTCATCTTGTTGCCTTTAGCTTTGGAAAGAGCACTGAACAAGCTGGAAACTAATCCTGTGAGCTGAGCATTTGGATCTTGCCAGCTGCCGTGGGTGAGAAAAGTAAGGTCAGAGGATGGCTCCCAAATCCTGGCGGAGCTGGCTCTGCCTTTGCCACCAGCCAGGTGGATCAGGGGAGCTCGGGGAGGCACAGAGTGCACGGCTCTTTCTGCCGAGCCTTGCAGAAGTGACCTGTGAATCAGACTGGTTTATTTCTGAGTTCCATGTTCCAGCCGTGTTTTCCACCCAGCCCACCTGGATTTGGGACTTTCCCCTTGTGGTATAACATGGCACGTTTCAGACTTCACAATAGGAGCTGAAAGGTGAAGCACAGATGAAGGGGTGCGAAAATGAAAGATCTAAAGGAAACAAAACGACAGCGATTGGCATCATGGCAGAGAGCGAAGGAGGCGCAGGAAGGCAGCAGGCATGGTGTTGCTCAGGAAATGCGTGGGAGCAGGTTCAGCTCTGCTGGCATGTCATGCTCTTGGTCGTGTTAACCTACCCGCTGTCTTCCACACCTCCTCCACCACCTCCTACCACGCCTGACTTTAGAAAGTACTATTTGAGACACTGCGGACCGTGGTAAAATTACCGACTTATATGATGCCTTACTCGTGTTACTTGGTTTTGTAGCATCCCAGCGTGCAAACCCCTGGGGCAGGGGTGACCCCTTCTGACACGGGGTGTTGTGGTGAGGACAGGGGCTGGATGCTCCAAGCCTGACCTGCTCGCAGTGGTTTTGGGTGGTACATGGGTGAAGCAGGTCTCTTATTCCCACATCCCTGGGAATGGGGAGAAGATGTTGGCGGAGGAACGATGCACATCAGTGCTCCTGTACTAAGCCAGCACAAGTCTAGCGGTGTTGAATTCTTTGGGGGAGAGAAAATTACACTGTACTTTGTTTCACAGTGGGGGGGAAAAAAATAATATTGCCCTTTAGCCATGGTAATTCCTGTAACAGCAATCTGTGAGAGCAGGCGTCGTCTGTCCTGGGTTTCCTGTGGGCATGCACTGTCAGCTCCAGGCGCTGGGACCAATCCACCAGCGTATGTGGAAATCTCCGGTGCGTGTATGACACAGTGAACAAAGCAAATCAGATGAAGGAGGAGATGTGCATCTGAGAGCAGCCCGAGGGTGATTTATCCCCCTGCTGTGTGGGTGAATCCTACCTTTTCAGAAGAAAGGGTTAGAAATCACTGTTATGGCTTCTGCCTATCTCAGGAAGCATCGCGCTGCCTTTAATTTCTCAAACAAACTCAATTTGCTGCCTGAAGGACAAAATCCTGAGGAGCTAATTTAATTAAAAAGATGAACGGGGGAAAACAGAGTGAACATGATATAATTATTATGTTTTAATGTATATAGAGCAATGTAATCGTGTTGCACGTTTGGCATAGATGAATTAAGGGAATGAGAGGCTTAAAAACTTAGCGTTTTTGGAAATGTTTTATCATGTGGAATTGTTAAAAGTTCTCGTTGGGAGCTGGCTGTTTCATGGCCTCATATGAATTACATGCTCATGCAGTAATATAGGGTTATTTATATCCCTTCACCCTAAATGTTGCCGCTATGATTGCAAATGCGTTGCCTTAGATGCTAGAGTGGGAAGCACTGTTCTTAAAAGAAAAAAAGAAAACACAAAAACATCCCCCAAAAGGTACCCACTCACCAAAAGAAAATAGACAAAGCACAACAACATCCCCCAAAAGGCACCCACTCACCAGCAGTGACCCGAAACCGCGGCTTTGGGCCATGCCATCACTGCCTCTGCATCTTTCAAGTGTTCTTAAGGATAGAAAGAGTAATAATAAAAAAGGATAGATGTCAAAAAAAAAAAAAAAAAAAAAAAGAAGGAAAATTATTCTGCTCGGCCTACTGGTTTAACATGTGGTGTGGGGAAGGAAATGGGACGTGGCCCATATGGACCCATGTGCACCATAACAGATGGCTGCATCCGCGGGGAGCAGCGCAGCAGCCTGGCAGCAAAGGGTGCCTGAGCATGACTGAGGGCGATGTGATGGATGTGCTGTGTGCCAGGTAGAGCTTAAAGCTAAAAAATCTGGCAAACTGGCTTTGTGTAATGGAGATAAAGGGAGCTTCTGGTCTGGGAGAGGTGGTGTCCTCTCCGGTGGTGGGGAGTGTGCATCGAGGGGCCGGGGGTGCCTGGAGTGGATTTTTTTTTTAGCTTTGGTTGGTTTGAA
>JAVJGJ010000033.1:18061978-18072788 GCA_035590215.1 Microhierax caerulescens
TCTGTGAGGAAGGGAGGAAATGTGGGCTTTCATCCTAAAGTTATCTGAGACTTTCAACTGCAGTATATGGTGTCTGCACCCCACTGTCTGTCTTTTAGGGGATTAATGACTTGAGAGGTGAGGCTTTCTGTCTATGAGGAAAAGATTATGGGGATGTTTCCTGGCTGGGTAAGCTGAGAGGCACCTCTTGTGACCTTTTGTGTATCTTACTGCAAATAAAAATACCCGGAGCCTGCAGATAATACTCAGTTCAAACCGTTTGGAGGGAATTGGCTTAGAAGTGCCAGGTGCCTCTGGAAGAGTTAATCTTCTGTGTAAACATTTGCACAACCTCCTGGTATCCACTGGAAGTAGGCATTGCTTTTGGTTTTCTTGTGTTATTCCATAGTGCTTGCTCAGAGGATGCTGTTTGGGCAGCGTGTGTGTCTGGGTAAGGATTTCCCTCACCTGGGAAGAACAGGGCTGGTGGAAAAGGGTTTGCTTGTGGTTGCCTCTTTATTGAGGTCTGCTGGTCTCATATTCCTCGGAAACTGGTTCCCCAGAGCCTCAGCTTGCTCTTGATTTAGGCTGGTCTTGAAAAGTCCTTGCTCCTTTGCTGTTTGGTGTGCAGCGATGCGTGTAGTGCCAGCAGTATTGCTGTGGCTAACGTGAAGGCACAGTCATTGTGAGACCGATCCTGGCTCTGCTACAGCTTGTGACAGCTGTGAGGCACCTGGCAGGGTCCTACCTGGAAGCGTGATAAGCCTCCCCGGGACTTTTTTCTTTCCAGAGTGACATTACTGCTGTTTACTCAAGCAGCACAACACTTGCACATCAGAGCTGTGCTACAGCCACCTCCATCTGACAGCTCCTGAGCGTATTTATCTCTAGGAGCGGAGTCACTGGGGCTGAAGATAAACGTTGGCTTTCACACAGGGAATGGGCAGTTAGATTACGTCCATCGGTGTGTCACTGGCACCATGCAGCCTGGCAGGAGCGATGCCAGAGCACCGTTATGTCCATTGGTGTGTCACTGGCACCATGCAGCCTGGCAGGAGCGATGCCAGAGCACCGTTATGTCCATCAGTGTGTCACTGGCACCATGCAGCTTGGCAGGAGCGATGCCAGAGCTCCAGTGATGCCTGCAGGGTCCCCTGGGTACCTGCACCAGGATGGCCGAGGGCAGCATCCGAGGCATGCTGCTGCGGGAGGAGCCCCTGGAGATAAAGCAAATATTTCCAGAGAGAATTGAAAGCTCTTCAGGCTTGGTTTCTTCAGCCTTTTGAGACCCTGCTGCAACCTGGGCTGTTCCTGGTTCTTAACGGGTGTTTCTATACGTAACAAATTCCTGGTGCAGTCATTAGGTTTTCAGTACTGCAGCATTTAAGTCAAGTGTCTTAATTTTTGCTCTAATGAACTGCGATTCCCCAGGGGTTGTCACACAAGCTGTTCCAGCATCACAGAAATCTCTCCGTGACAAATACCGCTGGTATATTTTGGGAAGCAGTGGCGACAGCAGTTTGTTTCTCCTGTGACCCCTCCACGCCATCGAGCTGTTTGCTCTCCGCTCCTGCCAAGGGTGACTTTGACAATCCAATTCCCTTTAGGCAGCAGATCCCATCGCTAATTTTTCTCGTGAGCAACTTTCTACCCACTTCCAAGCTAAACCGGCCAAAGCTCCTCTTTCTCGCCGGTGTGATCCGTTCAGGGACCGCAGTGAGACTTGCGCCCCGTGGTAAAAACTGAAAAGCAGGTGATGCTGGGGCACCACCTTTCCGTTGTGTGGACTCTGGAGGACCATTGCTGGAGCTCCCAGGGCCGTGGGGGTAGGACCTTGCTGGCCAACACTCGTTAGTAAAAATCCCCCTTCAGACAGCCCAACACGCTGCTGCCAGCTCGGCTGGGGCCACTCAGCTGATAACTCTGTTTAGACAGCAATTAGAGCCAGCAGTTCTCTGCCAGCATATTAACTAGACAGTTTACTACACTTTGCTAAATATTTACACCTGAATTTTAGCAACAAATCCCCTTGCATATGGAGCTGCTTTGGGCTGTGGGGAAAGGTATGACATACTGAAAAAAATATAATCCCAAGAATCCCTAAAAGTCACGCTGGTTTTACCCAACATCTGCAGTTGGGTTATGGTTCCTTTAACTCCAATAATGTAATTGTTTTAAGATTTAACAGGGAGGCAAGCAGATGATTTAGCTGTTTTTCTGTTGTAGTGGTAGATGAAGAGGAAAATCGGGCTGGAATGGAGCAGCATGGAGGTAGCCACCTGGAGAGTTTGAAGAAAAGCGGGGATTTCCGTGGCTGAGCTGCATCTGGGGAGACCGGTGTTTTAAGGATGTGTCACCTTGATGTGCACTGCCAAGGGGGACAGGTGAAATAGTTCCTGCCTCTGAGTGGTGGAGGTGTGAATGGTGAGAAGCAAGGGAATGCATCTTGGCACGTTGCGCGGAGCTGGCAGGAGCGAGCTGATGAGGCATCCCAAGCGCCAGGCGCAGTAAACGCAGAGTTTGCTGCGGGACATCTCCCGCCAACCCTCGCGCTGCTTTGCCAAGGTGCCGGGAAAGGGCCATGGCCCGGTGAGCATGACCCACACGGGCAGGGGGGTACCAAAGGCTTACCTTGGCAATACTGCCCTGCCCCCAGCCCCCCCACCCGGCTATTCTTACTGGTGCGATGATCCACAGCCCTAGAAAGCAGGGGAAGGTCTCTGGCTTGGCAGCTTTGAAGCCGTGCACTTTGTTTTTATGGTTTTATAAAAACAACATTGTTGCCATCATATGCATTTTTGGGACTGGACACGTGTCCAGTTGCTGATATTACAGCACTAGACTTGCAGCAGGTAATTCTCACTGTCTGCATGGGCCTATAGGAAGCTGTTTGCAATGAGCAAGTCTGAGCTTCTTTTTATTTTCAAAAAAATACATGTTTGTGCACCCTACGAGTGCAAACCTACCGATAAAACCAGTGGAAACCAATCTGAATGTGCTATGGACATGGTTTGCAATCAGGTGCACAGTGTGCATTGTCCCAGCTTAAAGCCTTAGTTAGTTTGAGCAGAAGTTAACTCTGCAAATTTGCTTTCTGGGCTAAGGGAAGAGAGAAGTGCCAGCCGTTCAACCTCCTCTCAGTCATGCGGCCTCCCCTCCTTTAGCTAAACTCCCCGGGCTGAGGCAACCGATATTCTCATCTTGAGTAAATGGTTACTGCCAGAAAGACGTAGAACGGGATTCACGGGATGTTCTGATTACAATCTGTATCCTTGTAAACAGCGAAAGCCAAGGGGAAAAGTACAGGGCTTGAATTTTCAAACGAAATCATATTTCGTGCACAATTCAGAAGAAATTGTGAAATATTCCCAGGCATGAGAACCGCTGCAGTTTCACGGGCATACAGCTGGCTGTTGAGGTCCTTGCCAGGGCTCCTCATTCGTTCGTTCTAAGCAAAAAACATTTGGAGGGGAGGAAGCCAAGCCCCAGCACTAGCAGCCTCTTTTCTCGTGGTCGTGTAACATTCACAAGCACAAAAGGTCTGTAGACCGTCAACCCCTTGGCAGGACTTGATGCTTTGTTCGTTATGAATAGACGACACAGGTATGCGTCAAACAAACCCAAGACAACACGTGCAGAAATAAGAAAAGCTGCCCCAGCTTACTGGCGTGAAGGTTAAACCGGAGAGAGCTTTCTCCTCCTCCTCCTCACCTAATCCTTTCCTGACAGCGGGCTTTTCGTTTCTTTCCTTGTGCCCGTAATACATCCCTCAGGCTGTATCTGGGTAGAGGTCCCCATCAGACAGCGTTAATTAAAGTTCATCTCTCTCTCCGGAGCCCTTACACCCCTCCCTTATGTATTTCTAGGAAGAATTAGTTTTCCACCTTGAAACTTCTTTTGCTTCTTCTTTATGTACGAGACTGCCTGGCCATGCTTCTTAATTAGATGACTGACTTTTATTCCTTCACGTCTTATCCAGAAATACAATTTTGATCAATTCTGCAGAGATTCAGAGAAATATGAATGACAGCCTCTTAATATTCCATGGTTTCGCAGCAGCTGCCACCAAGGGCTTACACGATGATGGAGCTTATGCAGCCAGAAGGGCAAGTTGTTCTGCAGTTAAGCAGAAGATGCTATAGTTGTGTCACAATCTGCCATCTGTCATGAAAATACAGCTGAAAGGGTGGAATTTACAGCATGATTGCATCTTGCAGTGCCTGGTGTCCTCTTCGTCCTGCAGAAATACTACTTGGCTTCAAGGAGGTAAAGTTGTGGTTGGCCGAAAGGGATGGTTGTCTGTGAAGATGGCCATATGGTGGTCAGTGATGGATGGTTGGCCATCTGCGTGCTAATGGGTGACATGGCTCTTCATGAAGTTACTCCCCAGATGGCAGCGGGAGAAGCTCAGCTTTTCTGTGTCTGGAGGTACATGATGCTGTCGTGAGTGGGATGGGCAGGATGGGAGGGGAAGGGAGAATTGAAGATAGCACTGAGATAATCTCATCAGGTGCAGTAATTCCTGGGAGGCCAGCCCAGGCACTGGTTTGAGGAAGTGTCTTTCTTTTATCTCATAGAGATAAAGGAAAATCCTCCGATGCATCAGGAGAGTGAATTTGGTGTCAGATTTGGGTGCCAATAGACGCTGCTGAAACACCTACTTAGGAAAGCCAGAAATGGAAGAGCTTCTAGAATTCCTGGCAGAGCTGAGCAATGTCCCCTGTTCTAGCTGTGGGGTTCAGAAAAGGGAACGGCAGCTCCAGCGCCGCAAGGTGCCAAGCGTGGGATTTGTTTTCTTTCTGGGACTTCAAATCCCAGGCAGCTGAAGGGACCGTGCCACAGGCATTAAGGCTTCGTGGCACGTAGCTGGTGCCGGGGCACACGAGGCTCTTTCTACCTGTCTGTCCTTCTAAAGCAGTCTCTCTAATTAAATTTAAGATTGAATTAATTTAAAGGTCTGTGCATGCCAAAATTTTGAAATATGTTAATGCGACTGGGGAGCCTGCAACTCCGTTCCTCAGAGAGGTACACCCCCAGGTACAGCACTGGGGCAGATGCCCGGTTCCTCCCCCAAGCCCTGTGGGGTGCTGATCTGCATCATCAGGCACGTGGGTGCTTCTCCACGTTGGCTGTACGAGGTGGACCTGAGCTCCTAACCCGCCTGCCACGCGGGCTGCGGTGGGGTTATTCCAGCTGGTTATTCTACCACCAGAGCCCTCTCACCCCCTGTAGAGCAGCCGCGCTGCTCTTGTAGTAGTTGGTCCTGCCATCGTTTTTCAAGCAAAAAGCCAGAAGGCAACCGGGTAATGCAGTCAGTTTTAATGGGCTGGTTCACTTAAAAACCCCTCTGCTAGTTCCTGCTGTTTTCCAAGCTGGTAAAAAAATGAAAAAGACAATAATTTAGGCCGTTGTTGACAAGCAAAATAGCAAAATCAATTGCATTTTAATTTTTTGGCCTCTTTCATCTTGCAAAATTGCAAGAAAGTTAAAATCTAGATGAAAGGATGTGAAAGTAAATAATTAAGAATAATAAGAGGCAGGATTTCCCCCAGAACAGGTTTATTGCTTTAATGGGTGTATCAGCTACCTGAACATATATATCAGTCTCTTTTTGCTTGTCTAGGACCTGGGTGAAAGGGGAGGCCACACGGCAAAGAGGGGGTAAGAAACGAAAGTTATTCTCAGCTGTAGAATTTGCTCTGCTCAGGGCTGTTACAGCTTTTGCTGGCTGAGAATCGAGTGTACCATCCCAGGAAGGCATGGGAAGTTCCTCCTGCTCCTGCAAACCGTGACGTGAGCTCCAGGAAAGGAGACGGCGGCCTCTCCAAGGAGCACGCTCGCCATCCCCAGCGCTGCGCTAAGGGGCTCTTCAGCTGCGCAGCGTCGGCTGCGTTTGGCCACGTGGCTCGCAGCCGGAGACGGGGGCTGCGACCTGTTCCCCCTGTTTCCAGTCCATCTTACCCCCAGCTGTACCGTTGGTGCAAAATGCCAGAGGTTCTGACTCAGAAGGACAAGGATGCTTACAGAAAGCGTTCTGGTAAAAACCAGTAAAAAGGTGCCAAGTTGTTTTGCTGCCGGGCTCGGGAGCTCGCGGGGTAGGGAAGCTGCCGATGGTCTTTGGGACTGGATTTGTGCGTTCAGCCAAATGCCTCTCTGGTACGCTCTGGTGCTACAGTTATACCAGACATGAACGAGTCAGTTAAATTCTGTCACTTTTTGTAATTTTCCATAAATCCATAGATACTTAGGCTTGCTACAGATCACTAATTAGTGTAATGTGTTCTGCTGGCAGCAGCATTCATCAGTTCCTTTTTGTTGAGCCAAATGATTTGTCCGTGACTGAAACATGTTCACTGCTCCTGATGTGAAGACATCCAGAGACAGAGCCCACTGCTGTGAGCTGCAGCCCGAGGGGTCCCCTGGCCGGTGTCCCCCCCACCCTGACCCTTCGCCTCCAGGTACAGCACTGGGGCAGCACCTGTGTTTTGCACAAGCCAGCTCCAGCCACCATGTGCAGGGAAAGGAAAATGCCATTTCATCTGGCCGTGGCTGCCCCAGCAATGGGATGGAACTGGAAATACTCTTTAATTATTCAACTAACTGGGAGGTGAGTTAATTTTTGTGTCAGGCCACGCGAACTAGTCGGTGGATTTAGACTCATCCAAGCCCAACGCCACTCAGTTTGACATACCTCTGATAGCTTTTTCCTTTTCATTTGCCTTCTGCACTGTCAGAGAGGTTAACATTATTTATTCTTTTCAGAAAGCAAAAACAATATCAAGTATTCTAAAAGCTGTGACCTGAAGGCTTTCATTGTGTTGTGCAGTCAAGGGCAAGGCTTGTATTCAGACTTGTGGAGAGGCAGATGACAACGGCAATCAACATAATAAAGATTATTCAGCTGAAAGAAAAAGAAAGAAAAACCTACACCGAAACCCCAGAGACCGAATATTTGCTGGTGAATGCAGTGAAACAGGTATAAAGGGGTGGTTGTGTTCAGAGCTGCGAAGATGAAATTACCTTCCCGGCGAAAGGGCCGCTACGTGAGGTTTCCATCCCGCCAGCAGCTAATTCCTGCTGACGTCTGGCTTTTCTGCGGAATAATGGGACAATTACGCCTTGTTGACCTCAGGAGTGTTTCTAGGGAACAGTAAGAAGCGTGAGTTTGCCAGGGCACGCCGCCACAACAGCAGAGCATCACCCGCCGGCAGGATCTCCAGGGTATCTCTAGGACAGGGAACCTGAGTTTAATTTTTTGTTTTTCCTTGCAAATCGCGCCCCTGGCTGCTCTGACTCTGGCTGTTGCAATACGGTCAGTCCCGTGCAATGGCTTTGACCCGTGCAAAATGTGTGAGCAGGTCCTCAGGTGGAACTGGGGTGGCTGGGAGCATCACCATCCTCTCCCTGTGCTGTGCAGCCGGGAGCTGCCAGATCTCCCGTCCCCATCCCCGAAGGGCAGCGCGACATGGGAGCACCGCCACCGCGCAGATGGGCTGCGCTGCCGAAGGTAGCAGAGCACTTCCCCAAATTTTCTCTCCAGTGCCTTAGCTTCTGAGGCTAATGAAGCTTTGAGGGATAATGTGAATTGCTGCATAAATTGGTATCCTTTGCTAATTGCATCAGCATTTTGCTTTGATGAAAGCCCAGTATCAGGTGCCAAGAAACTAATAACGTACAACATCAATAGCTGTTTGACAAAAAAAAACAGAAATTGATGATTGATTGAATATCTAATGATTCATGGAGCCATGAATCCTGTCACCAGATGTTTCCTAAGGGTTCGGTGGAAGGCTCTTTCAGCATGATAAAAGATCATCCCTTAAAAAACCCCAACCAGCTACTGCCAGAAGATCATTCGGGCTACAAGGATGGAGGTCACCTTATTCTGCTCACTGAGACACGACGCATCACCACCCAGAAGTTGCTTCAGTCCCCTCCAGCCTTTTCCTTGCCTTGACCATCAGCCGGTCATCTTATCCCAGTTGCAGAAAATCAGGTGGCCAGAAATACTATTGAGGGTCTTCAGAGCCAAATGGCTGGCGGGCTCGGCTGGCTGCGAGTGCCACAAGCACGTCTGTAGCCAAACTGGATTGAGGCAGATCGTTTCTTTTTAGCTTGGGGACTACAGAAGGAAAACCCCTGGTATTCTTGTACGGTGCTGCCAAGCACCTCTGTGTCAGATGGTTGGTAGTAAACAGATTGTTATTACCTGGCAGTTGCTTTGAGGTGGAAACTCATTCACTCAAGTTTTCTAAGGATATAAAAAAGCCTTGTGAAGTGATGGGTATAAAAAAGCCCTGTGAAGCGGTGCCATTCACAGAGAGCCGGGGGCAGCATCCCACATGGCTGTGACCGTTCCTGCTGGCTGCAGCAGCCTCCCTTGCTGCTCGCTGCCAGCTCGGTCCACCTAGTTGGGACGCTTTTATCTTGATGTGACAACCCCCTGTTACTGCTGCGGTGTTGACAAATGCATTTCATATCTGCAACTCCCACGCTCCAGCGAGACCCCTCTTTGTCACCGCTACGCCAACCAGAGATGTTTGCACGGGCAGTAGGGTCAGGCAGGGTTGCAATGGAGATGTGAAAGCCCAATAAGAATTCAACACCTTTATTTTCTTGGTGTAATTTGTTAAGAAAACTGCTTGGCGATGGCTGCGAGGGAAGGGTTCGTTCTCCAGGGGTGTGGGAGGGGTTTGGGCACTCGCTCAGCCAGCAGCACAGGAACAAACCCACCTTGGCAGATGTTGCAAATGCGTAACTCCCTGCTAACCGCAGCCAGGAGCACTGCTGCCTCGTGTAAATGTTTAGCAATGCCAATGTAGCATGAGAAAGTTTGAATGTGCAGAAAGTAAAAATGAGCCCAAAGGTGGGGAGTGCTGTGGGATGGCGTTTCGGGGATGTGCGTGCACCCACCTGCCTGTTGGAGTCAGAGGTTAAAACACATGTCAGCTCTGGAAAAACATACCCAAGGTGCATAAGAGCATCGCTTGCATCTGAGTGACACAAGAACTCCAGAATGCCATTGAAACCATCTAGGGATCCATGGAAGGTTGTCCACCTCATCTTCTTCCTCCTCAGCTCCTGGCTTCATTGGTTCACCTGCATGACTTCTATCCTATGTATTCCTTCTTTCTCTCTCATTGGTACCAAGCATGTTACTGGAAAGCCTTATTGAGCGATACATAAATGTCTGCAGGAAAAATGCATTGCTAAACAAACTTCTGAGAACAAATAATTTTTACCCAATCTAATTTATTTCTAAGATGGAGCTGCAGCATGCATTGATCCGCCTTTATCTTCAGCGGACTTTTGACACGGTGCTCGCGACATTCCTTTAAAGCAGGAGAGGAAATACAGATTAAAAATTTTGCAGCAAGGTGGATGTATTTAAACTGAAAGGCTGTTTGCTAAGAGCAGCTAGCGCTCGTCCAGTCACTGCGGTGATTTAGGGGCAAAGACGTGTCCAGTTTTGCTGGACAACATGAACGAGGGGGTGCAGCGAGGGGGAGGAAGGACTCCAGAAGAAAGCCAACAAAAATAATTCAAGCTTTCTAAAAAAAAACAACCCTTATCAGAAACTGTGGCTAGAGCAGGCTTTGTTTAGTCCACGAGGGAGACAGCTGAGGAGGGATAACAAGGTTTTTTTGTCTGAGATGGCTGGAGGCGAGCGGTGAGCTGGGGGGGAGTGGGAGGGAGCTGGGGCAGCCGGGGTGGGAGGTACAGGGTGAAGGGAGCTCCTTGGCTCCACGTGCCAAACCTGGAATTTGGTGGTGTTGCAACACGAAGGATTTCTTTAATTTTTCTCCTGCACCATATGCAGGTGTGGTCTGCTTGAACCTGCTCTAGCTCAGGGTGTGGGACCCCGGCAGCTCTTGCTGCCCCTTCGCATCTTGCATCCCTGGGATTCTCGTCATTTCAAATCTGCATCCCTGAAAACCATCCGAGGAAAACTCCTGGATGTTTTGCTCAGGTACTCAGGCCGTGATTGTGCTGGAAGGAGTCGGTTCTCCCTGGCACAAAGTGTAAGCTGATTAAGCTCAGTGTATTTGAAGTTTGTGTGATCCTGGGCAGTGGTGTCTAAGTCCCGCTGAGAATCACCGTTAAGTCCTGTCAAAATGAAGAATCCTTATGTGCTTAACCTGACTCCACTTTTCACATTAATTTTGTTAAATGAAGGCAAGTTGCAGTGTATTGAAAGAGTGACTTATTTAAATTAATCTTAAACCAGTTCCAGATCAAATGCAATAACTAGGAACAAGTCACCAAATGGACAGAAGTGTGTCTGTATAGGGATTTACCTCTTTAGCAAAATGTTTTTTTTTTTTAGCCACATTTGTATTTAAAATGATATAACTTCTATGTGAAAAGGCTTGGATCGTTCAAGCAATCTTAAAAATTTGACTCTAAAACATTACCAATTAAAAAAAAATATGTAATTTTTTGTAAAAATCATAGAAGTCAGCAGAAAATGTATATGAGCGAGATCCAGGGTGTTATTTTCATTATTCAGTTGGTTTAGTCACTGGGTTTCTCTGTCCCTGACAGCCCTGCAAGCTGGGGCACTTCAGAGTTGTGCAAGAGAGGTGGGAAAGGGCTGAAATCTGCTCTTCTGCTTCTCCTTTCCTCCCCATGTCTGAAACTTAACAGGTTTCTTCTTGCTTTTTAAAACAGCGAGATGAAAGCAGTGGCGTGGCGTGCACTTGTACAGTCTGAGTTTGGACCAGCTGGGGGATGATACTGATGTAAGTATGCAATATTCATGTACCATTAATTTGCTGATACAGTGTGGGTGCTTTGTGCAATTCTCAAACGTGTGGATCCCAGCCCTTGT
>JAVJGJ010000033.1:18078174-18089576 GCA_035590215.1 Microhierax caerulescens
ATATGCTTGTGATTACAGCGTATATGTACGCACAGATACAGCTCAGTACAGAGAAAAGTGAGCCCCGTTCCTCCTGCTGGCTGGGGCACAGCACTCGCAGCTGCTGCATGCGCCTTCCAGCAAGTCAAGACCCAGACCATCAGCACCTTTCTAGAAGGAAAAAGCAAGTTGTCTTCTTTTTAATGAGAACCCTGGTTAAAAGTGATTATTAGGTACCATCCAGGTAGCAGCTAGGATGTGTGGGAACACAGGAAGCCTAGAAATCAAGAAGAGGAAAGGAAACCCCTGAAAGGAGGCAGGCGGCCGAGGTTGGAAGGCAGCACGTCCGAGGCAGCAGCAGAAGATGTGGCTGAAGATGGCTGTCACCATCCTTCCCCCAGCTCCACACTGCGTGGCAGGGATGGCACCTCCCGACGGGAACTCGTTTCCTTCCTCTGCTGCAAAGTGCGTGAAAATCGGAGCTGCTGGAGGTGAGCGATATGCCCTCCCGCGCCAGCATTAGCCTGGTCTCTGCAAAACACTTTGATAAGCGAGGTGCTGCTTATGGGGAGTATCATTTCATTCAGGGCTGCTTGCATCAAGTGCCAGTCCGAGTGAATTAAGGAGGCAAGATCTGACCATGAATAAAGGCTTTAAGACGGGGGATTCACTTTTGCTTATAAGCATCTGATGTTACTTTTGCATTTAAGTCCAATTCTCGAGATAGAGTTGAGAGCAAGGAAACCAGCAGCTCCCTGAAAGCCCTAACCTCAGGGCTTGTCTGCATGAGGAACTTGACTAGCATTTCTCCTGTAGTCAAAGTATAAGTGAATTAAAATAAATCCAATTATGGCCACATTTTCTCTGATGGAGCGCATCCACACAGGCTCGCCATCTGCTTTAAATAATCTGTGCTATGAATTCACAGCCCAGTATTGTTCAAGTTAGTCTTTGGGGTATTTCTGGGTAAACAAAGATTAAATCTGTTTAAAAATATGATTTACAGCAATGTTTATGTAAGGGTGTTCCACATAACTTTAGCCTCGCTTTTGAATATTTTCCCTATAATATTAATCTGTCTTTCAACTGATGAAATGTGTGGTAACTCTTAACATGCAGCACTTTGGACTGGCAATGGTTTAGGCTGGGTTTTGTTGAGAAGGGTCTTGACTGAGTTGAATCATGTTGAAATAAGTCAGTGACCTGGAGAGAGATTCTATGCGTAGGGAGTTGCCAATGTATAAATGGGGCTTAAAGTTGTCACACCTGTAATTGAACTGTTTCAACACTTTTTGTGTATGCACCGTCAGGCTCCTAAGTAATTTATAACCCTTCAAAACGAATAAGAAAACTCATGCAATTCCTTAAGAAGCGTGTGCTATATGTATGAGAATAGATCCAGGATGTCATTTTCATGAGTTAGTCGCTTTAGTCTGTTGGTTTCTCTGTCCCTCCTTACCCTTTTGAACCAGTTAGCTTGATGAAAGACCTTTCAGGCTGCTCCTGCAGAGGAGCCCAGCAAGAGAGCTGGTGGGATTGCAAGGGTCCATCACGGACATCGGCCCTTGGGGCCACGAGCTTGGCAAGTGGGTGCATGCCAAGCTTGGGGTGCTCCACCCAACGCACCCCAAACCTACTCCTGCCCCAGGCAAAGCACCGGTGACTCCGCATTAGCTTTAACCCAGGACTAACGGGTCTCCAGTGAACAAGGAGATACTTGTGCCTACTGAGCACTAACCTAACACAGATGTGGTTGTACTAGCAAGGTTCCCAGTCATTTTTCAGGATTAGCAGCATAGCCCTAATGTGTCTATTCAGTGGCAAATGTTTAAAACCTCTCTTTATCTTCTGATTTGTGTGTTGCTGTTACTCATCAGGCAAAATGTGGTGCGTCCCGTTGGGTGAGATGTGGAGGAGGGTTTCTAAAGAGAGGACTGTGTTGCTTCAGCTAATTAACAGAACTCAAAGGAAATGTAGGGCTTTTTAGGCTGCGGCTGGCACACAAGATGAAAGGCATTTGACCTCATGGGAGCCAACAAAGCTCCTTTGGTGGCTCCACAGGAAAATAAAATGCTTGTCTAGAAGCATTATTGCTCATTTCGGCTCTTTTTAATGAATCCTGAAGAGAAAGGCTCTTCAAAAGTGAGATGGAGTCAATACCAGAATGTGATGTGTTAGAGCAGCCAGGATACCGGGATGAATAGATGTGGACAGGCCATATAATTTGGGTGAGGGTAGCAAGCCAGAGTGTGCCTTTCACTTGTGGCATTACCCCCTGCCCAGACAGCCCACCTCTTGCTACCACTTGCAGGAGTGGCAGGCAACCCATGAGCATTTAAAGACCTGCTGCTGCCAGGCTAGACTGCTGCAAAGTCAGCGTGGACTAGTTCAAAGGGAAATTTGTTGTTGCAGGCATTGCAATTAGCTTCTACCCAGCGCACATCACCCCAGCATCCCTCATTCCATCACAGCTCCGTGTAATTGCTTCACAGCAGATCTTATTTTCCATGGCTGCGAAGCTCCCTTGGATGAGGCCAGGCTCTGCCATCCATCCCTTGCCACTGCAGGGACATGGAGACAGCTGTGGCCCTCGGACCTTTCTCCTGGCTCACCAAAAGATGCCAGCAAAGAGCTTTGCTTCCTCTGGCTCAGCTGCCAGCGCTGCCTTAGGAGCACTGATAGCTGATTTGTCTTGAAAGACCTGCTTTTGGCATATTCCCCAGCGGGACCTGGAGTATGGAGTGAAGATACATTCTGCTGATCTGGATAATGGCATTGGACAGAGGCAAGTAATTTTTAAGCAGGCGTTTCCACTAATTTCAGTGGTATTTTTCTTTTTCCAATTAAAAAAAAAGAATTCCCATGCGTGCCTATGTGGGAGTGTGGTCTATAATATTTAAACTGTCATATCCCAGAGGCTGAGTACAATGGAGAAATCAACAATTCAGGAAATGGGGAATGTGGATTTGAATTGGCCTTGAAGAAATATATTCTGTAAAATCTTTTAGGGCAAATGAAAGAGGCAAGATACTTCTATAGAGATTTCTGAGTCCTAAAGCCTGTGTGATTAACTGGAGTTGCAGTAGGAATGGGATGATCGGATGAAAAGGAAGGTGGGAGTGCTCGGATGATGGTGAGGGAATTTGGGCTGTGTGTTTGGGAGGAAAGTGGGGGCATTATTAAAGAACAACAACAAAATTTTAAGGGCACTTGGTCGTTAAAGCTACAGGGAAATCTGCAGTCCAACGTGGCCTTGTAGATGTGCCAGCCCCAATGAACCGCAGAGAGCCCAGGGCACAGTGTGTACGCACGCACATTCTGCTGTGTGTCAGGCTGGGGAGATTTAATAACAGCATTAAATTAGCAGGACTTTGATGTGTTGAGCAGAAACCTGCATGTGTGGCCACGCATCATGTGTACACACACACACACACGTGTGAGCGCTTGGCTCCATGGATTTGCACCGTGCACAGCACCACAGCCTAGCAGCGGACCGAGGCCAGTTCTCCCTTGCCGCCCTAGGAAACCCTCCATCGGCCCAGCAGCTGGGTATTTTTCTGATCACTAGTAAATTCAAAAGGATTTTAAAGGGAGCTCACTAGAGCCCCGGAATCATGTTGGTTCAGTAGGGCTGGAGACAGAGTAAAATTACAGTGACATCTAGTGATCATAAATATTTCACCAAGATGCTACCAGTGAAAAAATAAACCATTTATTGTCAGACAGCGTTTTAAACACATAACACACAACATCAGATCATTAGCCCAGCCTAGGGAATGAGATGGGTTACAAATGAGGGTAGATTAAGTGAATTAAATTGCTGCAGAGATGATACAGAGAGAGGTGCCAGCGCTGGGGAAGGGCTGTGGGTGGGTTTCCGCGGGGATCTTTGATGGCTCTGTGTTTCTCCCTGTTTCAGCGGAGTTTTGCTGATGGTACTAAATTGCAGCACATTCCTATAAAAGCAGCCTGATGTTTTGGAGACTGAGAGTAACTACTAAAATGATATGCAGCTTCGAAAGGTACGTGCTGGTCCCCAGGGCGAGCAAAGCAAACTGCCCCCTGTTCCCTGGCAGGAGCGTGTGCTGCTGCAGCAGCTCTGCCCAAGCACGGGGGTACAGAGCACCGAGCACCGACGGCGTCGGAGCTGCGGTCCAGGTTTGCACCCTGAATCAAAGTGGGATTTGGGTTTGCATTTGGCAGCAGTAAGAACTCCTGGTTTTGTGATGTTTAGGTTGTTTTCTAGTCCAGGTTACTGATTGACCAGTGGTATAGTTGTTTTTTTTTAAAAAAAAAAAGGATTTTTTTTTTCTTCTGGTTTTGCCTGTCAGACGGGCAATCTGACCGCAGTCATGCCCGCTTGGTCAGGCTGAGCTTCAGTTCTGCTGTCCTGCTGAAGTACCCTGCTGTAGCTGAAACCTTCAGTATGGGCAAATGGTGTGTTACTGAGCAAAGGTTTAGGAGAAACTCTTTCTCTGATGAGGATGGGGCAGGGCATTGCCTATTCGTGCCTTCATGTGCAAAGTGATGAAAACCGAATCCGCCGGGTTAGCTGGAGTAACACCAGAGAGAGATAACTGATGCAGCTGGTGAATTGATTTTGCAGTTTTAAACTGGGTATCTTTGAGGCCATATAAATACGCAGTCAAATTTTCTTATGATGAAACATTCAGGAGCTGCTTCGATATAAGCTGAGAAGGAAGCTCCCAGACAATTTCCAAGCCCTTCCCTGGAGTCCCTTGCAGCCAGGCAGGTTTAGTCTCTCAATTATTAGCTGAAAGCAAAATGTATGTTCCCACCATCTGATTTCAGATGCCGCTGGAGAATATGCCTCAGATACATGCATGAGGGGGGAGACAGATTCAGGCACATCGGATGCTGTGGCTGCCTCTGACTGCTGCGAGCAAAAACAACAGAACGGGAGTTTATTAAAACCGGTAGCCCAAATTAACTACAGGGTTTCTATGATTGGGTAAGCGATTTTCTAGAAAAAAGACATGTGTGGTAAGATCTCAGGTGCTGCCTTTTAGCAAAGCTTTCGATCCCACGCTCTTTGGAAAATTATTAGCTATGCTGGCATAGTCAGGAATTAGAAAAGTAATTACAAAGTGGGTAAGGACCTGGCAAAAGAGAGTTTACAGAGGGCTGGTGGTTGCTTTTGGTGAGGTTGCTTAGTGCTTCCTGGGCTAATGAAGGGGACAGGGTTTGCTTGCAGACTTGCTCACCCCATTTTCCTTGCAAGGCTGGGGAGCACCTGGTGCCTCTCGTGAAAGCTGGAAATGGGAGGAAAAAGGGCTGTGCAGCTGCTTTGCTCACCTGGGCAGCCACCGAGTCCTGCTACAGCTTGGAAATTTCCCAGAGGGCTTGCACCACTCTGATATTTTAGCAGAAAGCTATCCTGAGTGGAAAGCACTTCCCTCCATCACCTGCCCAGGCTCAGGGTGCCAGTGTCCAGCCCCAGTGACAGCGCTGTCATTTGTCAATATTATCCCCGTCTCTGTTTGCTGTGGCCCTGGGGCATGGCGAGCGTGCTGGGCAGGAGCTGTGCCTGGCGCCAGGCTGGCTCTGGGCACAACTGCCGAGAAAGAAATTAAAAATAACATCAGTGTGAATCAACGTATTTAGCGTTGGGTTTGGTCTCGGTGGGACTCCACGCTGTGCGGCTGAACCCTGGGCTTTTCTCCATGACAGGTCTATTTATTTTAAATCGGGGAGCAGCAGAGATGTGCCTCCAGCCACCTAAAAAGCAGGTGGTTACTTTTCAAGGACTATTTCACCAGAATTTCATACCACAGCTCCTCTTAAACAAAGGTTTGGAAAGGCGGATGATAATCTTCAGCATCAGCCTGAGAGGAAACACTGACCTGGATGTAGCATCAGTTTGCAACAGTGTGACATGGAAAAGCCAGTACCTCCACCGCTGCATGGAGATTATTTGCCTTTTACCTCACAGGATGAAAATGCACAGGGTTGATGTCACTTCAGTCGGGTGCATCATCCCACAGCAAAGGCCATTCGCCAGTTCAGATGATCAAGGATCAAACTGATCCTTGCTGGGGGAAAAACCATAATATTGTGGATATCAGCCCTGGGGCAGCACAGCAGTGTGGAGCTGGTTTTTGAGAAAGGGCTGCTTCTTGGCATAGCTCGATTCCTAAAGACAATTAGGTTCAGTAGTTTGAGTTATTTTATTTTTTTTTTTACAAGATCCACTCAGTTCCCAGCCCAGCCATGCCGAGGTGGATGCAATTTTAGATCCCACCAGCTACGATAATCTACCTTGTCAACAGTGACTCTTGCCCCACTCTGCTCTCCAAAATACTGCTCCCTGCGCTGACCGTACCTGCAACCTGCTTCCCAGCTTCCAGTCCCTCCCGAAGCCCCGGAGGGCTGCGTTCTTCCTTCCATCCCTCCTCAGGTGCAGCAGCATGTGGGCTGCCAGTGGCAAAAGTGCCATGGGCGATTTCTCCCAGCTCCATTTGCTGTGCTTCGTGGTCTCTCTTCCCTTCCATGCATCTCTCCGTGGTGCGCTTTGTGCTGTAGATACCAGCTGTGGGTGCACGGAAAGATGGAAAAAAACCAGGTGAAAAGTGTCTTTGCATGTCCAGGAGTCCCTGCAGTGCCACTTAGAAGTCACACTAGTGTCCCCCCCACGAGTGTGTAGCCGGGAGGAAAGCCAGGAGCTCCAGAGTCCTGGTTGTCACAGTAACTCTTGCTCCACCGCCTTTGGCTTTTACACTGGGAAAAACCCTTCCGTCTGCAAACACCCAGCTCTGTGGACATGCCTGACACTGATAATACTCATGGTGGGGCTATTTATTGCCAAGAAGCAATGGAGAGCCCTGCAGAACCATCATCTTGCTCCTGAATCTTCCCACAACTTCCAGCCTCTCCTCGACACAGACAGAAGACCCCAGTACAGGTAAGCCTGGGCAATGTTCCAAATCCAGAGTATCCCTCTCTTTTTTTTTTTTTTTCTTTTTTTTTTTTTTTTCTGGTTGCACTTCTGAATCAGCAATGGGGTGAAGGGACTATGTTGTCATTGCAAACATATATTTCTGTGCTGCGCGTTACTGCATTGTAATGAATGTGTTTTCTGAAGGCGTGGTTGGTTTTTTTGCAGTTGTTTTTTTCCCCTCTTTGTTGTCGCTGTAACTCTCGTTTCCTACTCTTCACTGAGATAAAAGGTTTCCTTCCCACCTACCCCCCCCCCCAAGAAAAATACCTGAGTAATGGGAATGACAGAACTCATGTATTTGTTCCCACCTTGCTTGTTTCCAGGCTGATTGCCTGAATTAGGGCTGATCCCAATTCCCATTGAAGTCCATGGGACTTTTCCCGTTGCTTTTTCACTGAAGCAACAGTGTGGGTTTGGAGGAGCAGGCTCAAAGCCAGGGGAGTGCAAGTAGCATTGCTCTACAGCTCGGGTGGAATAAAGACAATTTAATCCTGCTGAGGATGTGGCTCGGTAGTTTCACAGGTCATAAATGGTGACGGTTGCTGCATTTAGGCACATGCACAAAGATATTTTTTTTCAGAGCTAATATATGTGCGTATATATGTAAATATATAAAATGTCCAGTAATATAAATTACATCACTATATGAAGAACGTTTCAATTATAAAGGCAACATATTTTCCATTTAGGAAAATTAAGGAATATTTCCCTTTGAGATGTTCTTTCTGTTGCTTCATATCTCAGCTGCAGAAATATTGCAAGAGTTTCGTCAGTACCTCTCTGTTCTCCCAAATGTGAGCTCACCGAAGGCAATTCAGAGGGCTGAGTGAACTCTCATTTCCCCCCCCTCCCTCCCCCATATTCACACACATATATAACTCTACTTTAGTCAGTGCGCCTGTTCTTTAGCTGGGGATATTTTCATCTTGAAATATCTTGCAATGACATTTTGTTGCGTGCAGTACGCCGGTTTGAGTTCCCAGCCGTTTGTGCCTGATGAGGGTAGAGCCTGTGGGCTTGGGAATACTCTTTGTGCAGGCAGGTGATGCCTAGAGGGCTGGAATTACGTGTGCGAGGTCCCAGGCTGTTTTATGTTTTTGTTTAGTGCCTGTACAGAATTTTTACAGATGATCAGCTAATTAATTTGAACGGGATATCTCATGTTGACTTTTGGACTAGATGAATGTAATGTCTTTATTTTCAAACGAGGCCTTTCTGTCCCCGCACAGGGAAACACGTTGCCCTGCAATTACCGAGCAGCTACTGGTAATGGTGAGAATGTGGTAAAATTAGAGGGTTAGCAACCGGTCTTTAGCAACTGGGTATTTCCCCATAGACCATCTGCCTTGTTTGCGGGCTCTGCCATGGATGCCTATTTTGCCCAGCTACACCTCTGTACCAGCCCTTCAGCCCCAAGTTTTTCCAAATTTTCCCATTTGGAAAATGTCCCAAGTAGGCTTTTGACAGCATTATGGACAGCTCTCGTGAGAAAGTGTGAAATGAAGCTGTCTGAGGGTCCAGCCAGCCATGCTGATGCCCCATTACATATTACACTGTTGTACTTCCCATCGGCAATGACAGTGTAACATGATGGCAATTATTAACTGGTTAATCATGCGAAAGTGGCACAGCAGCTCTGGAAAGTACTGCATAAAAAGCCAGTAAAATGGAATCTATCCCATTTCCAGACAGGACATTGAAATGAAGAGAGAAAGATTAATGTCCTGCAGCTCCAAAGGTGCTCTGGGTACTTATTACATGCTGATTTGGGAAGCACTGGAACATCTTTGCGGCAGTGTGTGCAGTGGTCAGATGCAGAGGGAGGGAGGGAGGTCAGGCACATCTTGCAAAGGCACAAGCAAACGTGTGTCCGAGCTTTGGGAGGCTGCTGCGAGGCAATCCCTGCTTTCCCGATGGTTTGGGGAAGAGGCCAAGACCCTGCGCTGCAGGAAGCAGTGGTGCTGTGTGATAACGCCGTGGTTTGAACTTCCAGGAAGGGAGGAAAAAACTCACCCTTTGCTGATGTTCAGGGTGGGGACAAATCACACAGGCACCTCCTGCTTGGCAGGAGGGTGCCTGGCCGGGGGCAGCCCCACCACAGCTGCTGGGGGCGGCTGCAGCCAGAGGTACCGCGGGCTGGGGAGGGAGCCAGTGGCTCTGCCCCCCCCAGCCCCAGGCAGGAGAGCTGTTTCCTGATCCCGTTCCCACTGAGCTGAATTTCTTGTTTGGAAGCACTTCCGTGAGACCCTGCTGGTGCTGTCCTACCTCTGGTCTGGTAAGGAGCATTTTGGGCAGTGCCTGTGGGAGCTGAGAATGGGGAAAATGGGATGTGGAAGAAGGCAGTGCAAACTGCAGCTGTGCATTGCTCCAAACACCCAGCAGGGAGAGGGCTGGGGTCTGCCGATCCTTTGCACCAGCTCCCTTCCCTGCCTGGGCTGGGGGACCCCCCCTCCTTGCTCACCCACACAAGTTGACTTCCCGGTGCTGCCTTATCGCTATGTCCAAGTGCTGCATGAGAAGGATGTGTCCGAGCGTGGCAGAGTGAATTTTGCTTTATTTTGTTTCCAGCATCAGTGCCTGCACGCGCCAGACGCCGGAGGAGATCCCTGCCGCCTGCTGAACCGGACACTTGAGAAGGAAAAACCAGAGGCTGCGGCCGGGGGAGTTGTGGAGGTCCCAGGTAGGCAAGAGGAAAAGTATGTGACGTGGGTAGGACAGCATTCCTCTGAGGAAGGAGCCAGCGGGGACAGGGCAAGGCTGGCTACGGAGCGGCTGCGAAAGCCTGAGTGAGTTACACAAGGTGTTTGCCAGGGTTCACCGGCCGCAGCGGCAGCCCTGGGCACGGCGGGCAGTCACACAGAGAGCTCCCAGGCCGTTAACCAGGCTGCTGGCTTCTCCTCCGGCCCCTTCTCCAGGGACCGGGACAAGCAGCAGTAGGGGCATACAGACCATCTCGCTCTCCTTGTCTTCTTCATCCTCCTCTTCAGTGCTCTCCATCACTCCTCGTCCCCAGATGCCGGCAAAGCTGCTGCTACCAGGGCTCGGAGCCTCGCCAGCCACTCGCCAGCCACTCGCCAGCCCCCACAGACCCAGCTGCTGGCCCGTTCAGAGAAACCAGCGCAGCTCTCTGCTTTCCAGTCTGCAGGACCTTCTCCTCAACATTTTTGTAGTTTGACAACACCACTGGCATCTCCAAGAGGTGGCCCATGAGATGGAGACGGTAACAGCACCTTGAGGGTGTGATTATTGCCTGTGAGATGGAAGACAACTTCTCCTTCCTAAGGTGAAGCAGCTAGAGGGTGGCCCCAGGGTGCTGGCACCACATCAAGGATCTCGCCCTGACGTGTCCTACCAAAGCTGTCACGACAAAATAACAGCCAGCTGTATGGGCATGTTTTTCACCAAAGCAGTTACTTAAAATGGTTTTTTGCTTCAAACCTTCTATGAGATAAAGCCATTCATGTAGAAAAGCCGATTGTTCCCCTTGTAATGGAATTTAACTGAATTATGACCACTTACGTGTCGGAGACTTATGCTGAAACCCTCGGGACTGGAAGGCCCTACAGACCAATGTGGTCTCCTCGGTCTGTGTTAACACCCTTGGAGTTGGCTTGTGTGAAAAACCTCATATTGGCAGCAGAAAGAGAAGCGAAGGAGATCGTTTTTGACAGTCGCCAGCCCTCAGAAAGATGCCTCAGGTAGTGGAAACACTAAAAATGAAATCTGGTCCCTTCCTGGCCAAGAAAAAGCCAAGCAATGTCCAGCACAGCTACTCCCTGCTGCAGTCCAACTGGCAAAAGCCACTGCCGTGCTTGCAGGGTCATCCTTTGGTGGGGGGTGGACACCCCCAAAGCGGCACGTGAGGGATGCTGTGGATACAAAGCTGGAAAGAGATATAGCCACAGCTATTTGATATCTAGCATTACATAAGGAAGGCAATGAATTTAAAGCATGAGGGAGTTTTGCCATTATGAATATGTTTATAGGCCATGAATATCATTCAACAGTCTAGTATTAGGGCAGCCTACATCTATTAAATTCCCCTTGAAAATGAAAGGCTAGAGCCAGCAACCTGGCTCAGGGCGTGCAAGGTTTCCTTTTACAGTGACTCGTAGCTCAGCAGGATGGGAGAATCTGACCTTGTGTAAGAATTTAGGAATTTATACTGATTCCATTTAAAACACCTCGATTGTTTTATTACTTTACAAGTCTCTCTTCTTTTCTCCCCACCAAAACCAGATAGTTAAGTAGAATACCATATAGCTTTATATTAAACATCCAGTTCATATAATATAATATGATGTAATATAATATGATGTAATATAATATGATGTAATATAATATGATGTAATATAATATACCTTGCCTTGTTATGCATCCCATCACAGGGGGTCATTATAGTGGGGAGCTGTTTAATAGTGAGCAGACACTTGACTATTCTATTACCCCAAACAGGGCACCCTAT
>JAVJGJ010000033.1:18089676-18108795 GCA_035590215.1 Microhierax caerulescens
CTTCTTTTCTCCCCACCAAAACCAGATAGTTAAGTAGAATACCATATAGCTTTATATTAAACATCCAGTTCATATAACATAATATGATGTAATATAATATACCTTGCCTTGTTATGCATCCCATCACAGGGGTCATTATAGTGGGGAGCTGTTTAATAGTGAGCAGACACTTGACTATTCTATTACCCCAAACAGGGCACCCTATGCTTTTAATTCCCAATGCAAATATTGTAGCACGTAAGACTCTTTTAAAGTGGAGAGGGAGGGAAATTTGATGCAGCCTCTCAGGAGAGTTAGGGTGATGGAAGGATTTCAGTAAGAAATTAAATGCTGTCAGCAATTTAAATTTCTAAATAAATAAAAGCAAGTGCAATTACATTGAGGGTTTTCTGGGAAAAGCTCAACCAGCTTCAGCTCCTGCCAAGGTTGGGAAACTGAGTTACAGTGTCCAGGTGGATAGCAATTATCATTTCCAAGGACATTCCCATTTGTACCTTGACCCCATGGTCATGCTCCTGGCAACCCAGCCAGCCTGAGCTGGGCTTTGCCCTTTGCTGCTTTTGGGGCTGGGTGCGGACGCATGACGGCCGTGTTAGCTGGCAGCCACCATAGCAGTTTATTGCCCCACCAAACCTGAAATTAGCCCCTGGCACAGACCTGAAATGCAAACAGACTCTGGCCAGGCTCCTGGCTCCAGATAAGCCTTTTCTTACCTTTAGTGCTCATTGAGTGAGCTTTGCCCTCTGTTGGCCTTGGGCACGCCTGGGGAGGGTGAGAGCTCATGGGTTTCATGGCTGGAGGAGCAAAACGTGCGGGACGGGAAGAAAAAGGAGAATGATGCAGGAATGACAGCATAGGATTGTGAGTTGGGATGAGAAATCGAAAGACGTGGGAAGGAAATGCTCATTATCAGAGCTACGTTATAGGGAGAAGACTTGAGAAAAGCTGAGTATGGAAGTACCAGGAGAAATGGGATTTGCTCCTACTTGGTCAGAAGACACTTGTGTCTTAACAGGACCCCAAAGTCAGCTGGAACAGATCCCCAGCCACTTCAGATGGTTGCTTGAGGGAGCACGGCAAGTGTCCACTTCTGACACCACCTGTGGTCCCAAACAACCCTGGGCAAGGAGACAGCCAGCTCTCACCCATCGCACTACGACGGATCCATGGCCTTATTTCTGGTACAGTTCCCACCAGGACTGCGGGTCTGCCTGCTCGGCTTTTGGCCTCTCTTTGCCAAAATGAGGGCTTTTAGCCTGTTAGAAGAGAAGGAATTATTCCACATACAGCAAGATCCACCCAGGAATATGAACTTTCTCTTTGTACCAAATTGCATCTGCCCAGAGGAGCCTGACGAGGTCAGGTAATCCATTCCCTTTGGCACCTCTCAGCTTGGGCATCAGGTCCTGCTTGTGGGGTGAAGCACCGGCCCCTGTGGGATGACAAAGAACCAAATTTTGGTATGTGCTGTATGAAGCACATATAATGCTGTGTAATGGGCTACAACAGCCACCTTTGTTTGGTCTGATTTATCATCTTTGCTAGTAATTATAAATAAATCAGTGTCTGAATGAAACTTGCCATCGGTACTATGTGTGAAGGACTGGAACTACTGCTGGGGAACTAACAGGAAAGAATCCAGCTGTATTCTGAGAGAATTAACGAGATTTAAATAGGCAAAATGCACACAAAGTTTGTAGATACAAAAGCAGTATGAAACGCACCAAAAGGATGGAGCTTCCCATGTGTTAGCTGCCCATAGTCATCACTTTGCCAAGAGCCTCTTCACCACCATGATGTCCTCAGGTGCTACTTGGGAAAGACGAAAGGAGACACACTGCTGTCCCAGTGCTTTCGTACATTCCATGAAATATTCTGTAATAAGAAAAAAAAAATACACATAAATCATAGAGAGCAAATTAAGCAAAGGCAGCGCTGAAGTTCTCACGTGTGCTGATCGAGGCAAAGGGATTGTGGGTGCACAGTACTGCGCCGAAACCTTGCTGCTTTTCAGAAACAGTGCAAAAACTTTCCCAGATTGAACGCAAGCAAGATTTCTTCCCACATTTCTAAACAAACAGTAAGCTAATACCTGGGGAAATAAACCCCATGTATACTACTGGAGTGCGTCCAGCCGGCTACTGGGACAAGCCCCTAGCCGTGCCCTCAGAGCCCCAGCCAGCCCCTGCAGAAAGCAGGAAACAAGGGGAAACGCAGAGCAGCCTTTGCTCTAATAATAGACACGTTTTGCATGCATGTTGAGTCAGTGAAGTTGGTTTTGCTTGCTCACTACAGCTCTCGTGCTCCACCCTTCTGGCTTTTTTTTTTTTTCTTTTTATTATTTTTTTTTTTCCCCTCCAGCTTTTGCAATCTGACAGAGGCGAGTGAAAGCAAGTTGAAGAGGAGCCGGAGAGCAGTCCTCAAGCCCTGTCTGCACTAGGCAAAGGACAGCCAGCCACACCACTTGCTTTAGCCTAAACCCATCCCCCTCCCCAAGCGCTGGAGATATAGTGTGGTTGAACTGATTTTTCAGGTAAGCCTTTTTTTTTTTTAAACATCAAATCTTTGTAGCTGAGTACTCCCTAAGCAGGAAACTGGAACTGTTCAAAGACAAAACAGCAGAAAATGGTGTAAGGTCAGAGCAGGGAATCCTCAGCTGCTCCGTGTAATAGATATGCTGCTTTATTTACTCAGCCTCAAGCAGATCGGGCATTTGCGCCATCTGACTTATTTCAGATACCACAGTTGAAAGTGCCTTATAAACATCCGCAGGAGGTGGCCAGACAGACAGAAAAAACCCACACCAACTTTCTCCCTTTAAGTAAAAGTTACTGTGTGTGTTTTGCCTGCTGTGGCAAAGCAAAAGAAAGAAAGGAAGGGAGAAACAGTTCATTGCCGGCGACGCCAGTTTAAAGTTCACTCAGCTTCTGCCAAGGTTTTGAAGATAAATAGAGTTGTGGTTCTGGGGCTTTGGGGAAAACTTGAGAATGAGCCAAAAGCTGACAAAGAGGATCCCCTGAATAATTATCCGATGCTCTCAACACGATGGTGGAACATTCGGTCCTGCTTGTTGGATGTCGGAGATGTGATGCAACAGTTACAGGTACCTGGGATGTTTCTATCTGAAAGATTAGGAAACGTGGGCAGCCAAACCAGGGCACCCTCCGCTTTTGTCAGAAGGTTATGCCAAATGGAAATTTTTCATTTCATTGTTTTGTTTATAGGATGAAAGGATCTTTCAAAATTTCTCATACAATTTGGGGTGTGCCGTTTTTCACCAGATTGAGAATTCAATCCTGTCGGAACAATTGAACCTTTTCTTATCATTTTACCTTAAGAAAAGTTTACAGGAACTTGAGAACATTCTGGGACAACGTTGCCCTGTACTCAGAGATGTCTGAAATTTAGCAGTGCCTGGGGAGAAATAACAAAAGTACTTGGCTACATCAAAATCCTTTTTATTTTCCTTACAATCAAGGGCTGGGAGGGCTCGGGCTGCTTTCCACCCCCGTGCTTGTGAAGCACAGGTCCCGCTGAGCCCTTCTGCTGTGCTGGGGAGGGCGATGCCTGGTCCCCTACCCACACCTGCAGCTGGGGGGTCTATGAGTTGAAGGAGCAAATGCATTCCAAAAAATGATGTCAGAAAGTGTGAAGCCCCTGAAACTTGTAGTTTTGGCCCAAACCTTGGTTTTCTCCTGCTGCTGGTGTAAGGGCTGTGTTTGGCAGAGCTGGGGAGCTAAACCATGCCTGGGGGAGGTGGCTCACAGAAGATGCAGAAAAAAAACCAACCCTCTCAATGCCATTTCTGACCCTAAAACCCCCTTCTGCACTCCAGGTCATGCCTGCCACCACCAGCAAGGAGAGCAGGAGCAGGTGAGACCAGCTCGTGCCAGGCTGCCTAAATAATGAAGGAAATACCACTGCAGGGCAGGTTTACCTCAGATTTGGTTGCAGAGGAGGTTCTGGATTGTTCTGCGAGAGTCGGAGAGTTTGTTTTCTGCTTCTGTTTCTCTTAAGTCAAACCACAAGTGAAGCGGTTCAGATCTGGAGAGACTCAGTTCCTATGATCTCTAGCAGGGAAGCAGTGCTGCTACTGTTTTTGTTCTTTTCTGTGGAGATTTGTAGCTTTGCTGGGCAGGAACTCTACTGAAATGTGCTTAGCACAGCTGGAGCCTCTCGTCACAGCTGTAAAAGAAACAATTAAAAAGAACATTTGTGCTCATCAGCAGTGTCCCATTGCCTTCCCTCAGCGCTAATACTCAGACTCAGCTGCCTTTGATAAAGCCATTAGTCAAATCTCGCTCATCTTCTGAGCAGACTGTCCGTACTGATGAGCACCCCGTTACAAGGGATGGGGAAGATCCTTCCATCGCTTCTGACACAACCTATGTTTGTTTGTTTTTTTTTTTTTGCACCCTTCTCTCAGAGGCGGCATGGACATCAAGGAGTATTTTGCCAGAATTTCTTACCGGGGCTCCTACGATAAGCCAGACCTGGCTACCTTGACGGATATATTCCAGCACCACATCCGAGCAGTCCCCTTTGAAAACCTCAACATCCACTGTGGGGAAAGGATCGTGCTGGACCTGGAAGTGACTTTCAACAAAATAGTGAGGAAAAACCGCGGGGGCTGGTGCATGGAAAACAACAACCTTTTATCTTGGGTCCTGAAAACCCTCGGCTACGATGTCACTCTTCTGGGAGCAAAAGTTTTTGTCCCGGAGTACAATGCGTATGCAGATGAAATAGATCATCTGCTGCTAAAAGTGGTGCTTGACAACAAATCCTACATTGTGGATGGTGGCTTTGGGATGACCTGCCAGATGTGGCAGCCAATGGAGCTGGTTTCGGGAAGAGACCAGCCACAGACTCCAGGGATTTTTCGCTTCCTGGAGGACAATGGTGTCTGGTACCTGGAGAAGATGAGAAGGAAGCAGTGCACTCCCGATGGAAGTGTCCCCACTTCCCATGAGCTGGAAACAGAAGGTCGCCGTCGGATTTATCACTTTACCCTTCAGCCACAGGACATCGAAGAGTTCAGAGCTCGCAACAACCACCTGCAGACAGCGCCGAAATCCCTGTTTGTTCTAAAGTCTCTCTGCAGCCTGCAGACCACCGATGGCATCCGCTCTCTGATAGGGTGGAAATTCACCGAGATGAAGTACAATTATAAGGATAATATGGATCTAGTGGAAATCAAAATCCTTGCAGATGATGAAATAGAGAAGACACTGAAAGAGAAGTTCAATATAACACTAGACAAGAAATTGGTACCTGTCAATAGAAGCAGGTTGTCAGTGGTTTAACTCGCTGCCTGAATTATAATTCAATCCAGTGGCATTACATGCAAACCTTACCCCCATTTCTGACCAGCACCTAAAGGTTAAGCCTTCTCGTTCCATCTACACCAGTGTAAGGTGGAGCATATTAGCATGAATCTGGAAAAGAAATTGATTTTCACAACTGCTCCTGAATCTCATTTTGGTTTGGGTACAAATAATTTCTTCCTTGCTCAATCAAATCACCCCCCTTCTGTTTGTGCTTAGCTGGAAGCAGACTCTGCCCATTCCCTACTCCTTTCATCTCTTAAAAGATTTTCTAAATACATCCAGAGCAGCAGGACGGAGCGATTCCGCTGTATGTCTCTCTATTACTTTGTGCTGCCACCTGGGGAAAATCACAACCATCTCTTAAATGAATACCATATATTTTTTGCAATTTAATAGCCAGAAAAACAAAGACATCCTGTGCCAGGTTTGCTAAAGTTAAGCCATAAGCCTGTCCTTTTTGCTCTTGCGTTCACAACACCCTCTCATGTGGCAGCCAGACAGTCCCACACCTGTGCCACGCGGCGTGAATACTTGTGGATGGGCTATTTATGGCCTAAAACTGATGCTGAGAAATATCAGTGGACAATTCTGTCTTGTTTCAGACTTTACACAAGCCCTGCTCTCCCAGTGACATAACCAAAAAGCACTATTTCTCTGAACTGAAGGCATCTCACATACATTTTGTTTGCTACCACCCAGCAGCAGACTGCTGGGAATACATACTTCTCTCTCAAGACTCTACTCTGAGTGTTATTGCACATTAATTATCGTGGCTGAACTCAAGCACATGCACAGAATTATTTTTCTGAAGCGTATCTGTTCTATCGAGGATGTGTTTGCAGTGATACTAATTGTACTGATGTAAGGAGAAATGATGAATCTTCATCAGATACCAAGATTTTTTAGCAACAGAAATTACTAAAATGTGATCACTTTGCCCTTGTGAGAAGATGCTTGATGTTCCTTTATGTACAAATCTTGGAAGCATTACAACTATGAACTTACAATTAAGTAAATGATATAAGCAAATTACAATTAAATAATAAAAAAATATCAGGAGTTGTGAAGTAGAACTATTCAGCTGTTTTTCCCCAAATTACATGTATTCCCAAAGTGAAAAATGTCATTAACCACTGCAGTTCTCCTGATTAGTTGTATGTGCTGCTATTTTGAAGCTAAGGCTTTTAAAAATACAGTAACTCACCGACCCTTTTTTTATGTTATGCAATATGTGCAGCTTTCTATGACTAGCAATTTATACTTAACAAAAGCTGCAGGTATTCTGCACGTTCAAAACGTGTTTCAGAGAGACGCAGGGAGTTCCCCAAATCCCCATCTTCCCCGAGTCAAATGTGTGTGCACGTGCTTGGCTGCACGTGTGTACCGGTCCCTTCCAGTGCGTGAGGCTCCCCCATCCTACAGGGAAACGAAACGGTAACGACTGACCTTGCAGTGGATTGCAGAAGAAAAAGGGGCTGCTTATAGCGTGGCCCAGCAGCTCACAACACAGACGGTCAGAAGAAGCTGTCCCAGGAGCTGCCTCGTTTGCAAGCTGCATCCTGTGGTCCCCACTGCGGTCAGTGGAAGAGCGAAAGCAGCTGAGCTGGGTGCGTTTATCCTCGCAGCAGCCTGGCAGCAGGGACAGAGCATCAGGATGGAGGTGAAAGCCCAGCCAGGTCTTGCAGAGCTGTGGGGCAGGAGAAGGTCCATGCAGAGACAAGAAGCTCCATCGCCTGTGGGGAAAGAGATGGGAAATATCTGAAACGGGCTGCACCCATTGCTGTCCTTGTGGCTGGGTGTTTCTCGTGCTTTGGGCTGTTGCATAGGCTCTGGGGGAGGAGTAGAGTCACAGAAACTTAGAATAACTTAGGTTGGGAACAGACCTTTAAGATCAGAGTAAGGTGTTATGTCCATGGCCCTGGAGATTCAGCATGTTGAAGGACAAACTATAATAGGAAAACTGAAAACCTGCTTCCCTTTCAGCTGACTCATCTCCTCCAGTGTGTGCCCCATCCCCTGCTCTGGCTGCTGCCCCCTTCGTGGCACAGCTCAGTGCTTCTGGCCCTCCTGCTCAGCACAGCCACAAAAACAGATTTTATTGCCAAGCAAGCAAATGAATCTCTGTTGAAGGAGGGGAGGAAGGAAAAAAAAAAAAAAAAAAAAAAGAGGAGGATCTTCATCTCAGCTTGTACTGGTTTGCTGCTTCCTTATCACTAACTTTGGAAGCAAATCCTTAAAGGCATAGCACTCCGGGAGCAGCATCCTCCCTGCCAAAGGACAGGGCTTTGCTTTGAGCCCAAGGGGATTCAGACAGCTAAATGACTTGGCAAATCTCACCTTGGTGCTCTGGTATCTGCCGCAGAGAATAGCTTGGCGTGATGCGATTAATTCAGCAGTTGCCATCCCCCACCAATAAATCAATTGGCTTGGATTACTACCTCTCTAGCACAGGTTGCTTCCTACAGGGATCCAGGCCACACGAGTGTCAACGTCGTAACATCTGTATCAAAATTTGCACTATTGCTTTGCTGCTGCTGCATCGGTGCAAGCACCAAGGTGCCCCAGAGACTGAAGCTCCTGAGTGACCTGCGGGGTTGAGGACGGGGTTGTAACCACTCACAGAAGTTGTTTGCAACACCCATACCGTATTTCTCCTTTGCATTCGTGGAGGGCTTCCGATGTGCCGTCAGTAACGTGCGAGATTAAAATCTACTCAATATTGCAAGCAATGTGGGGACTGGATCATTTTCAGGCTCTCTGTGCAGTACCTAACACAATGAATTGCATGTCAGGGCTTTCTAAATATATGCCGATACAAATAAGCCAATAAATCCATCAGAACATACATATTATTATAAAAGAAGAAACCCTCTGCCCCCTTTTCCTGCTCTGCTGGAGGATAACGCTGTTCCTGCCAGGCAGTAAAGGCTGCCTGGACCTTTAAGGACAGCAGTTCCAGTACAAGTCTTCCTGGGAATTTTGGAGCAAACCAGACCGGAAAGCCTGAGCTCGCTGGTTGAGAGGTAAGTGCTCAAGTGTCTGATCTTTAACTTCAGCTCGCAGCTGTGGGTCAGCCTGTTCAGAAAAGCCCACCCCTGTGGGTCTGCATACCATGTGTTTAGCAGCATTAGGCATATTAGCAAAGTAGAAATTACAGCAAGCCCAGAGCCGACCGCGTCATTGCGCCACAAGGACGTCACACAAGTACAGAGATCAAGTGCTCCACACTTAAACTAACCCCTTTATGCTGAGCCCGAGCGTATGAAAAACCCAGCTACTAATTCACAGCATAGCTTAAAATCAAACAAATAGTATAGGCATGTGGAAGAGGATCCAGCTCTGGAAGCCTCTAATGAATCTCAGCAGAGAGGAACTGTTCCTAATATTCAGCCTAATTATGAAAGGACGCAGCGATCCCCAGGGATGCTTGCAGACAGGCAGAACTAACATCTGAATCTCGCTACCCACCAAGCTGCACGAATGCTGAACGAAGCTTGGCTGCTGCAGGAGCAAAAGTAAACAAGACTGAGATCCAGGCTGAGGCTTAAGATATCTGGCAACTTGGTTTTGGAATGCAAACTGTGTCCCCTAGGCGAGGGCTTGCTCGCTGCCGCAGCCCCATCGCTAGCACGGTGGGAACGGTTGAGCCAAGAAGAAAAGTCGCCTCCGGGAAGGGGAGGGAGTAAACGCTGGTTTACGTGAATGCTCCCTAAAGCCAACGATGCTGTACTGCAGCTTTGTTATACGTATACCTCTTACGTACTCAGAGAGATCAGAGCCAATTTTATCAGCTGCCACAAGGCTGTCTCTACTATACAGTCTTTACATTGATAAGGCCAGAGAGGGGGCAGCTGGGGAAGCTGAGGCACAGGCTGCAAATTTCCCAAAATATTTTTTCCCAAAGCCACACTGCAAACACCCTACAGAGGCTCTCAACAGGGAGGTTGCTCATAGCTGGAAGAGGGGAGCTGGTTATACACTGCACTCTCACCGGGGTGACGGGGACACGCAGACCCAGGAGACAGGTTATAGAGAGGACATCGGGTCTTCTGCTGCTGCCTGATTGATCACTGCTTCAAAGCAAACTTCAAGCAGATCAGACTCACCAGGCTAACCGACTCACTTGGGCTCCTCCTGGTCACGGAGGTTCAGCTCAACACCATCACAGGGAAAAGACGATTGTATCTAGCTACACAAAATGGCTAAAAGTGGGAAAAGAAAGAAAAATGAGGCAGAGGACCGCAGGATGAGCTTGCCAGTGAACACGTGTGCTGTCTGTTGGGGAGGGAATGGCTCTCTACAACCAGCGTTTCCAAGGAGATCCTGCCAGAGATGAGTGCCCTTGTCCTAAAAAAGAGATGGAAAAAACCCATAAAATGCAGTATCAAAGGCACTTTACTGTTTTTCATGTAGCCTCTTTGGGTCCTTTTGAAGTGAAAATGTTTATTTCTCATTCCCTTGGTGGGATAGCCCTCTATTCTATTACATTTTCCTGTGTTGCTGCATCAGCCAGTCTGAATCCTGGTACCAGTGCAGATCAGGAGCAATATAACCGAGTTGTGCTACTGGCTTCAAAACCGGGGTTAAAGCCCAGAGGTTAGATCATGTGATGTGCTCGCTGGCTGGGGTGGGGGTATGTCCCTCTATGTGTTTGAGGTGGGGGCATTCCCACCTATGTGTTTGAGGTGGGATTTTCCAAAGCTCCCAGCACCAGCTTGAGTGCTGGCATAGACCTCAGGTCAAACTGCTGGTCACCCCTACGGTACTGGACCAAAGCTACTGAAAGGTAACCACTCCCATCTCACCTACATTAAATAATTTTTGGAAAATCCTCCCAGGGAACATGCAACCGATTTCAAGGAGGAAGAAATCCATTCGGAAATCAATACAGCCCTTAGCAGATTGTGAATTGTTCTGGAAAACAAATATCCTTGCATGGAAAAAAGCCACATTAAATCTGAATTAACAGCAGATACCAGATGAGTCAGTGGATTAAAAGCGTTATAGGGAACCTTTTGTACCTTGGCCACACAGCCAGAACCAACGACAGTCTCATTCTGTTAATGAAAGGAAAAGGGATCAGAGACATGAAGACACAAAATATACCCAATAATTTGAGTTGAAACAAAAGCCTCTGGTTTGTAAAAGATGGTAAAAGAAACCAAAGGTGATGAATATGCCTTGAATGTATTCTTAGTAATTATCAATTCCTCTGGCCCTTAGGTTAGAAAAAAACAACAGTTCCTTCCTTCCAACAGCCAGGGTCAAAGCTCTGTCTGAACTCTACAGGGAAACTAAATGGATTTAAGAAAACAACAATCTGCTTCACATGGAAGCCTGTCTGAAATGGTGACACACTGAGATGTTAATCCCAGTTAGCTGAAGCCACGAATGTAAAACCTTCCAGTTAAATTACCTGTGGGATAAATAAAGAATGGCCTGCCTGTTACGGTAAAGGAAACAGTAAGAAATTGCTGTGACTTTTAAGCTGGTATGATCTAGCAGTTTTTCTGCAAACCTGTTGTTTGCCTGTTCTCTGATTTTTTTGTCACGTGGGACCCTCATCCAGGGCCAGAGATGTGGTTGTGCCACATGCCGTGTCTTCCCATAGGAAAGACATCCACCTAGGTTGAAGGCAACATCTGAGAGAGAGAAAGCATGACAGCCACCCGCTCCTGTCCTATGGTAGTCACCTGCTCCTGTCCTCATCTCTTTTTTAAGAAATACAGACGGCAGGCATTCACCTCCTATCAAGGGCACAGAACGGCCCAGGCTCCCCTTGCAGGCTGGTTACCCTGTGCTACAGGAGTAGGGGTGACCCCCTTGACAGCTGCACAACAGTAACTGGTGATTTTTCTGGTCACACAGGCACAATGAACATTCAAGAGTACTTCGCAAGAATTTCTTACCGTGAGTCCCATGAGCATGCAGACTTGCAAACCTTAACCGTCATCTTCCAGCATCACATCCAGGCAATTCCTTTTGAAAACCTCAGCATGCATTGCAGGGAGACCATGGAACTGGATTTACAATCTACTTACGATAAGATTGTGAGAAAGAAACGTGGCGGATGGTGCCTGGAAAGCAACCACCTTTTATTTTGGGCCTTGCAAGAATTAGGGTACGATGTCTGTCTTCTTGGAGGAAACAGTTACGAACCGGCACAGAGGGCATACACTGCTGAGATAAATCATATCCTACTGAAGGTGGTGATCGAGGGAAATTCCTACATTGTAGATGCTGCTTTTGGCGGTGCCTACCAGGCATGGAAGCCATTGATGTTGATTTCTGGGAAGGATCAACCCCAGATCCCTGGCATCTTCCGCTTCACGGAAGACAATGGCTCCTGGTACTTCGAGAAAGTCAAAAGGAAGCATTATATTCCTGAGCAAAGCGTCCCTTTCACTGATACCCCAGACCTGGGGAACATCAGAAAAATATATACATTCACTCTCAAGCCGCGACATATAAACGACTTTCAGGAGCTAAACACATACCTACAAGTGTCTCCAGATAACATACTTGCGAAGAAGTCCATCTGCACGCTCCAGACCACTGAAGGGATTTATGCCTTAGTTGGATGGACCTTCACGGAGGTGAAGTATAACTACATGGAAGACGTGGACCTGGTGCAGATCACAACTCTCACAGATGAAGAGGTTGAGAAGACACTGAAAGACAAATTCAACATAGTGCTTGAGAACAAGCTCACACCAGTAAACGTTCGCGGCTTGCCACCTAATTTAGTGGATGCGATCTAATTCTAATGCTGTGCTAGATGGATCTTTAAATAGCCAGTATAAAACTTTCTAAAATTAACGCTAATAACATTAATCTGATTCTAAAGTTGAATTAGTCAGATGAACACAAAGCTTGGTCAATTCAACTACATTGCTAATTAACTGCATAGTCTGATTGGATATTTTTTTTCTTAAGCCTCTCCTTCTACATCTTACGGCCTCTAATTTGCTCATCTGGAAATTGCTTTTTGACTCTACAACATTTTTTCCACCTCTCTGGATCTCATTTTATTTCAGATGTATTATGTGGCAAGGGAGACTAAAATGCTACAGAAGAAGCTGTGTTACCATTGTACGCAAAAGACCTCTAACCTTTTTTGGTATTATTTCCAATCTTCTCAGCAGACTTTCACAAATTATTCACTTCCTTTAATAGGCTGAAATAGAAAGTTGAGCTGAATTTGGCTTTCAAACACTTAATAAAAAAAAAAAAGGAAAGGTTAAGACTTTCTCAAAACAAGCCACTATTAGGTGCTGATTAGCTTATGATGAAATAAGGAAAGGCTCGAGTCCTATTTCCTCACCAGAAATTGACTTGAAGTGACCTATTTATGCAAGGGCTCTTAAAAAACCCTACAAGCTCTCTGATTTTGAGCATCCACATTTCCAGAGTCTGATTTTTCTGTTTTTTTTTTTTGAATTTGAAACAAAATCAATAGCAGCCAAGATGATTCAACAGTTCTTAAAAATCAGGCTGTTGGTATCAAAAATGAAAACAAAGTTACATCAACCCCTGCAAAGTATAATCTAAAGTTTTGGGGTCTAATCTTCCCACAATATCAAGCGAGCCTGACATTATTATAGAGAAAACTCTTCATATTTATTACAAACACCATTCTGCACAAAAACTACCTTAGGTACGTAGTACTGCAGACGCAAAAGAAAACACTGGGAAGTTCGGACATGCCACCAGTGTGGTGTCACAGCACGTTCCACCAAACAGAAAAGCCTTTTACCTTTATGATACCTGTGGCAGGTATGGTGCAGGATGTGTCATGACAGAGGGTGACAGAGGAGCGTTGGTCCCCAGCCAGGGAGAAGCCTTTGACGCCTGTATTAGTCAACCACACAGACTCACAGGGCACCTGATGTGCCTAAACCCCAGGTGCTTTCCCAGATGCAATCTGATGTGCTCTTTCCTTCCCAAAAGGGACCTCCGACTTTCCACCTCCGCCAGATAAAGGGGAGACACGCCTGACAGGGAGAGAATGAAACAAAAAGCCCTGCAGCACTTTGAAGATGCAGAACGCCAAGTTTTAGAGAGGGAACACATTACTTTGTGCAAATAAATATTTGGCAGGGTATTCGTTAGTTGTGGCAGTTCCGAAATAACTACCTGCTGCAGCTGAAGCTTTGAACCGATGGAAAAAGTTCCTTTGTGGGCACAGAAGGATCATTTCGTGCATCCGCAAGAGCATGGGAACATGCAGCCTGCAATACTTTCGCAATTCACTGCACCCACAAGAGAGCAGATCCTCCACTGCAAAGTGCTGGAATAACAATAATTTCATTTTAAAAAGCTACGGGGCCATTTGCAACTGTCTACTGTAATTATTTGACATCTAAAACAAGTTCAGTCTGGTCTTAACCAGGGAAAAACACAAACATCTACGAACAGAGAAGAAACAAAGTTTAATTTGCTCATGGATCAGTGAAGTCCAAAAATGTGCATTCATTTTGGGTGGACTCTGCCCTTTTGTGGCATTTAAGATTCAGGAGTGAGGGCCAGCAGAGCTCAAAGGAAGAGAAGCCCTCACGATTTGTATCCACCCCTGGCTTTACTGACTGCTGCCCCGGTAATAAACAACCCAGAAGCTGAAGACACCAATAAATAAATAAGGCTATCTTAAAAGGTAAGCTTATTTTCTTAAAAAAAACTCCAAACAAAGAAACAAAACCCCTGGTTTCTTTATGGTCATGGACAATAACATAAGCACTATTCTCTTTAGGCAAAATATTATAATATTTTGCCTAAAATATAAATAATATAAAAAATAAAAATATAAAAAAATAAATATATATAAAAAAAAAGTGGATAGAGAGCTAAAATATCGCCCGCTAAACGTGGGCTCCTAAAGAAGGCAAAACAGTGATCATGTAATTTCAATTCCTCAATCTTTCACTCTTCAGGTGAAGAGTCACTTGACTATGAGAGATTCTTTTGTTTAGATACAATAGTAGATGTAAATTTAGAACTACAACCTCTTGTTGGAAGTTATGCTTTTAGATTGTTAACATTATTTTAAAATTTTGCAAATGCAAAGGAAGCAAAAGAGCAACCTAATAATTATGCTTTATAAATGACCCAATAAATGCTTTATGGGAATAAAATTACAATCCTTTAAAAACAACTTTAAACCCCAAGAAGTTACAAACTGTGGTTTATCTATCTCAGAAAGTCCATGTGCTGATGTATTGGGCTAAAATTAGACAGATGATGTATCTTAACAGTGGAATTGCTGATAGTGTGTATAGTTCTGGTAAGGAATATTTTTGTACTAGCACCTTCATTTGCACATTTAGAAATAGTTCTTTAAATTATTTCTGCTGATGTTTTTCTCTGCATAAATCACAGTCACATTTGTGGGACTACCTTTTCGCTATCTAGCTTTTCATCTGATCTGCTCACAATTTGAAAGAACAGTAGCTTTCATCTCCTACAGTCAAGACCTAACACTGATTAATCATATTATGGAGCTGCAGAGGGAAATTACAAATAATATAAACTCAAGAACCAGCTTTATGCTGGTGTGGTCTATTTCGCATTCACGATTTGAGTGGGGTATGATCAGATAGACTTGGATTCTGCAAACCAAAAGGAAAGTGTTGTAAGCCTTATGTTATACTTAACAAATATTGAGAATATCCCCCAACAATATACTTAAATATCACTGGAAGCTAAATTCCTTTCTGTAGAAGGTAACATGCAGTTTTTGATAGGGCTCTCCGTTCAATTTGGACAGCTGATTCTACGCCATGCACATCATGAATCTGTTGCTGAAAATCATCTTGAGACATTCTGGTTTGCAGTAAACATTCAACAGTTCATCACTGAATTTATCTGAATAAAATAGCCTTCCCGAGTCACTAATATTAAGTGTCTAAGCCTCAGCTTACTGTAGGCACAAAAGATTTCCAAGTAGCTTTGTGGGTTGCCAAGAAGTTAAGTATCTGCAGTCACTCTAGACTGCTGAGAAGCTCAGAGCTTTATTTGCAAAGGTTCAAAAGATTTTGTGCCCAGCCCCACGCCCAGGCAGACAACCTCCAGTGTATTTTACAAACAGTACGTACCTACAGAGCAGCCCGCTCGCACCGGCAGCTGGCGGACTGCGACGGGACATTGCGAAGGGCAGGTGACTGCGTGTGACTTCCCACAGTGTTAGAAGGCAGAAAATCAGTTGAGTAGCTCCTCGCCCAGCCACCTTGCTCATGAGGAGGCAGGACAGACCAGGGATGCCCTGCATGAGGCTTCGGTCACTGTCAGACACCCCTCCGCTGGAAGGAATAAAGTTTTGAGAAAAGCCAGGACTAGAGATGTAACCCAGCCCCTGCCCGCCCGCAGGGCACCCTGCGAGCCGCGGGGCACAGCGGGGAAGGGACATGTGCTCTTTGTCTCCCGCGGCACGCACCTCTGCTCAGATCCATTATCCCAACACCAAAATGAGCTTGTGCAACACTCAGAGCAGACAAGAGACTCGGTGGTCTGCGACTCTCGCAAAGGTCAGAGGCTTTTTTCAGTTGTAATTATCTGGATAAAACCCGACACTTTACAAAATGTGCAGGGAGTATCATTTTTGCTTTTCCTAAGTGGCACAAGAGCGACATGTACCGAACGAGCAGTTCATTTACCGTCACGTAGATCAGTGGCGGACTCATGAAAAGGACATGTGAATCCTGGCTCAGATTACCCTCCTCCAGCTAGCAGATGACACTCCTTTCACTGAACAGTCGATTTAGACCGGTTTTCACGGACCCTCCTGAACGCTCCCTGGCGTCATACCGTATTTCTTCTTAACCCTGCTGTTACAATGCGAATACAGCAAATCCCCATTTCGCAGCCACCACGTATCGAGCTGAAATTGCATCAGCTGTTTGCCGTAGGGATGACTCTTAAGACAAAAAGCAAACCCTCACGTGCACTGCTCTTCTTTGCTCAGGGAACCATTTGATATGAATACCCATTACCTTTAAAAACTGCTCTGGTGAGGTTCCGTAGATTAAAGCATTTTTGTTGGCAGCAGCCTGAGCAGTTTTTCACAGCATCATAAATCATTGATGTAAAGAAACAAATCCAAAACGCAATTCCTTCCTTTACAGGTGACATGAACCTTGAAGAGTATTTTGCGAGAACCGGCTACAAAGGTTCCCTTGAAAAACAAGACTTGGAAACCTTAACTGATATATTCCAGCACCACATCCGTGCTGTTCCCTTCGAAAACCTCAGCATCCATTGTGGGGAGAAAATTACTTTGGAGTTGGAGCACGTTTATAACAAAATTGTGCGGAGGAAGCGGGGTGGCTGGTGCATGGAAAACAACCAGCTGTTGGGCTGGGTTCTCAAACGCCTGGGGTACGACACCAGCTTTCTGGGAGCGTATGTGTTCAATCCACATCAAAACGCGTACGCCACCATCATGACCCATCTCCTTGTAAAAGTAGCGATCGACGGCAAAGACTATATTGTTGATGGAGGCTTTGGTGTATCTTATCAGATGTGGCAGCCCATGGAGCTCATGTCGGGCAAAGACCAACCCCAGGCTCCCGGTGTCTTTCGCTTCACAGAAAAAAACGCCATCTGGTACCTTGAGAAAGTGAGACGGAAACAATATATCCCCAACCAAAGTTTCTCTAATTCTGATCTTCTAGAGAAAAAAGAATGTCGTAAAGTTTACATGTTCAGCCTTGAGCCACGGACAGTGGAAGATTTCCATTTCCAGTGCACGTACCTTCAGACCTCTCCAGATTCCCTCTTCACAAAGAAGTCCATCTGCACCCTCCAGACCACTGACGGCTTTCGAGCGCTAATTGGGTGGACACTCACTGAGACCACATACAACTACAAGGAAAATATGGATTTGGTGGAATTCGTAAATCTTGAAGATGAAGAGGTAGAAAAAACCCTCAAAGAGAAATTCAACATAACCCTAGATAGAAAACTTGTCCCAATTAATGTTAAAGGATTTTACACTATCTAGATGGCCAGGAAAACCTACAATAATGCTGCACAGGTGCAGTACCTTCCACTGTCTGTGCAACTATTGCATGATTATGTACAGGCAATTGAAGAAGAAAAATATTAATATGAGATTAAAGTGAATGGCACTCTGGGAAAAATCAGGAATTTAAGACTCTTCAGTCAGGTAGACAGAATTATTTGCTGCGACATGACTGCAGTTCAATTTTTGCCACAAACATAGGATCTGATTTGACTCTGGTTATAAACGGGTAAGAAATATGCCTGGGGAATTTTGGAGTGCCTATAGCACATAAATAGGAGTATGGATTATTAATTGTGATATGCCGCCAACACACTTACTATGGTTATTATATGGAGGAAAGTAATCTGTGAGCATTTAGACAATGAAGTACGCATTTAAAACTTCATTGTTCACAAGATCTAACCACTTGCAGCTCATGTCATTTCTCTACCTCTAATATAAGTAAAACAATGTCATCTTTGAAAGGAGCATTAAGAGGAATGATTCTTTCACCATCATCCTTAGACAAAACGTAGTACAAAATGAAAATTATCACCATGTATATCCCTTTTGCCATTACTGCAGTAAATTGCCCAAAGTAATTTTTGGTATGTACATATTTTTCCGGTGCTGAAAACTGTATATATTGCATGATTATTGTGGCTGATGGGCTCTAAGGAGATACCTACAAGCTTTGCTTCTGCTAATAAATCATCATATAAAGGGTGAACGGTGCTTAAACATCACAACTGGCTTAAGATTTATTTCTGTCCCAAAAGGGGTGGAAATTTTGTATTTTACCATTGCAAGTTATTTTTATAACAAAGGTAGAACAATTATGCTAATCCCACTATATCCTTAATTCTGCCCTTTTTGTGCACAGCAATATGGGAGTCTATACAGCTGTCCTGAATGAGTACTGCTTAGCACAAGAGCTTTCATGTCACATGCAAATTCATTCATCTGTATCAAAGTGAAAACAATCAAGGGGATGACAAAATCTTTCTTTAGAATTTCTTTAGAACTATTTCACAATCACATTTCCCCATTTTTTAAAAATTGCTTTTCCGCCTACCATGCCTCTCTGCAAAATGCCCAACAAGGAAGCCACCGATAAAGGGGAAACATTCTCCAAAGCATCAAAAAAACAGCAGAAACACTGAAAAACACTTCCTCCCCAATCTACGGTACCCCTAAGTATTGGTCCAATGTTGATTCCTCCCTCTGATAGTGTCTTTTTACTCAAAGACATGACTTGATCATAAAACTCACAAATACTGTAAGTGTATGCCTGAAAATAAATAAACCAAAATAAAAACATAAATAGTTGCTGTAAGTACAGCCCCTCCAACTGCATTACTCCTGTACACACCATTTGCTAAGTAAACGAGGTCTGATCAATCATGCTAATGATCTGCTGGCCAGCCCTTCCCACCACAAACTTCTTGAACCAAACAGGCCAACGCTGAACAAATCCGACAAATTGTGTCGGAGGTGGTCAGATCCTACAGGTTCCTGGATAAAGAGCTCGTAGGCTGAGGAAGAAAACGATCGCCAGAGAGGAGACTCAGTAGCCGTTGCCTCTGCTGGGCTCAGCAGCCAACGTGTCCAGGCTGCCCGCGGTGCATGTCAGCTCTTCCCTGCCCGTCAGTCACGGCAGCAGCTGGTGACCTGGGTGCACATGGATTTGCACGGGGACAAGGATCTAAGGGCCAAGCAAGAGGGGATAGGGGACACTGAAAGATTTTAGAGGCGGGAACATTTTTCTATAAGTAACAGAACTAAGGACTT